>VZTM01013329.1:104806-308196 GCA_013400555.1 Jacana jacana
GGGCCCTGCCGCCGCTGAGGGGGCCGCGCCGCCCGGTGCCGTGTGTTGCAGGTACCTGGTGGACAGCCGGTGGTTCAAGCAGTGGAAGAAATATGTGGGCTTCGACAGCTGGGACATGTTCAGCGCCGGTGATCCCAGCGTCTTCCCCGGGCCCATCGACAACTCCGGTCTCTTCAGCGGTGAGTGGCGGCGGGGAGCGGGTGCCGGGCGGCGGGGCCTGGCGCTTGGGTCGCAGCCCGGCCTCGCGTAAGCGGCTCTGATGTGCAGTCGGCTCGGCCTGCAGCTTTCGCTTTCAGAGCTCTGTGTTCTGGGAGGATACCGGCGACTCTCCCGGCCGCATGAGGCTGGAGACCGGCGCGGTTTCGGTTTCCTTTGGGAGTGTTGCTGTCTCTTAAGGTCATGGTAGTACGTGTGCCAGCAATGAAACGAAAGGGTTCTGTTTGACGCTGTGTTTTCTTAATGTCTCCTTTTTTTTAGATCCAGAAACGCAGAGTTTAAAAGAACACCTCATTGATGAGCTGGATTACGTGTTGGTTCCCACCGAGGCCTGGAATAAGCTAGTAGCGTGGTACGGCTGCATAGATGGGCAGCAGCCTGTTGTGAGAAAAGTAAGTATGGGTGTACTGAGCTCTTTTCAGCAGTGCTTCCTGATCTGATCTCTGCCAAACTCAGATGATGTTGCTTTTGCTAGGTGTGAGTTAAGACAGGATCCTTAGCGGTTCTTTAAAGGTAATAACATGAGGTCTTTTTCCCTGTTGTCTGAAAGAATAACGTTACAGTATTACAGTTGAGATGTCTGAATCCTGACTGATCCTCTAGTTGATGGGCTATATGGAGTAAGAACCATGAACTTTGATCTGGTGAACTTCTTGTGTTATGATTGTTTGGACTGGTGCAGTGCTTTTATGTTGCATGAAGTAGCTTGTGCTTTGTTGAAAAATGTGAGTTTTCAGTGAGGCTTTAATGATCATCTGGGATAGAATGAGGCATTGGAATAAATTGTCTTTTAGAATAGATGGCTCAGGGACTTCTTCTGGAGTTTCAAGTGCTTCTTGTTTTCTCTTCCATAGTTCTGTGATTCTAAAATCACGAGAAGAGACACATTTGTGGGTTTGTTCCATAAGTCTTATTTCTGTTTGGCAAAGGCAGTCATGAATGCATTCTGAGTATATGGTCTGTTTCAGAAGGTGAAATTTGCCAGTTGCTTTTTTAGACATCTATCAAATGCTTCTTTATGGGTAAAAGTGGTTTTGTTTTTGTTTCAGTTTTGGGTTTGTGCACTGACACAATTGAGCAGTGCCAGTCTGTGGGGTTCCTGAAGACTAATCACTGTACCAAACAAATAGCATTGGTATAAGGTACAGAATTAATATTGCACAAGTTTAAGTGCTGTTACGTTACAGCAAGGGCTGCCTTAAGGTATGCATGACCCAGGAGAAACTTGGCACCAGAACGGTGACAGGAAGGAAGATCCCTGTCTTGCAGACCCGGTCAGGCTGATCAGTGGTGCTGGAACATTGTCATTCAGTGTAGGTTAGAAATTGTACATAATGAGAAATTCTGACGTCTTCAGAAGGTGTGAATGATCCCAGGCTCACTCTGCTGAGTATACAGAACTCCTGTGTAAAGCAGAAGTGGGGGGGAGTGGAAATGAGGTAGAGCATATAGAGGCAATGTGCTTTTAGTAGAAGCAGTTCTTGGGGAATAGAAAGTCTACATGAAGCAGAAGTATTCCTGATCAGCGCGTCTCTGAAGCTTTCATTCCTGAACTGGTGAAGTGCTTGCACAAAGCCTGGCACTCCCTTTTCTGAAAAACTCAGAACTGGGACCAGAGGCTTGAAAGCTCTTCGGAGAGACGCTTGGGTGACAGACTGAACTGTATGAGCCTCCTTTTCTGGGAATGTCAGGTGCCATTCTTCAACTCTGTAACTAGCAAGGGCTTAGAGCTAGTGCTCCCTTACAAACAGAAGATGCTGGGTTACTGCGGTCTAGTTAAGAGTAAGCTTTTCAGTTTTGAATTGCTGCGAGGGCTTCAGTCTCTGTTTATTACTAAACTGGTAACGAAAGTGGATATTTACATTTAAAAAGATACTGAAATATATAGCAGGATAGTAGATTTGTGGGGTGTTACAAGCCCTTAGAAAAAAATATAAGGTGAAAGGTCAGTGGAACACATAAGCTACAGCGCTTGCACCTGAGTAGAATGTGGTCAATACCTAGTCACAGTATTCCTCAGGGAGCCCTGGAGGTAAAGCACTTCAATTTGTGGTCCTTGAATGCTTTAATCCTTTTCCTAAAGCTGGATCAACTGTAATTCATACATCAAAATATTGATAAAAACAAAACTTGGGAAGTGTTTTTCAGACGCCTCTGCAATTTTACAAGCTGGTGTATGTGCCTGATGAGCAGGGGCAAGCGCAGGAGCTTCAGGTTAGATTTGTTTGTGGTTCAGGTTTCTTGTGCTAATCTCAACCTGGGCTTTCAGGCAGTCTTCTCTGAAGTCCCACTGCGAAGTGTATTAATGTGCAAACCATAGAAGAGCGTGCTTCCTCAGCAGCAGAATGAATGTTGTGCTCCCATCGTTGTCCAGTGGGATGACCCGAGCTTTACTTGGGCAGACTTTGTACACAGAGAACAAGCGAGCTGATCAGAAGCTGTTTAAAAGACATCTGCAGGCAATTAGAGACTCTCCTTGTAATGTCTCTCCAAGTGGACATGATGATCTGATCAGAAACTTCTTGGGAAGAGTTCTTCTATTTCTGAATACAGTTCTTATTTGTTTGTTTCTAACTATAGAGTTCTGGGGAACAGGAAGTCCTGTTTAGTGAAATCCATTCCAAAAAAGAAACTGAGAACTTATGAATTGTTTCCTTTACATTCTTTCAAAAAATAATAATCTAACTTGCCTGTTGAGAAGGCATTTAAAAGCAGACTTCTGCTTTCTCAATCTGTTGTAACAGCAAAATACTGCAGATCTCTCCAAACACATTTGTTAATTATTAAAAATTATGATAAGAACCTTGCATATCTAATACAACCCTATAAAAGCTCAGGAGAGGGAAGCATAGTTTAGCCAAATTCTCACAATAAATCTTAGTCTTAATACACTGTTGCTTTCTGAAGCTGGGTAAAGTTCTTTGTTTGTTTGTTTTCTGTAAAATGACACAGATACAGATTGCAGCACATCTGGTGTCACTTGAATTGAATATTTCAGTTGGAAGGATCACTATCTGGTCCAGCTGCCTGACCACTTCAGGTCTGACCAAAAGCTAAAGCCAAGTTATTAGGGACATTACCCAAATGCCTCTTAAACAATGTTACTTTTAAAAATTATTTTTATTTTTATTGAAACCTGCTGTTTCAATGAAATCTGATCTCAGTTTCACAGACTTTCTAGCTGCAAGGAGCTGTCTAGAGAATTAAGGTGTGTTTTGTTTCTTCTGCAGTTATTTCATAGCTGTCTTGGAACTGGTTTCCAAAACGTGCTTTTCTTTCTGGCATAATGTGTGTTATGATCTGTAGGTGAAGAGCAGTGTCTAGTCTTACAGAATACCTTTCTAAAAACACGTTGAAAGCTGGTGGGATGGGTAGATCTACCTGTTGGAGTGTTCTGTCAAATGCAGAATGGATTTGAAAAATGGCTCTGAAAAATTAACATTGTTTAAGAGGCATTTGGGTAATGTCCCTAATAACTTGGCTTTAGCTTTTGGTCAGACCTGAAGTGGTCAGGCAGCTGGACCAGACAATGATCCTTCCAACTGAAATATTCAAGTGACACCAGATGTGCTGCAATCTGTCATTTTACAGAAAACAAACAAACAAAAATAAAGCGGTGTCATTAAAACAAGTTCTGACTTATTTGACTGTTTTTGCAAGGAGAGTGTAATGAGACAGACTCTGTATGCTGTGTTGAAATTAATTAATGCTTTGTCTTGCTCTCTTCTAATAGAAATGATTTTCCTCCAGTGTCCCAGGTCTGCTTTTTTGGTGTTTTTTGGTTTGTGTTTTCTTTTTTGTAAACTTTGCCAAAGAATAGAGGCAAAAGATATGTTATTTTTCTAGACTGCTTTGATTGTATGATCAAATATTTTTCATGTGTAATTAGCTGGTGCTGTCAGTTCAGCTGTGATGATAGACCTTTGGAACTTTGCACTGTGGAAGGAAAGCACTGGGATTTCTTATGTTTTCAAATCAAAACAAAACCCCAAACCAAGCTGGCAGAGGTTGTGACTGAATCTAGACTTGAGAGTAAGTCAGTGTTCAGTTTATGGCTTGACTTGCAAGACTCCTGAAGCCTTAAAAAATGTAGACAAGCGTACCTTATGGAGGACTGCTTGATATTTAACTTTGTGTTTTGTTTATTGCATCTGCCTTCTGCCTGCAGGTAGTGGAATACGGTCTGTTTGTGAAGCACTATAAGGTTGAAGTTTATCTTCTAGAGCTGAAGCTGTGTGAGAGCAGCGATCCTGACAATGTAATTAGCTGCCACTTCAGCAAAGCAGATACTGTTGGTAAGTAGTTGTCAGACATGCAGCTGTACTCTGATGCTGTCTCAGGTGGTGTTTTGTGCCCTCCAGAGCAGGAATGATGTTGATAAACTGGAGCGAGTCTAGTTGATACCAACAGGATGGTTGGGGTTGGAGTGTGTGATGTGTGAGGAGAGACTGAGGGAGTTGCGTTTAGCCTGGAGAAGGATTCTGGGGAGACTCCTAGCTCCTGGGAAGTTACTGAGAAGATAGAGTCAGGCTATTTACTGAGTCACAAAACGAGAAAGCAACAGATGATAGTCATAAATTGAAATAAGACAAATTCCAACTGAATATAATGGAAATATTCTCCCTGTTAGGACACATAGACATGTGAACAGGGCCTAGAGGGGCAGGGGAATCTTCTTCTTTGAACTCCTGATTGGATAAGCCCCAAGCAGCCTGGTCTGAATTCAGTGTAGCTGAATTTGTTGTTGGACTAGAAACCTCCCGAGTTCTTGCCAGCCACCATAATTCTGTTGTGGTTAAGAGCTTTGAGGATTGTATTCTTGACTATCTCCTGTCCTGAATAAACATCCATGTCGCTCATGTAAAGCAGTTGTGTCTCTGGTTCTCCTACAATTCCTTCTTCCTAGTGAGTCAATGTTTTTGGGATGTTCTTAATGGCTTTTCCTACACTTGGGTTCTTCCTGAAGTTTCACCCATCTCTCTCTCTCTTCTATCTCTCTGTATCACGGCTATATTTTCCTGTGTAAAAATTTCCAATGTCAGGTGTCGTGTTTGTCCACAGAGATGCTTATTTTTTGGTAAGTTTGCTGATGTATGGGTAATGGCTGAAAACACTTCCTTCTGGAACCAAAGTTTTCAAGTGGTGACTGTTTCACAGAAGTTGGTCTTTGGGCAGAAACTTCTCAATGCATTTCCTTATTGGTTTGAGGACTTGACAGGCAAATACATGACTGAAACCAGAAGTTTTTAGTTTTTTCAGCTTAAGTATCAGACAAGCTATATAAGCAATTGTAACTTCCATGATACATTTTCTACTCAAATTTTGAAGAACCAATGCTACAACTCCTTGTTGAATGTCTGGATTCTCGTTTCATTTCACTTTTACAAAAGCACTCATGTTTGAGGAATTTTGGTGTTTTTTTTTTTATTCCTGAACAGCTACCATCGAGAAGGAGATGAGAAAACTATTTAATATCCCAGCTGAGAAGGAGACACGGTTATGGAACAGGTATACCAGTAACACTTACGAGCAGCTCAGCAAGCTGGACAGCACTGTGCAAGATGCAGGGCTCTATCAGGGTCAGGTGAGGGGCATCATGTTTTGTTTTGGATTCTCATGTACTGCTTTCTCTGATATGGTTTGTTTTTTTCTTTAACTTTTATGTACTTTGAGCAAACGTTGAAAATGGTATTTGTTAGTGATTTTGCAAAAGGTGTAGCAGACTCGCAGATACCTTTATTATCTGAACTCTTTTTTAGGTTGTTCTAATAGAAGTGAAAAATGAAGATGGCACATGGCCTGGACAGCATTTCCTGGCAAAGTAAGCAAGCACAATCTAAAGGTTTCCCCTATTTTGTCTGACTTTTGTTTGCTTGGGTTTAGTGACTACATGTTATTTGTGAAAGCCTAGTTACCACTAGTCATAGTTATGACTGTGGCTGTTGTGGATTTCTTTGTTTTGGGTATTTTGAATCACAGAATCCTAGAATCATTTAGGTTATAAGGAACCCTTGGGATCATCGAGTCCAACCATCAGCCCTGCTCTACGAAGTTCTCCCCCACACTATATCCCTCAACACCACATCTAATCTACTCTGAAACACAGTCAGGGATGGGGACTCCACCACCTCCCTGGGCAGCCCATTCCATTCTTCTTTCTGGGAAGAATTTTTTTCCTAATGTCCAGCCTAACCCTCCCCTGCTGCAGTTTGAAGCCATTCCCTCTCATTTTGTCACTAATTACCTGTGAGAAGAGACCAGCACCAACCTCTCGACAATGTCCTTTCAAGCAGTTGTAGAGAGTCATGAGGTCTCCCCTCAGCCTCCTCTTCCTCAAACTAAATAGTCCCAGCTCCCTCAATTGTTCCTCATTAGATTTATGCCCCAGGCCCTTCACCAACTACATTGACCTCTTCTGCACTTGCTCCAGCACCTCTGTCTCGTGTTCAGGTGCCCAGAACTGGACACAACACTCAAGGTGTTGCCTCACCAGGGCTGAGTACAGCGGAACAATTGGCTCCCTACTTCTGCTGGTCACGCTATTTCTAATACAAGCCAGGATGCCATTTGCATGCTTGGCCACCTGGGCACACTGCTGGCTCATGTTCAGCCGCCCGTCGACCAGCACCCCCAGGTCCTTTTCTGCCAGGCAGCTCTCCAGCCACACTTCCCCAAGCCTGTAGCGATGCATGGGGTTGTTGTGGCCCAAGTGCAGGACCCGGCACTTGGCCTCGTTGAAGAAGGAGAGAAAGTCTTGAAGATAAGTATTCTTCAGTGGTTTCTTGTCTGGCAATGGTCTTCTGTTTTTAAAGCCCACTTCAAATAGGTTGCATAAGGATTGAATAGTTTAGGTTTCTATAGTGCTTAGGAGATGAAGGTGCTATTTATGTTGAGCTAGTCCACTTAAAAACATATCTTTGTGGACTGTGCAGTGGAGGGGAAAAATAGTGTCTTCTGCCATTGTAGAACTAAAAGGATCTTATAGTGTATTTCCAAAGCTGCCAGTAATGAATGCTCAGAGTTTTAGTAGTTCCTCCTTAAAAAGGTTATAGAAATAGCTAAGCAACCCCCACTGCTGCCAAGACAATTATCAGTCTTTAAATATTGGCACACTCTTTAAGTTAGACTGTAGAAAGAGCAAGAGGCGGGCTTACAGAATCATAGAATTGTCTACGTTGGAAGGGACCCTTAAGATTGAGTCCAACCATTACCCTAATACCACCAATTCTACCACTAAACCGTATCCCTCAGCACCAGCTGCTCTTCCCCAAGCCTGTAGTGATCTACGGGGTTATTGTGACCCATGTGCAGGAGGTGGCACTTGGCCTTGTTGAACCTCATACCATTGGCCTTGACCTATTGATCCATCCTATCCAGATCCCTCTCTGAAATCTTCCTACCATCAAGCAGGTCAACACTCCTGCCCAACTTTGTGTCATCTGCAAACTTACTGAGGGTGCACTTGATCCCCTCGTCCAGCTCGTTGACAAAGATGTTTAGCAGAACTGGCCCCAGTACTGAGCCCTGGGGAAGTCACGTGATGGAATATTGTACATAGAGAGTGAATGGTGTAGAACAGAAGTTGCATGTAAGGGTAAGGAAATGCATTTACCAGGTCTTACTATAGAAATTCTGTGATTTTACTGGTCTGATGGCCTATGTGCTTTCCTGTGAATAAGCCATCAGACTTGATACTAACGAAGAAAATGATTTTATATACAATACAGTTGACTTACAGAACTTGCTGCCAAGTGATTTCACTTGAGATCAAGATATTACTAATGGTAAGCTTGAAGAATGGGTCAAATAGGTTAGGGAAGCCTATTTTGAAACAGTTCTCTACTGAGATATAATACTGGGTAGATGGATCATGAGAATGTTCATAGGATTGTTATTAAATTTCTGAAAGTGCAATGTGAAAAGCATCTAAACGTTCATATTGTGTACATAATCGAGTGCCAATGGCAGTCAGGCAGCTGTGCAAGACCAGAGCGGAACCTTGTGTTCCCATGTGAAGCAAAGCTAAAAAGGAACCCTGTAACATTCCCAGTTTTCATCTCTTTTCTGGCAGCTTGTCTGATAGGTAAATGCTTCTAATTAACATTCATTGATATTTTAGTGAAAATGGTTATCAGTATGCAGATTAATGCTTTCTGATGATGTAGAAATAAAGATTTGCTTATGACAGTGTAGAACTTGTAAAGTTGATGCTGATAACGGTGGCTGAAAGAATGGTAATACATCATACAGTTAGGGCTATGTGTTCCTTTGTACTTTGTCTTGGTTAACTGTTTCTTTGCCCTTACCTCTATTAATTAAGAAACCAAGCATGTATGTTCCACATAATGTCTTCCTTATACAGTTGCCTGTATGGGTTTAGCAAGTTCTGCTCTCTAGCTGTTGTGCCCTTATTTAGTCTTGTAGGTCAGAAGCATAATAACTCTTTGTTCAAGAGCACTGTTTGGGAAGATGAGGAAGGGAAGAAGCTGGACTGTTACTCCTCTTTAGGACTGACACCAGTGATCAGCGAACAAACTGCAGATCAAATGAGAAGGACCTTTTTATGTGGCTGGGCCAAAGGCTATCTCTCAGGAAAGCAGTGTGCTTTAGTGTCTGCATTATAACGAGCCCTGCTGGACTAGAACTGTGCCTTCCTATGCCAAAGGCAATCGTGTTGTGTAAGGCAGGTCAGGTAGAAAGATGGACTTATTCTTTCCGTGTTTGAAATGGGTGGAGGAATATGTTGAGAACTTACACTTTGATAGACATATGATAACAAAAGATAATGAGCAGTAAGTACTTTCCTGTTAGGTTGAGTGTTGTTTCCTGTGCCATTTTATGTCTTTAAGCCACCAATATTGCACAGCAGTTGCCTTGATAACCCCAAAACCAGATTTGAATTGTACTCATACTGTTGAATGTAACGAGGAATGCCCTGCTGGATGTGGACCAGGTGTATCCAGTAGCCTACCTCATAGTGTGGGCAGTAGCAGGTGCGTGTAGAAGGAGTAAAAAAAGTTCTCTATAAGAAGACAACATAATTAGCAACACATCTGCTGTGCTATACTGCTGTCTTCCAGCAGCCTGCAGCTGAGACTTTTCCTGATATGGTTGAGTCTAGATGTTTATGTTGAATATATGTTGACAATCTGGGGGGACTTCTTTTTGTAGTGGTGCTTCCTCTATTGCATATTGTCACTCCCTGACAAACAAGGGTGGGCTGGGGACAGTCTAGGCTGGATCATTTGTAGAGGTTAAGTTTTCTTGCTGCTCCTTTTCCAAGGGTTATTTCACAAAGCTTTTACCTATTTTTAGGGGATTTGTATTTAAAAAAGAAATAGTGTTCTATTTTTTTTGTTATATATTCTCAGTCAGTAAGCTAAATTTAACTTCTTTCTTGAATTATTGGTGTTGCTTCATATTAATGTGTTTATATTTGCTGTGTGCTTTCCTTTCATGTCAGTCATTCTGAAGCTTATTTGGTTTCCTTCTTTTTTAGCATATCTTCATATAAATATAGAAATACTTAATACTCTAATTTGTGATTTATCTGATGTTTGAATATTTTCCAGCTAGTTCTCATCTTTTATTGTAAAGTCTTACTTTTTGTTTTTTCAAGACATTAATTTATGAAGGGTAGTTTTGTATTTCATTTATTTTTGAATACACTGTGGGCAGGAGTGTGTAAATTCCACCTCTCTGAACTTGAAATCTAGGAAAGCACAGTGCAAAGATTTCTCGTTAGTCTCAGGTTGAGTCTCTTACATAAGTTTCTCTTGGAGCAGCATGGATTTCTTTTTTTTCCATTGGAGAGCGATAATTTAACAAATAAAGTCATGAATAAAACTTTTCAATATAACTGAAAACTCTAGCTGCTTGTTTAACCACATTCTTTCATTTCCTAGAAAACTCAGTGTACAAACCTCAAAGCACACTCTGTGACTTAGTCTGTTCTGAGCTGAGCTTTTTTATAGTTTTTTTCTCTCTGGAAGCATTAGATGTCTGTAGTGAGGTGAAATGCTGCCAGCATTTTAGCTGTTTCTGTGAGCTGATAGGCTTGAGTGTAGGGTTCAAATCTCATTACTGGGCTGGGACGTGGTTTGTCTTTCTGTGGGGGTGTGGGTGTGTGCATATATATGTGTTGCATTAAATCAATATTATATGTTCAAGACTCCAGATAGTGCAAAGTCATGGGACTGTTGATAAAATCTGTGGGTGATGGTGAGCAATTGAACTGGACAGAACTGGTGAGAGAGGCTGGAGAAGAGTAGCCAGAGAGAAGACACAGAGTTCCCAGCAGAGTGTGAATATCTTATCCTGCTCACTGATGAGGTGTTAAGGGTAGGTTATGCTGTGTTAATATTGCAGAAGGTGATTCTGTAGTAAAGGAGGTTCTTGTCTGTGGGAAACGTGTTCTTTGGGATGCCAAAGGGATGGGATGTTCTTTGGATGCCAAAGCCAATAGTGGTGAGCTGGAAGCTGCATCAACAGTATGGTTAAGGATAAGTGAGAGTGAGACTGTTGCCCTGAAAACCTGTTCTGCTCTTCTGTGAAGCTAAGCAAGTCTGTAATATTGATAAACTTACATTTCAAAGTTCTGAAGAACTGGACTACTCCGAGCTGCATGTAGTGTCAGCAGGAATTGCCTGTGCTCTGTGCTGAGGTGTGGTTTGGAAGAGAGTTGAGTAACTCCAGACTTTAATCCTGGTTCAGGCAAATATTTGGCTCCAGTGTTCTGTTTCTCTGCTGGAGAAAATCTTGTTTAGCCAAGACTGTGGGAAACTTAGATTTGGAGAGCTTTTTTTTTTGGGTGGCATCACTTTAGTATTAACAGCTTACAGGAATATTTTCCCTTATTTAGAGTTTGGATGGTATAAAGAACTGGGATGTAGCGGGATGGTGAGTGTCTGCATGGCTGCCTGTTTGCCAGAAGGGGTCTTGGAAAGCTGGGAGTTTGTGTCACTCACTGTTTGCAGAATGTGTGTGTGTGTGTGCCAGGTGACTGTAGGTGGGGGGGTTCCATGTCCTAGGGATTTCTTTGTACCATTTGCTGCTTGTCAGAGGCCCTGGCTCCTACCAGGGAAAAACACTTTTCCACCCCTTTGGCAGCCTTCTATGTGTTTCCCCTGCCATCAAGGTGGCTGATGTTTTACAGAATGTAGTGCTCTTAAACTCCACAGCAGTCCTTGGGTGATCTATTCAGAGCGTGCCTGGCCACTGCTGCTGGTTAGTTTGCTCCCTAAGGAACAAAGTACTTTCTTGTAGTTTGTTTTAAATCCTGGGCAAGGTTCTAGCTGAAGGAATGGATTATACTTCAGGAATTTCAGAATTGGAGGCGGACTTTGTTTCTGGATGGAGATTGTATCGATAACTGTGTGGAACTTAGTCCTCTTTACTTGTGAGACTCCCAGAATAAAACCCAGAGCTAGCAGTTCCAGCTCAGTCCTAGCACGACTATTTGCTTGTTTATTTTTATCCTGTGTATCATTTTCTTAGCACAAACAAGAAATTGTGTCAGATCTATAAAAACAGCACCTTTTCTATCAGGTTTCAGCTTTTGAAAACAGGAGTGAGGTTGTATTTAGCGTGTGCCTGGTCCCCGTCTGCCTTCTTCTGCAATGTGCAGCAGGGAAATACCTTTTGGTCCTTTGGTTGCTGCTAGAATTCTCTTGCTGTTTCTTCTTTCCACTCTTCTATTTACTGTTGGTACTGGGTACTCCCTGGACTTCCCCCTGCCCCGTATTCTCCATAAAAATACCCAGGAGTTGTTGCTTACTTCACCGATGTTGTAGCACATGTGGCTTTTCTCAACTGCTCTGTCTTGACTTAAGCATTTCTTCAACCTGATAGAGCAGGTTTCATGCCAGAAATTACTATGCAATTTTAAGACCTCAGTGGCTGATAGGTATTATTTAGGTACATAATACTATAATGAAACACCCTTTCTTAATTAAAACTGATCTCCTTCCCCCATTTCCGTGTGTGCTGCTGATTTCAGAGGACCCCTTCAGCAAACGGGCTAACCATTCTGTGGGCAGATCGTTATTAGGTGACTTTCAAGTGTTGGAGTTTGCAGCAGATGCTGTGCTTTGAGTAGCATTGAGTCTGTAAGATAAGGCTTTTGCATGTAAGAACTTTCTAAATTAAAATCTCTCGTGGCCTTTGCCAGTGAAATGCAAGGTTTAGCTTTTCCTGCTTCAACAAAATCTTCTTGTCACGATACTTTTAATTTATTTCTTTTCATATTGGTAGTTTGAAGGAGAAGGACTAATTCTATGGCGTGTTCTGAAAGTAGCCTCAGCTGAACTGAAATACTTCTCTCTCTCTCTCTCTCTCCCAACCACTTGAAAGCCTCTTACAATATTTTTTCAAGCTGTTCAGCTTAGCGGTTTTTCTACTTATCAACCATATGGCCTCACAGTTTCAGTGCTAGATTAATCTAACTTTGTCCTCTTTATGCTGCCAGTCTCCAGATTCCTCCTCACTTGCCATTTGTGTGGGTTTTTGAAATGTTGCATGGCAAGATATAAAAAGGCTGGCTTTACTTGGCAGACATGGGACAAGGTGCCTCGGTGTTATGACGCATGAAGCTGCGTATGTGAGGATGAAGAACACGAGTCTGAAATACATGCTGGACTGTGGGAATGTGATTCCAGTCCTGGTTCAGTCTCCTGAATGTGAGCTCCTGTAGCTCCTGTGGTTTAGTAGGCAAATGCTGAGTGTGCATCAGAAGACCTTCTTGATAGCTGGCACACGGATAAAACTGTAGGTGGGATGATCATGTCTTGTGAGGTTGTCCACAAATTTGAAAAGTTGACTAATAAGAGGTTTCAGAAGGAGGCAAGTGCATTATTGAAGAGCTAACATATTTTTTGTGCTAGAAGACTTAGAAATTGAAGTATCATATCAGTGAGAAATTTAAAGGTCGATTTTAACACTTAAAGCTGCTGTGGGGTATGAGAAATGGAAATTGAATAAGTAACTCTACAGTAACAGATAGAGATGACTGATGTCCAGGTGATGATCATGCTGCAAATGAAATGCAAGTTTCTTCTGACTGTAAGGATTGTTGATCATTGGAACAGTTGAGCTCTGGTCTGCTGGACTGGCCTTTGCTGACCACTGTGAAACCACGATGGTAGATTTTTTTCTAGAAGAGGTACTTTAGCTCAGACAAATGGTGCTTAAGCAGGAGGACTGGTTCAGCAGTCATACCATGCAATCTCCTCCTCAAACCTGTGAGATTCTTTTCTCAAATTCCTGTAGTGTTCTGTGGTTAGATGAAGTCTTTCTTTGCTATAGCTTACTCCTGTGTAGATTTTGTTGATGAAATGTAACTGAATGTGTTTATCCCTGTCAGAAACCTTGCAGTGGTGATCAAAGGGAAGCTGCAGGAGATTGGCACCTTCCTGTCCCATGTCTGTTGTGCCTACAAAGAGCAAACTAAGCAAACTGACAGTACATTCAGTGGTAACCCCCTGTGTAGCCCAGAACATTTTGGAAGGTTCTCAGTCACAGAACCACAGTTGTCATTTGTGTTGAAGTCATGAACTTCAAAGAAGTAATCTTTATCTCTTGTTTCAGAACTCCATTTCCAAGGGAGCAGAAGTTACATACTGTAAGAGATGGCAGTGGAGGGCTCAAGTGGCTTCGACTGCTCAAAGTCTGCAAGTTCCACAGAAACCTATTTTTGGCCACAGGGGATAAATGCTTGGCCTTCAAGACTTCTGTTGTCACCTTACTGTGCAAATGAGGCAATTCCTCGAGAGCTTACAGCATTGTGGGGTCGTTAACAGTAGCTTTCTGGGCTTAACATGGGAAGCTTTCAGAGAAAAACATTTTTCTTAGCTGCTATCTGTGCCTTTCACCTGGAATTGTAGCTGCCTTGGTGACCATCCTGTGAAATGAGGGAAAGCAGCTGTGCTCAGTAAATCCTCAGTCTTTCTCCAGTTGTTACAGATAGATGAGTAACTTGCAGAATTCACTCAAGATCTTTGACCTTGCAGGTAGACCTTTACCTGCTCTGTGACTTGTCTTTGCTTTCTGATCCATGCTTAATCTTCCCCTGCAGTTCTTAGCTTTTTTTATTGTAGGATAGTATTGAAATGCTTACTGAAATTCCTCAGTTGCCATCTGACTCTTGATTAAGCACTGCCTTTAAGCTTCTGTTGGAAACTTCCAAATCCCTTAGGAGGTCATCCTCCTTTTCTTTTCTTCCTCTTAAATTTTCTTGGCATTACTTTCTGAGTATCTTATTCTGTACTCTCACTGAGGGCAAACATGTCAAGTAGAGATGCTGCATTTTCAACTCTAGCATTTTCCAGATTGCCCTCCTTCGCTTCTAGATAATTCACTCCTCCTTCACACTTTTTAAAGTATTCTTAATTGGTTTACAGGCTGTTGTTAGCTTAATTACTTTATTCTTGACCCTCCAAACTCCTGCATTGTTCTTTCATTGATCTTATCTTTGTTTCCAGGTAGTTTTGAGAAGTTTCACCTCCAACATGTAATTGTCTTTTCATCTGGAAGCTTTTCATTCTGTTTCCTTCTGTGTTTATTTTACTGCTATTACATTTCCCAGCTGGTGGGGCTGTCCAGTTGTTCTGCCTTTCCTTGGCTATTATGGCTTATTCTTTGCCTTTTAGTTTTGGCTTCACAGAGGCTTGCCAAGACTGTTTTCTTAGTAGCATCTCGTCTATGAATATGCATTTTTAGTTGATATCATTGAGGAATCAGGGCCATGTTAAAAGAGCTATGAGAACAAGCTGAAGCTTGAGGGCACTATGCTCTGCTGGCACTCTGCAGGGCTTGGGGTGGATTAGCCACTGATGGGTGGTTGTTGGTGTCCTGTACCCTTTTGCATTCAGTTTTGCATGTTTATTTGGACAGAGATGGAGAGAATAGACTATTTCCCAGTTAGCTCTTGCTATAGAGAAATGAATCAGTATTAAAACAGTTTCTTTAAGCTTATTTATATAGTACTCTCTTGTGGTTTTGCTGCTTTTTTATGGAGCTGAAACCCCCTATGACAGAGCAGTGCTGAATTGTGGTGCCTTAGTGTATTGTACCATTGTGTTTTGGTTCTTTTGCAGACCAGGAGAGTAGTGGTGTTGGAACAGCCTGGGATTCACAGCAGAGAGCCTTGAGGCTTATGAACTTTTTCCATCTATTTCACTATCTCCAGTGTCAAAATGCTGAGGATTGCTCTGTGTGCTGTGTGTGCATAGCAGAGAGTTTGCCTCCAAGCGATGGAGCAGTGTCAAGAAGGCTCACTAACAAGCTGTTTGATGCCCAGCCTGGGTATCTCCTTACTAATTAACTTTCTCTTTGAGTAGATGATTTGTGTTTCAAGTAGGGAAAGACTGACTTTGTCGCTTTTAATGTGGGCAAGCGTGTTGTGGTTTCAAGGTGATTTATTCATAAACTTGAAGCTTGCTTCCCTGTCACTCATGCTATCTGAGTTGCCTGCTTATTGCAGTCTGGGACCCAGATTTTGCTTTGATTGAGAATTGTTACTCCTTCTTCTGATACTTGTGTCTGAAGTTTCTGTTCCAGACAAGCGTTTGGAAGTGTCCTCAGGCAGGTTGAAACAGTAAATTCTGCAAGGGGGAAGTAACTGCAATGTGCCAAGTCCCTGGAGTTTTGTGGGAGGGTGGGGCTGGGGGTGAAAAAAGTAGTAGCACTGTTTCTACTTCTTTTTCCTTTCTCCCAGATCAAGCACTGCAACTAGCAGAAACTTTACTACCTCTTCAAAATCATCAGCAAGTTCTTATTCCCCAATGTCTGCCACTTCTGTCATTACTAACGGTGATAGCAGTAACTCCTATGGACTGAACAGCTCCCACCTGGGCAGGGGGTAAGAGCAGGAATGTTCTTTTTGTTTCTTCCTCCTTCATGTGAATAATCCTGTGCATCCTTGCCTGCAGGAAAGAGGAATGTGTTGATGCCCTATGCAGGGTTCTGCTACGCGTTCTGTACCTGTTTGTCGCCCTTTACTTTTGAAACCACTGCATTCTGCTATTCCTTCCTCATTTGCAAAAGTAGTGCATGTTCCAGAGACTACTAACCTACTGATACTTAGTTCTTTAGCACTGCCTGATTTTGAGGCAACTGTGAGGGTATGAGAGAAGGGATTATGTTATTTTCTCCATTCTACCAGTGTAGTAGAAGCCTTTTCAGGTAAAAATCATAGTTTTCTTATCAGGTGTTACAATATATCATATAGACTTAAATAGACTCTCTGCATTACTGTGCTGTGGACTTGTAGACAGAGGAAATTACTACATAATGAGCCATAAATTAATAATAGACTGCATAATGATTAATGCTTCCAAAGTTAACATGTATACTTTCCATTCCTGGTGTTCAATATTAGCCACTATGAAGCAGCAGAAACATGTAGGCTTGTGAAAAAATTTCATGGAATGTTTTTTTTGACTCTTATTTGATCTGACCCTTAACCAGTGTTGAGACTCCGTAAACTCATTGTGGAGTTCATTGTGTTGTCTTTCTTCCAGAGGTTCTGGATTTGTCTGCAACTCTTACAACTGCAGGGACAATGCTTCCCTGTCACAGCCTGGACTCTGCGGACTCAGCAACCTTGGAAACACCTGCTTCATGAATTCTGCATTACAGGTAACAATTGGAAGGAGCCCTCCTTAGGATTAAGTGAAAAAGCAGCCTCACAGAGATCATGGATTAAAATCTGTGGAAAGGAAATCATGTTTGAATGCGACTTGATGAGGAGTCTACACCTGGAATGGAAGAAAATTAAACAAACCCACAAACTCCCACCCCCCCAAACAAAAAAAAACCACTTTGTATTTAGTTTGGCTTATCTGTAGCAAATTGGTGCTATGAAACATAGTACAGTATTAAGGACTGTATCTGAAATACATGGCTGCTGAAAAGCTCAGGGGGAAAGTCACACTAAACACATGTCTAACTGTAGTGTGAGGTCCCAGTGCTGTGCTCTGACAAAAGTGGGTGGATGTGGAGGACCTTTTCGCCTGTGTGGGCCACATAAGTGATATGGGCAGGTCAACACAGGCACCTCTGGGGTCTGTGTTTAAAGATTCTTGAAAAATTTAAGAGTGTGAAAAGCCACAGGAAGGATTCAGAGTCATGTGGGGTATTAAGGTTGTAACAATCACACAAAGCTGATAATTATTAATACACTTATTATGTCTTAGGTTTTTTTTTGGTTCATCTTAAAAAATGCAGAAACATTTTAGGGTTAGTTGTTTGGTAAGAAATTAAAACAAAATATGAGCCAACTGTTAGAAACTTTGATTTAAGCAACGGACAAACTTTTGACGTGGTTCAAGTGCTATATAATGACTTCTGTCACTCTGTGGTGGCTTTGAAAGCTAGAACAGGTCTTAAAATAACTGTAATGCATTGTGCATGTGGTACTCAGGATCCCACAATAAACTTGGGCTGCCTCGCTTTTGTTTGGCGTGTCTATTTTCAGTTGTGTCGTGGTAACCTTAAACCATATTATGTTTTCTTGACCTTTATAGCTGACAGACAGCTTTTAAAATTAATTTTTATTGTCAAAGCAACTTAATCCCAACAGACTTCAATCTTAATTTTGCATGCAAACTAGTTGTGTTAAGGACCAATTACTGTTTTTTTTTTCTTCTATTTACCGTTAAGCTCTAATTTTCTAGACATCAGCCTTTCAAGTGCAGACTTTTGAAATGTCTTGGGATTTTGTCAGCAACAGTCTCTCAGTGAGAGGCTGGTGTCAAATGATAGCAGGCTACAAAGCACTGAATTGTCATTTGCCTGAAGAGAGACACTTAACACCTGGGCATTGGAATCTGGAAAAAAATGTGGTAGGAAATGAATTCCCCAAGGAACACACTAAGGCAGTGAAATTGGAGTTGGTGAAGGACAGGACTACACTTCCCTGACCTTCTCCAGATTGCCTGGTGTAACTGTGCTGGGAGATCATGTACCTGCACCCAGCTGGGATAGCGCTGGACAGGCATCTGCTACAGGACCTGAAGTCTCAGGTATTTAGCAAGAGCCCAGTGTCATATTTTCTTGAAACTATGGTGCCTTGAAGTCTGTGTAATTTTGATCACATCTCAGAACTGACATTCTGGGGTTAAATGTGCTGTATAGGAGAGAAGTCAATGTGGCACCTGCAAGATAAATCAAGCTGTTAGTCTTTTGAAGGCTGGGGTATTTGGTGGTGTTTCTTTTATTTCAGCCATGCTCTGACTTAAAATGATTACAGTATCCAACCTTGCCAGTGGGATTTGTTGTTTGGGTTGTTGTTTTTTTTTTTTCCTTAAATAGGTACTCAAATTCATTTTCACCAGTTTGTGAATAGCTTAGTACATGGTGTGATGTGAAAGCTGGGTTTGTTATTTCATTGTCACACAGATTTATTGCCCTGTGCAGTAAATTTGTTTTATTATAATGCTTTTTCAGTGTCTGAGCAATACCCCTCCTCTGACTGACTATTTCCTGGAAGATAAATACGAAGCTGAAATAAATCAGAACAATCCACTGGGGATGAGAGGAGAAATTGCAGAAGCCTATGCAGAGCTCATTAAGCAGATTTGGTCTGGGAGGCAGTCTCACGTCGCCCCACGTATGTTTAAAGTAAGTACTCCATGTTCTTGAAGCATAGTTCTGACAGAAGAAAGGGAGGAAGCTACCATGCCTTCCACTTGGGTGTTCTGAAAGCTGCAAGGATGGAATTGCTTCAGTGTCCTTTCATGTTTTATGGAAGCTCTTTGCAGGGTACAGGGAGGAACGTGCCAGTGAGTCCCGTCACACCCTGGAACTGGTTACTGCTCTTTAGTGTTAAATGTCCTTCCTAGTGACTGACCTTCCAGCCCCAGAGCTGTGTGCAGATGCATCATAATGATCTTTGCTATCAAACCATGCATGGTCACGTGAATTGCCAGCTGTGGACTTTGATCAGAGAGGAAAGGTGTGCGAGTTCCAAGTCTGAAGAGGTGCAGTTGTGAAGCTGTGAGCAAAACGCTCCCCCTTGGCTGGAACGTTATTTATCGCTTTAGCGTGCAAGCGTTTTCAGGCTTGTGGTTCAGCTGCTTCAAGATGCTACCTTAGAGCAAGTCTGCGTTGTAGGAACTGTAGGATACTGAAAGAGAAATTCAAGTGCAAAATTGCATCAAGTAGATAGGTCTTTACTGGGTGGTTTGTTTGCAGGTTCTTAAATTGATAACTTGGATTTCTCCTGTCGCAGCACTGAATGCATTCTTCCCTATCAACACTAGGGGGGGAATAAAATTTGTTGGGGAAATTCATTCTGGCACCCTTACTGCGTTAGCACCCAGCTCACTGTGGTCTCCTGCTAACACAAGGTAGTGTAGAGCTGATCTCCACAAAAGTCAGTGAGTGTTTTTATTCCTCCCTCTTACACGTAGGTCATACTCACCCCCCTCTAACTTTTGTCTTCTTGTTCCAGACACAGGTTGGCCGATTTGCACCTCAGTTTTCAGGATACCAGCAACAAGATTCCCAGGAGCTCTTGGCTTTTCTTCTAGATGGCTTGCATGAGGATTTGAACAGAGTGAAGAAGAAGCCCTACTTGGAGCTGAAGGATGCCAACGGCAGACCTGATTCGGTATGGTGCCCTGTACTCAAGAGCAGGACAGATAAGTGCTTCCAAGGAAGTTTAATTGGGTTTTGTGATACTTCCTGGTGCTCCTGCTCACAGGACACATGGTCATCTTCCAGTAAAGCCCATGTACCAGGGGGGAGAGAGCCCTCTTGTGCTTTACGGCCTGGCTGAGTCTTGGTGACACCTCATGGCACACTGCAGTTGCTCTGCCTTACAGCAGAATGTTCTTGTCCTGCCATGCAGGAAGATGTGCTTAGGGTAGAATGCTGCAATGGAAAGGAAGAAAGTTTATCTTGTGGCATAACAGCTACCCAAAAAGTAGGCTGCAGTTACTACCATAAGCTGACTTTATTCTGACTACTTGGGCCCATCTTCTTCCTCCAGGTAGACTGAGTGGCAGCTTTTAGCATCAGTTTGAGAGGAGTGCTTATGGTGCAGGCCATCGTACTTGCATGTGAATTTGGGTGGGACTGGGAGCATTCTCACATGGAGGTTCTGGGACACCCCTCAAATGAGGGTCAGAATATGTGCCCTGGGCATGGGGCTGTAAGCAGCCATTCTGGTGTCCCGCTGGTCGACATCAGTGTCAAATGGAAGGAACTATTAGGCCAGACTTCTCGTGTGTTCTCGCTCGTGGGTTCTAAACAGATGTAATCCATGAGCTAGAGGTAGAACCTGCCTGAATAGGATGTGTGAAAGCGCTGGTCAAGGCAAGGAGAGAATCAAGGTACAAGTGATTTGGGACAACCATGGATCTTGATGAATTCCTAGTGTTCACTGAACTACCTACATCTCCTTAAGAGGTTTCACCTGATTTTTCTCCTTTTTCGTGCCGTGGAAATGGGTACACTGCTACTAAGGAAATCTTACATTTTATTTCATTGAAATTTGAATGTAAACATCACTGCAGTTGTTGGAGGAGTCACTCTCTTCCCATCTCAGCATCCTGGTTAGTGACAGCAGCATTGCAGTGTGTGTGTATTTCACTTGACAGATAAACTACATGGCATTGTACCATAAACTACAAGTCTTGTGCTAAGATGGCATTGAATAGACAAATCCCAGTTACCAGATGCCCCTAAGTAAGGAGTTTATAAGTTGTATAGTTGTGAAAGTCTTCAAGGGACTGTAATTTGTCTCCTTTTATACTTTCTTTGTGATTCATGGACCATCAGTTTCCAAAAAGAAAGAGCTGTCTACTTTTTTGCTTTTGGGAAGCTGTAACTGCAGTTGTCTTTTAGAAGCAGGGGGCAGCAGTCCATTCCTCATGGAGGAGAGCAGAGTGTGCCTCCTTAGCAGCTTGCTGTGCTGCAGAGCAGCCTGTAACCCTGTCACTGTCCCCTGGCTCCATTCGTGGCTCTGGCATGTCATGCACCAAAGAAAACTTGGCCAAGTGACTTGGCAAAATCATCTGTGTTGCATTTGACTTGCTGCAAGGCCATGGTTTCCCCGAGATGATATCCTGGTGTGTTATGCTGGGCACACTATTAGGCACACCCTCTTTTCTGTGAATTTCCCTGTCAGTACCAGTGTTCTGCATTTTCTTTGGTTCCCATGCTTGCCATGCTATGGAAGTGCTTGTGAGAAATAACCTCTTTTAATTTTCTTTCTTTTCTTTTGTTGTTTTCTTCTTTTTACAGGAGGTGGCCAAAGAGGCCTGGGAGAATCATAGGCTGAGGAATGATTCTATCATTGTGGATATTTTTCATGGTCTTTTCAAATCTACCCTTGTTTGTCCCAAATGCTCCAAGGTTTCTGTGACCTTTGATCCCTTCTGCTACTTAACCCTTCCACTGCCCTTGAGGAGAGATCGCCTGATGGAAGTTACCCTGGTATATGCAGACCCACAACATAGACCTGTCCAGGTGAGTCGTGTGGGAGGCACAAATTTCTGTGTCATGCAAGTCTTTCTCTTAGGTTTTAAAGTAGAGACTTTTCAAATAATCTAAAGAACATTGTCTGCTTTAAAGTGAGGCAGGATGGGTTTTTTAATGTAAAAATCTGAGAACTGAACATGTGAAATCAAATGATCTTGTAAAATCTTGGTCTGTGAGACTGTGGTCGTTGTCAGCTGGAAGTAGCTCCCTGTTCCTGTGATGAGATGACCTGTTTGTGACGTACTGCTTCCTGAAAGCAGTCATGTGTTTGCATTGTCATGTTTACCTCATGTTACCTTGGAAATGTAAAAGTGAAGCTTATCTCAAAGGGTAAGCCCTCTGAATTTCAAACTGAGGGGAAAAACATCCAGGCTTGAAAAAACAACTGAAAAATGACCTGGTTGCTTTTAAAGCCTGCTCCATCCTAATGTAGGCTGGGTTTTAATTTTATTTTCAAATGGGCCTGTGGGTGGGCACAAACATACCTAAAGTAACCTTGTGCTTGCCGTGCATGTCCAGAGAAGAACAAGGTGTGGGAGGCCCAAGCAGAGTGACTGGATGCCTTGATGCGGTTTTGGAGGCACTAACTGACAATCTTTGCATGCGCTGTGGATTTTAACTGCAGATGCTAAACTTGTGCTTTGAATACACACTGTTGGTTCGAGGGGGGTGATAGGTACACTGGAGAATGATGTATGCTTAATTCATAATGAATTATCCTGCCTTTTGTACAACTGTAAAATCAAGGACCAGCCACGTTTGGTTTTGTCACCAAGACTTGATAAAGGGCAAGAATGGAGAAGGGAAAGGGGTTCATTGAGAAAACAAGCAAGATTACCAATAACATAAGGACTGAAAGGATAAGTTATTTTACTTTAAAGATTCAAGATTAACAGAACTTCTGCTACCTGGAGCTCTTTTAGATGAGTTGGCTACGTGCGTGTTCTACATCCCACCTTCAGTCTGCCTGCGACCAATTCTTTGCCTTTTGTGATCCCGCAGTGGGGAAGCCAGAGGTGTGCACCACTGCTCCCCTCTGGTGTGGGACAAAGGGAGGAACTGTGTCTGCCACGTGGGTTGTGCTAAGAGGGAGTGAACTGAAAGCCTCTGGTGGCCACAGTGGAATATGCAGGTGGATAGTATAACTGAGAAGATCCTGATGAATATTGATAGATAATACCTTTTATTTAGGGCAGGTATGTTCCACATAATTATCTCTTAAGTGTGTGCCTTTCTATAACCTGCTGTGCCTTTTGAATCCTTCTCTAAAACCTGTGGTACTGAGTGCTTGAAGGATGCTGGGTTAAACCAAACTTAAGACGGTTGTGTTCTGTATTCCTGCCTCCATGGACTTTCCTGGTTGCAGAACATCACATAGGGATGTTAAAAGCTCACAGATCTGTCTTCAGGGACAGATTTACAAGATATTTCCATTTAGGAGTGAGAGAGGCTTTTTGACTGAGCCCCTTATGCTTTTTGTAGCTTGATGTAAGTGGTGCATTGACTCAGGCCAGCAGCCAAGGACCCACACAGCTTCTTGCTCACTCCCCCGTGCCCTCTTCCTAGCAGGAATGAGGGTGAGACTGGAAAGAACAAAAGCAAGAAAACCCATGGGCTGAGATAAAGATGGCTTAAATGGGTGAAGGAAAAGTGGGGACAATGATGCAAATGATGTAAAGGAAAGCACTTGCCACTCCCCATGAGCAGACCAGCCAGAGTCTGAGCAATAATGTTGAAAGCCAAACTACCCTTTATTTCTCTACCATTATTTTTATTGCTGAGCATCACCTTAAATGATACAGAATAGCCCAGAGTCCCCTTCCAGCTTCTTGCCTGTCCCCAGTCTATCTGTTGATGGGATGTAGTAGGGACTAAAGGAGTCCCTTAACACTGCACGAGCACTGTCTGGTGGTTTTGTTTGTTTTATTTTTAAATTTAGGGTGGGTTTTACTGCTGCTGAGCCTGACCAAGGCTGGCTGACTGTTGAAGGCTCTTTCATTCCCTTCAAATCCCTGCTTTGTAAGGTAGAGCTGAGATCCAGAAGACCTCGAAGTGTGTAGCTGGACCTGAACTTCAGCAGAACCCTTATGAACTAAAGGCGCTGCTTCCGTTTTTCTTGCTGTCAGCCTTGTGTGGGTTTATTTGCCTGGTGTAAGCATGATGTTATCTTGTTATCTTTGTTTCTAGTACCGGGTTGTGGTGCCAATGATGGGGGCCATCTCGGATCTGTGTGAATCACTCTCCAAACTCTCCGGTGTTCCTGCAGAAAACGTAAGGATAAATGCAGCACAGTAATTCTGATAAGTGTTCCTTGTTCTTAAAGGATTTTGGTGGCTTGGCTTTTAGCTGGGTGATAAGCTTGAACTTAATGAAACGTGGCAATACCTTAGCAAGTTTGAATGCGGTTCTTTGTGAAACAAAAAGACATGAGAAACGATCAATGTTTATTCTGGTGCT
The DNA here is from genome assembly GCA_013400555.1 of Jacana jacana. Lineage (NCBI taxonomy): Eukaryota > Metazoa > Chordata > Aves > Charadriiformes > Jacanidae > Jacana > Jacana jacana. The sequence goes on from VZTM01013329.1 coordinate 128,963, forward strand.
TTCATTGCAGTGGAGAGGTTTAAGAGAAGGGGCAGAAAGCTGGTCCCCAGTCCCAACACGTGTGATAGAGTGGTTTCCTAGTACTGAGAAAAGGCAGGTGTACATTTTGAGTCCACTGCTCCTTGGACATCCTTTTAATAACAGAGCTTATCAAGAGGGAATGGTTTTGTAGTTGGTGGGGTATTCTCAAGATGCCAGTGTAGCACTTCAATTGATTTCAGTTAATTATAGATGTGAGTGTTCCGTGCCTGAAATCCTAGCCTTTTGCCCCTTTGTTATTGGGATCTGTGCTGTTGTTGCCACCAGGCCGATTGCAGCTGTTGGAATTGCATCTCCTCAGGACCTCTGTAAAATCAGTCTTTTATTTGCTTTATTTTTCTTACCCATATTAACAATCACAGCTGGTTAGCTGCTAGGTGCTGTTAGAGAAAGCACTGCTGATGTTGCTGCACTGAAAACTCTGATAAAGAATAGAAATAAAACATTGCTTGAATTTAAAGTGAGTTTGCCTGAGTTTATGTAAGCTTTTGTTATAATCCTTTTGTAAATATCACTTGCTGTTCTAGATGGTGGTGACAGACGTGTATAATCATCGATTCCACAAAATATTCCAAATGGATGAAGGTTTAAATCACATCATGCCAAAAGACGACATCTTTGTGTGAGTAAAGTGGGAAGATGCTGTGATGCAGAGAATGCTGCAAAACGTTTGCTTTGGTTGCAGGATATAAAACCTGCTATTTTTTGTAATCCCCCTGCTCTATCTGCCCCCTCAAACCGAAGCCTTCCTGTAGATCTTTTGCATGACTTAGCAGTAACATGGCATTTCTGGGAGCAGCAGATCAGCATGTGCAGTTTTTAGGAGGTGTTTTCCTAACAAAGGACTTATTGGCCCCAGGTAATAATGAGCTTTTTGGTTAGTGTCTGCAGTCTGGAACTTTCTACAAACCTATTTCAGAGACAATAATCTATGTCTGGATTAGAGTTATGCTTTTACTGGCATTTTCAGACAAGCTCAAGATTATTGTTCTTATGCTCCAAATCATCTAAAAGCCTTGGAGCTGTTCCTAGGAAAGGATGAAGTCTAAGATGCTGTACTCTGACTTCCCAAAAACCATCCCAGTTGTTACAGAACCAGCTAACCATGACTGGGGGTTCTTGATAGATTCTTGACTGGCGCTTACATTGTTTGTGTTGTTACTGTGGTTGTGAGGGACTTCAGCAAAGCTGAGGATTTGGTTGTGCTGGATGTTCTTTGTACATGTGGTGGGTGAGATGTCTCCAGTCATCTGTGAAATCTGGTGAGGACAGCACAAGTCTTGCTTTTCTGTTGCAGTTGGAAAATGAAACCTATTGCACACGAAGGACAAAATGGATTTTGAGGCTCACAACAGAATGTGGGGCTTGTGAGGTCCAATCCAGCCCCTCAGCCCAAGTCCACCCTTCCTCAAGAATATTCCAGTGCAAGGATGTTACTTCTGTAAAGTTGGGCCAGTGCGAAGTCCTGCGCTCACACACCCTGGTGGAGTGTGTACCTTTGAGCGGGACGCTGTGACGCACTGCTTGGTGCTGTCCTGCTGTTGTGACCTCATTGCTGAGGTTGAATACCTGAGTTTTTCTGAAAGTTCCTGTCATGTTCTCTTCTTCAGTTGCAGCTAAAGGTGTGGAGAGTTAGGATGCCTTGGAAGGACGTTTGGCTTCTGTGAAAGCTGTTTTGTTGAGGGTATTCTAAAGCGTTAGATTTTAAGTCTGTCTCCAAAGCTAGAAAAAAAAAGAGAAATAAAAAAAAAAGCATGATACTATAATGGCAAATAGCAAAATCTCCACTTTTCTAGGGGCAGGAGGTGTTGGATCTCCCTCCACAGAAAACAGCAGTGTCTGAATCGGGTCAGCCGTGGGGCGGGAGGGAAGGATTGGCTGAACTGCAGCTCCACGTGTGTTTTCCTCTCCAGTCCCCGCTGCCTTTTATGTACAGGCGCAGCTGCCAGCGAGGGATGCTGTGAGTCACACTCATGGGGAGTGAACTGACCCACGTTAAAAATAACCCTCCAAGGAAGAGGGGAGGGAGCAGGAGGAAGTCTTGCTAGTCCTGTTTTTCCATGTACACTCCTAAAGATGTTTACAGCACTGTGGGGCAAGAGCAAGCAGCCAAACACCAGGGCAGGAATTAGGAGAAAGCTGCTCATAGGAACTCCCTTTAATGGGCAATGCTACCAGGAAAAGGATATGTAAAAAATATTCTAACCAACAGCTAAAAACAAGCATTTTTTTGTTGGAAGGAGGTCTTGTCTGAAAAACACAATAGAGACAGTTGTTTGTGAAGAGTAAAGCTGCTTATTTAAAAGCAAATGCATAATTACTTTTATTATTGACAATCTGCTTATTTGGAAATACAGCAGTCTGTCTGGAAAAAGACTGCTATTAGATGTTCTAAGGCTTAATTAACTCATTTGAGAAATAGTAGTAGTAGTGTGAATGTTCTTAAATTCCACTCTATCTATTAAGGTCTTAATATCTGCTGACGCGGGTGTGAAGGGAGGGATTTAACCATAAATCACAGAATGGCTTCAGTTAGAAGGGACCTTCAAGATCATTAAGTTCCAAGCCCCTTGTCTTGGGCAATGACACCTCCCACTAGGCCAGGTTGCTCAAAACCCCATCCAGCCTGGCCTTAAACACCTCCAGGTATGGGGCAGCCACAGCTTCTCTGGGCAACCTGTTCCAGTGTCTCACCAGCCTCAGGGTGAAATATTTCATCTTAAGATCTAAAGTTAATCTCCCCTCTTTCAGTTTGAAGCCATTACCCCTTGTCCTATCACCCACCACGTGCCCTTGTAAAAAGTCCTTCTCCAGCTTTCCTGTAGCTCCCTTCAGGTACTGGAGGGGGCTATAAGGTCTCCCAGGAGCCTTCTTTTCTCCAGACTGACCAACCCCAGCTCTCTCAGCCTGTCTTAGTGGGAGAGGTGCTCCAGCTCTCTGATCATCTTCATGGCCATCCTCTGGACCCACTTACCAGTTTAGTGTTAAGATTTGGACACGGTGGGATTGATCAGGGTGGGTTTTCATTTTGGGATATGGGAACCACAGGTTTGAGGGATTCTTTAGGGACCTTCATCCTTTTGCTGTTACTTGTGGAGCCTGAGGTGAACAGGCTGTGAGTGTTCTCCCAGAGCACTTGAGAAACTCTGAAATAAACCAGCTTTGTTGAATTTCAGAGCAGCAGTGTTAAATTTTTGGTTCATTGGGCTCTGGCAAACCAATGACACTGAGGATATGCTGAAGGCTTGCTGTTTCTTTTGTTTTGTTGCTGTGTTTGTTAGGTGCTTCTAGTATCTTTCTAAGAAATGGGAATTTACTTTGTTTTCCTCAGCTTTTCTTTGCAGGAAATATTTTTTGGATTTTATTTTGTTACTGTTATTACTATGGTTTGAGGAATGCTTGGGAATCCCCGAATTGAAACTCTTTAAGTTGAAACTGGCTTGTATAAGGTGTTTGGTTGTTTTGTTCAGGCTCTCTAAATCTTAGTCTAGGGTGGTGAGGTTCACCTGAGCTGCCTTTGGGGGGATAATATTGCCTGGTTGGACTTGGTACATCATTGCTAAAAAAGTGCATAACTTCAAAAGTAACATGAATATTTTTGTCCTTCTGGCTTTAAAACTTTTTTTTCCCATTAGGGAATGTGCTTGTAGCTGTGGAGGTGTATTCTGCCTCCTGCTTCTTCCAGAAAGGATGATTTTTACACCTGCTAGACAGGACTACTGGGCACAACCCCGCCCCAGCTCTCTTAGCTGTTGCACTGGCTCTTGCATGTTTTTCTTCAGGGCTGGGACTTGGGTCGCTTGCTTGCTTTGATCAGAAGCAAATGCTGTTCTGACTTGCATCTGCCACTGCTGCCTGCTCTGGGACTGGGCCCAGGCACTGCAGTGTCCACTGTTTGCGGGCCTCTTCTCCAGGGCCACATGTTGCTCCCTCTGTGTTCCCTGGTTAACCTGTTCTGTCTAGCCTAATGGGTTTAGTGTTCCTAGAATTTCCTGCTTTTTATGTTTTTAGTATGAAAACATAGCTTGTGCTTATTCTTAGTACCAGCTGAGTTCCTCCCAGCTCTCATTCCTGTGCTGTAGCTGGGTTGACATAATTGTGGAACCACAAGGTAACCCGGGTTGGGGTGCAGGGCAGTGTTAACACAACCGTTCTCTGGCCTGGTGTGGGGTGCCCTGTTGCTCTGCACACCCCTGTCCTGGTGCACGCATGGATGTGGGGCAGGAGCAGAATTAAACAAGTGCTCCTCAAGCTGTAGCATTTCTGGCAGAAGTTATCAACAGTGAGGTGTGAGATGGGGGTTTGCTGCCTCCCTGAAGATGCTGTGTGATGCATGGGTAGTGAACGTGGCAGCCTGGCGGTCGCACATGCAGATTGCTGCTGCTGCCAGTACCTTCAGGAGTTGCTGATATCACAGCAGCTTAGTCACCTCCTTAGATTACAGACAAGTGTCTCGCTGTTTATTAAATGGAGGAATAAAAAATATTTCAAGAAATCTTAAGTTGTTAAAATCTTCCACCTTTTAAAGAACGAACATGCTTCCACTTTAATAATATGTGATTGAAGTAACCTTAAGGGATATTTTATTTCCCCAAAGTAAGTGAAGAAGACTTTGAATGCCTGCCAAAAGCCAAAAAGCATTTTGTTCTTTTGGTTTTAAATTAAGGGCAATTCTTTAGAGAAGTGACAGGGAAAGACTTGCTTCTTAGGACTTCAAGGGCAGCTCTGTAGGCCTGCGTAGTCTGCAAAATGTTTAGCTTGGAAAAGGTCCTCTTGTGCTGACTGGTGATGTAGCTGTGGGTTGTACTGCTGGTCACAGTGAGTAATGTGCCTCTCTGTGCCTGAAAGAACTGTCTTTTGTATCAGTTAACGAAGGGGAGCAGCTGCCTTTTATTAGGAGCTGTTACTGTGTGATGTTTTATGGTGACAGCCCTTTCATGCCAAATCCACAATGGAAATAAATGACAAACTAAAAAAGATGAAGTATATCCTGTTAACCCATCAAAAGTTTATTTGCACTACACTTATTTTATGGCAATATCCAGTATAAATTTCAAAGAAGGCTTTCTGGAGTGTTAAGTTGGGCTGACAAAACAGCCATTGACTTATACGTAAGGAAGAAACCCTCTGGAAGCTGCTTGTCTGCCATGTGTTGAAAACATAATTTTTCCTAAGATTTGTTTGAATCACTCAATTGCCTTATGTAAAGGCAATGTAAAGACTTTTACATACCAGCTTCTACTCTAGGAGAATAGAAGTAACAGAAAAGATGAGGTTTTTCAATAGCATTGCTTCAGTTACAAATCAAGAAATCTGCATCATTTCAGGACACTGCTCACAGCGCAGCAAAGCCAAGCGAGAGGTACGTCAGCTCTTGGCAGGAAAGATAAACTGGAGAAGGGTATCTGGTAATCCTGGTACCTTTTGCAGGGTGTGTTCTTAGTACTTAAGTGTTAACCCTGGGGTGTGACTGAGAACCATTGGCTCATGGTTTGTATTTAAATAAGAGATGTTTTCTAGAATCAAAGCATCTTTTTTGCTTAAACTACCACGATAGCCACTGTCTCATGTACTCAGACTCTTTCCTAATTCATGTTTTATTGATCCTGGAGCATCCTCATCCCTTTTATATACAGATCAGCTGCTCTTACTTTCCAGTAACACCCAGTGGCAGGCCTTCCCTGTTGGTAAATGGTAATAAATAATTAATATGTTTTAAGTAACCGAAGTTAGACATAAGTCCTTATTGTCAGCTTTTGAACCCATTGTGATTGCATAACGGCATCTGTGGGCCAGCATGTAGCAGGAATCCTGTTTAGATGGATGTCTGTCAGCCTCTGTGAGGGCATTTGTTTTTTCTACCTTTCTCTGTTCTTTAACTAAACATACTTTTTTTTCTTGGCTGTTGCTGTGGACTGACTGGTGATCCACATAGCGTTTCCCAGCTGGAATTAATATCATAGATCCCAGCACTTGGGAGGGACTTTTCCAATAATGTACAACAAATATATATATATATTACATAAGTTATTGTACAATATGTTAGCCTGGTATTGAGCTCAGTGTTTGTTTGCATTCGGTGCCCTTTCGTGTAGCTCTGCCTTGTCCTTCTGTAGCCTGTCATGCTCCTGGGTGCATGCTTAACTCTGGTTTACGAGGGAACAGAAGTTAGTAACGTCATTGCTCACTGCCTCCTTCCTGAATTATAACCACAGACCAGAAGCCTTTGTAAGGCTGATGAAGACTGGTAGGTCCTGTCTTATTGCTTAGCTGTTTTCAGACACTTTTCAGAGTTGTCATGAATTATAAAGGCAACCAGTGAATATCTGACAGTGTAGGAGCAGCTGAGCTAAAGATTCTGACTATGTTGTGTAGTCTGGTGTGGCATCATCTTTATGATGCAGATACATAAGTACAGTTTGTTGTCCATTAATCGCTAGTATCAGCTCTATAGCCTTCTTTAAACTGTAGATGAAGTACTTTATCTTTGGTTATGTTTGGTTTTATAGAAGGCATGGCTCTTGCTGTAGAGACTTGGAATATGACACCTACTGATTCTGCCCCTAGCATTAGCATGTGAAGGCTATTCTCAGGCGGGGCACCTCAATAACCATGTTCATTACCTCTCAGTGAGAAGTATGCAAGGTGCTTTTTTTCTGCAGAGTGTTGTGGAGGTACAGCATGCTGTCGGTTTGTGATGGGTGACACCTGCGTGTGGGTAATACTCAGCTTTTTCTTTCTCTCCTGCCTGTTCTGTCACATGGGCAGGGCTTCGTTCGGGATGTGCCTAAGAGTGGAGTATAAATGGCAGCTGCATTAATTGCCACTTGCAGAGCAATGTAGGTGGTCTGAGAGGCTGTCACAATAATGTCGAGGAACACGTGGACATTGTGTACTGGTCTGTTCTATAGGAATCCAGTCCAAGGGTCTCATAGGACCTGGAGTTAATCATAGATGATGTACTGGGACTGAGTAAGGTCTTGTGTTGTTTAAATAATGCTGAGTAAAATAGCTATTGACAGGATAGAAAATCTCAACGGCCTGCCATAAGACAGCTCTGATCTGTAATGCTCTTGGTGGGCTGGGGTGGGACTCTCTGGAAGGATGATTGTCTTTGAGTACTCTACTGACTCAGTGCAGGCCCCAAGCTGGGATCCCTTCTTGTTTAAGTAGGATGGAGCCGAACTACAATTCTGAAATGTTTCTCCTCCCTGTTCTACAAGGACATTTTGAACACAGGAATTAAAAAAGAAAAGGCATCTTTCAGAGAAGGGGAGTAGCGTGTCTAAAGCTGTGAAGGGTTGGTACATCGAATGCTTGGTTTGTGGTCTTGGTTGTTACGTGTAGTGACATCTTCCATGAATTCTTCAAAGACCATTCAAAGACCATTCTTCTGTCTTTGTCTTTCCCTTTTAAGATAAGTCTGGGACAGCGGATTAAGGAGCCAGTGTGTTGCCATTCCTGAAAATGAGTCTTTTGTGATAAATAGTCCTGAAATGCCTATTGTGAGTGATCACTGTGGTAGTGTTGGACCATGTGGTTTCTTATGACTCTGACATCTGCGAATATCTGACTTGCTGTTTTGCCCAGTCGCACAATCTGTGTCTCAGTCTCCTCACTGGTCTCCAGAGCAGTTTGTTTTCTTCCATAATGTTTTTCTTGTGTGTTTACTGACCTTGGATTTTTCTGGGAAGCAGATGTTGGCTGCTGAGGGATGAGATCTCAGGCCATTCACTGTATGAGAGCTGGGAAAATGCAAGACCCAGAGTATTGAGAGAGTTTCTTTCTGCAGAGGGAAGAAACACAGAGGTGTTTCAGAGCACATCTAGTATTTTTTGCTGATGCCATGATATGGCTGAAGCAACACATAGTTGTCAGGGTAATGCCTTGAGTGGTGAGTGGCAATAGGGATGTGGATTTAGGAGGGAAGGTGGCAGTCGAGTCAGCGGTAGGTACGTATCCTCTGCTACTGTGTGCAATGGAAAGTGTTTGGGAAACGGCCCGTCTGTAGTATGAAGACAGGGTACAACCCCTTTTTGTCCTCAGGAGGACCCAGTGGAGAGACTTGTTGGACTGAGTTCATATTGGTTCTGCCTGCTGTGCTTCTTGGCAGTGGAAATAACCCCTGGAAATACCTGTCTTTTGAACAGATATGAAGTTTGCAAGCCGAGTGAGGATGACTCGGAGTATATTACTCTCTGTGTTTACTTTCGGGAGAAGACAATGAGGCAATCCAGCAATACTTCAGGGACCATACTCTTTGGTCAGCCCCTGTTAATATCTGTGCCGAAGCACAAGCTCACTGTGGATCACTTGTACAGTGTGGTTTTGGAGCAGATCAGGTAAGTCATGTCTGTACCTTTCATTCCTATGCAAAGTCCTAGCGTTCGGTCATTCAGTTGCACTGTAATCTGTTACTGCTGCATCCTGGTTAAAGGGAAGGGTTTTCCTTGATCTGTGTGTGGTGTATAAACCAGGGTTTGCATTGCATTAGTGTCTGGAGGTCCCCAGGGACATTTCAGGGTCGTGTTTGTTGAGCTCTGTAAAAGCAGGCTGTAAGAAAACAGTGGTGGCAGTCACAAGAGAAGCTGTCTGCTTGGTGTTGCAAAATGGGCCAGGAACAGACCATGTTTTCAGGGCTCCTACATGGGGCTACCATAACCCTTTTTTTTTTTTTTTTTTTCTTTTTTCCTTTTCCATCTATATCTCACAAGCAGTGAGAACAGAGACTTACTGAGTTGTTGTTTGACTCATTCTGAGAGCTCATGGCCTGTAAATGGTGCTGTACACAATGGGTTCTGGTTTGCCCAGGGGGATCAGACAGCAAGGACTGATGGTGGAGAGGGGTGTTGTTCTTCTGATGTACAGTTTCAACCTAATTGTGTGATAAATGTATGCCCTCTGTTTAGCCGCTACGTGAAACTCCCTTTGGTGGAAGAATACTCTACACCCTGCCCAGACAAGGGAACTTGCAATGGCTCCAATGGTGTGGTTGAAGGTAAAGTCCTTTTAGAACTGACTGGAAGCTTTTGGGCACTTCAAGCTTTTTATTAGCATTTGGTTTGTGCTGTGTGTATTTGGCTTAAGCTCTAGCAGGTTGGTTTTTGCAGTGATTAAATCACACTATGGCATAGGATTTCTGCACGTTATGGCTAGAATTCTTGCAGACCGTTTTCCTTCCAAGGGAGATCAGATGTGCATAAACAGCAGCAGGAGATGTGATGTGCATTCATCTTCACCAGTGTTAGCAAAGTCCTTGCTGTTAGGGGCTTCGGGTGCCTCCCTCCAGAGGCAACTCCTTCCAGAATATGCCTTTTGCCGATGAAAACTGGCCTCTTAGGTCACAAAGACAAGTTTCAGAGAAATAAAGTGAAAATAGTATTTTCTGTTCATAAACTTGGAATCAGGAGATCTCATTCCTAGGTGGGATGCTTACAAGGAAGTGTTGGTGCTGATTGCAAATGCATGTTTCCCTTTACCCTTTGAGGTGATTCATTTGTGTTGCTGTGAGAATAACACCTGGAACAAGTTAAATGGGAAATCTAAAATGGGGGAAAAACTCTGCCCATTTTCCCCAAATAATGGAAAGAACTTTCCTGGAGACTTAAATATTCCCTTCTGTAAAAACACCCAACTGCAACCTTGCTGATTTTCTCTTGAGTTGTTTATGAGGGTGTGCTATCAGAAGGTGTGATTGTTAACCTGCTGTGTATTGAGCACTCTCCATCGGGTCTGATGGTAGGATATAAACCTCAGCACGTTACTTGGCATCTGCAAAAGGGAAAAATACAACTTCAGGTGTAGTGGTTAGCAAGCAGAGATTTCTTTTTCTGCGTGTCTTTCTGTTACTTTCAGTACTCAGTGTGTGCCATAACAGGCTTGTGCAAATGTCTGTGGGAGGTGTCAGCTCTTTACTCTTGTGTGTGTTCTACATTTTGCCAGGTGACATTGAAGAGATGGAGCATCAGGATGGTGGACAGGAAGGCAAGGAAAAGCTGGCAGAGATGGATCCCTGCCACTCTGAGGGCTGTATGCAGATCGAGCCAGCAAGAGACCTGCAGCCTTGCGAGAAGCAGCACTTCACTTTTAGCCTCGTGAATTCCTCTGGGACTTCTGAGATAAACTCCATTGTAGAAGGGAAAATCTTAAAAGTGAATGGTAATTGTTGTCTTGCTATACTTTTTTCTTTCTTCATTCTACTAATAGCTTAGCAATAAATGTTTTTTCTTTCTTGCAGCTTTTTCTGCACTTGCTATTGACTGGGATTCTGATACACGGAGGCTACTTTTTGATGAACAGGAGGCACAGGTTGTAGTATGCTCTTGTCATAGATAAGCTGTATGTAAACTTGGGTGGTACTTAAAAGATTGTACTAAATGGTGAAATGTATGTGTATCCCTTTATAAAAATTGGAGTCACCGGTATATGTTTACCTAAAACCTTTTAGTGATAAGGTCTATAGATCTATAATTGCATTTTAACTGAGCTGAGTAGTCTAGCCCATAGTCCACTCCACAAACAGAACAAGCTCTCAAACTTGGAAAAAACCTAAAACTGAATTCACAGATCCTAGTGTTTCTGTGAGTTGTGCTGGGTTGTGTTTTGTAACTGAATAACCTGTTCTTACTCTTTTGCAAAAAACCCTTTAAGTAGGCTTTGCAAAAACCTTTGAAGTGTAAGAAAATAGTATATTTTCTCTTATGGATGGTTTATAACACGGGAAGGAGCGGGTGGAAGCCTGAAGCAGATAAGTGTGTGGCTGGGGAAGGGGTGGGCAGAAATAGGCAGCAAGGTGAAGCTGAACGTGTTCCTTTTCGTGATGTCAAGCGTTAAAAACTACATGGAATTGAATAAAGCAGGTGTCTCTTTCACTAGGCATTTGAAAAACATGGAAGTATGTTGCAGCCACAGAAAAAGAAGGCTGTTGTAGCCCTCAGAGACTGCATAGAGCTCTTCACTACTATGGAGACGCTTGGGGAACACGACCCGTGGTAAGAGGCTCTGTGTGCCGTGTTTGTCGTAAAATACTGCAACTGTCTGAGTTCATGGCATCTGTCACGGGATTCTGGTTATTTCCCAGGTCTGTCCTTTTGTCTTCCTCTGGGAGAGGTCTGCCAGTTCTGTGTTAAGTCACTGACTCGATAGCCTGCAGACCTGTGTTAACAAAAAGTATTTGTTTCCTGACTTTATTTTAAAAAAAAGCAGCAGCAGGCATGTAGCTTCCAAAGATGAGGCTCTTAATTCCTCAGCAGAGCTCTGCACACAGTGTCAGAGGAAGCAGTTGTGGTAATAAGGAGTGAAGGCAAGTGGCTGCCTTGGGATTTAATCCTGAGCAGCTCCTAATTCTTCTGAAAATCCCTAGTCCAGAGCGTACAGTGGATCCTAAGTGACCAAAATGGGATTAGTGTGTGTGCAAAAGGTCTTTGGGGGTTGTTTCCTAGCTGTGTAAGATGATCACTTACAGTGTAGCAGGTGATTTCTTCATTATTAATTTCCAATTACATGCTATAGACATATTTGCAACTGTTACCTGTCCGAGTTGCATCAGGAGATAACACAGAAGGAGTGGGATCTCTAAGACTTCTTTTATTTTTAATGTGCAAAAGAGAAATTAATCTTTGTACATTGTTCAGTTAACACACTTACCATAGAACATTTTGCCTATAAAGTGAAAGCAAGTTGCAGTTTGGAAACCTCTGAAGAGGTGTGTTCACCTGCATGTTCCACACCCAAAATGCCTTCTGTTAGGCAGGGACTGTATTGCACTGTTGAGGCATCTTTTACTGGAAGGCCGAAAGCTTTACTTTTAAACGTAGTCATTCACTTATTTCCTTGTTTTTTCCTCTTTCCTCAGGTACTGCCCTAACTGTAAGAAGCATCAACAGGCCACAAAGAAGTTCGACTTGTGGTCTCTGCCCAGGATTTTGGTAGTGCATTTAAAACGCTTCTCCTACAGCAGATACTGGAGGGATAAACTTGACACTGTTGTGGAGTTCCCCATCAGGTAGGATTCTTTCCTCGGGCTGGGAAGCTTGAAGAAGCTGATCAAGAGAAATCTACTTCTGATGGTACTGCTGGATGGGCTTGCTATTAAAGCTGTAACTGCAACAGCTCTGCCTTCTGGGTTTGAACTGCAGGACAGCAGGCATGAGTTCAGTTGGTTGGGTTTTGGAGTGGTTTTTTGTTAACCTTAACTTTAATGAGTTCTGTGCATCTCAAAGAACACTTGTTACTACCAGGTATTGTTTCTTCTGAAATTAGGTTAAAACCATGTGATTTTCCTGAACCAAGGGAACTTCTGCAGAGAATTTAGCCTATTTGGCAGAGCTGCACTTGTACTGAGGATTGCACAAGTACAGGATGAAAGCCTGCCTCGTTCCTCTGCTTCTGCTTGTCAGCATCCTGCTGCAGGATGAAGCATATCCCTTGCGATTGCGCTTTTCAAGCCTGCACTGGGACATCGGATTGCCTTTTGATCAGCACCTTCCTTTAAATCTTTTGGCAGTGCATGATGTGTTTTCAAGGACCTGCCCTGTGTGGGAGGGGTGACATGTCTGATCTTCACCTGAGTATCATCTGGCCACTGAGCAGCAGAGTGTGGCGCTTCTCCACCAGCGCTGCCTGCCGGCAGAGCTTCAGTGGTGCTATGCATCATTTCCTAAAAAGTGCTGATGACTGGTGTACTGATACTTTTGGATTTCCTTCCAGGGGTTTAAACATGTCTGAGTTTGTCTGCGACCCAAGAGCAGGCTCATACGTGTATGACCTCATTGCAGTTTCCAATCACTATGGAGCCATGGGAGTAGGCCACTGTGAGTAACTGCTTCTCTCTTCTTTGTATGCGAGGACGTACAGTGTGTTGGAGACCTGCAGCAGTCCTCACCACGGCTGTCTAGTCTAAAATTGACCTGTGTTCTGTATGCAGGTGAATATCATATTGGAAGGCAATGTCCTTTGTCCTTCCTGTTTGGATTTGCAGAGCAGCTCACTAGTTCATGTAGTTTGCAGTGGCCCGAGATCTGTTGCCTGTGGGACCTTGGCTAGAAGTCATTAGAAGGTGTGATGGTGTTCCCCAATTTGAGTGGAGTCAAGACTTTTCAATACTGAATGCGACATCGTGGACAGGAGGCCCTTACTGGATAGTGCTGGGGAGAGTCTGGTGTAAGCTGTCAGTTCAGCTCTAAGACTCAGCTTCTTGCCCTGCAGCACCCTGGAAGGCAGCTGATAGTCCAGTGTGGGCACAGTGTCACAGCTGCGGAGCAGAGACTGCCAGCAGTCAAGCCAGCCAAACAGGAGCCTTCCCAGGGTTCCTTAGTGATGGTGAGACAAGGTCTGACAAGCAGCAGTTGCCCCCAGGCCAGAAAGACAGAGCAGAAGGTGTACCTTGTCATGGAAGCTGGGCCTCCTCATGCCTTTTTGCATTTCCTATCCTGAATTGTTTGCTGCAATAGCAATTTAAGGCACTTTTTTTTTTCCTTTAATTTTCCTTTGTTCCAGAGTTTTTCTAAAACAAGCCACGAGTGTCTAATTCTTGGGACCTTGTTTGCACAGCTCGTGTTAGCTTGCAGTAGAATTTCTCCACCTCTGCACTGATGAGGGTTCATGTCGTGCCATCAGGATAAAAAAGACCTTTGTTATATATGACAAGTCTGTATTTTCTGTCACTGGTTTTGTTGCAGCGTTTGCTGCATCTCTGAGTGGAGTTCCCACCACCAGGTGTCTGTGCCCTGAACCACCCCGAAGCGTTTGGCTGTGAGAGGATGGTGGCAGCTCGTGTGCTTAACTCAGAGGGTGTGTTGCTGTGGGGTAGCGTTAGCTGAAGGCAGGGATTGGAGATCACAGTCGCAGAAGTCTTGGTTGGAAGAGACTGCGGGACTTTATTTAGTCTAACTTCCTTCTTGAGTGTGAGGCCTCTTGCAAGCAGTAGATAGGATCCATCATCAACAGAAAACTTTTCTTTCAGTTGAAAAACATGAAAATGCAGAGTCTTAAACTGGATGTTTAGGAAAGGGGTGAACAGAAAACTATATATGCTTGTTTTTCCTAAGTTTCTTTGTCCAATATCTCATCTCTCAGGGGTAAGTCTGGTACGTGGGAGGTGGGTTTAGACTAGCTGGGCCAGCTAGCGTGCTCTAGACGATGTGTATGCTGGTGAAGTAGGTTTGGGGTAGTTAATGTCCAAGCTAGTTCCTGGGCTCCTCTGTGTGCTCAGTTTGAGCCTGGTGGTACCTGCCCTCCCTCCCTCCCCGGAGCTCTGAGCTGCAGTTTCTCCTGACAGACACCGCCTACGCGAAGAACAAAGTGAACGGCAAGTGGTACTACTTTGATGACAGCAGCGTGTCACTGGCTTCAGAAGACCAAATAGTGGTGAGTACTTGGCCCGAGGCCAACCCAAGCCTGCGCTGGAAGTGCCGTTCCCTGCCTGGGGCCTGGCATTTCCAGCCAAGCTGCCTGGGTTGTTTCAGGTGGTTTTCTTCTCTCTTTTGGCAGACAAAAGCTGCGTATGTGCTGTTTTATCAGCGCCGAAACAGCGAGGAACACACTGCCCCGTCTCCTCCCCAAGAAGAGTGTGACGGCATGGATACCAACTAACCATCGCCTCCAGCACTCAGCCATCACCTTAGCGGGCGCTCTTGTAAAGCCACGCCTGAGGCATCTGAAATTCATTCTTCCTTCTGTAGGAGTCAAGCAGAAAATCTAGCACTGAAAGATTGAGTGCTGGGGCTTGCAGAATAGCACTGGAGACTTGGGTATTTAGAGGCCAAAAATAATATATATTGGAGCTTCAATAAAGTTCTTTTTAAAATCTGGCTGAGCTGTGTGGCTAGAGGCAGGGGCTGGGGGTCTTGGACTGAGGGGTTGTAGCTGGGGTCTGGAGAGAACAGCCTCAGCTGGAGGCCAGGTCACAGCTGAGAGCCTAGTGGGGCCTGGGGAGGAAGATGGTGGTTGTGATTCTGTGAATTGGTGTGGGAGCTTCTTGCCGACCCCCTGGTGTTGCTGTTGGGTCCTGCCTATGTCAGGGAGGCTTGCTGTACCCTTTCTGGAAGCTGAGCTCAAATCTTTGTGTATCTGGCCTATCTGTTGCAGTCTCTGTCATCACTTTGGTCCCCTTGCTATGCAGCAAATGTTTCTCTTGTGTCCTTTCACTGATGCGTTTGAGACTCTTCTGGGCAGTTTTGACTTGGCGCTTTTCATCTGAACGCTGAATCCTGTAGTGTGGGAAACCACTAGGAGCAACTCCTACCTGCCTGCGTGGCTGGCATAGGCACAGGCTGATCCTCACAGGGATGCAGGGTGTAGCTGTTGTGACTCCCGTTCTTCTGTGGAGAAAACAATCATCCGTGAGGTTGGTGATTTCTTGTCCTCTCCATCAGTCTTCTACACCCCTCACGTCCAGGCTGCTCCGTAAGCGCTTTCCTGCCTCCACCATTTCTCCTAGGGTTTGCCCAGTGGCAGCATTTTTATCCTTTCTTTTGCTCATTCAGGTGGCTTCCTGGAGCTTTTTCTTCAGCAAAGCTCATCACTGTGTCCCCAGAGTTGTCACCTGTAAGGATGACAGCCCAATTGAATGGATTGTGTGAGCTTTTAGCCTTTGGTCTTGTGACTTTTGGATTTTTAGACTGCTTTTACAGCCTTTCCTCTTCTGTTGAGCACTACCCCTTAGATCCCCCACCCCATCATCATCTGCAAGGCTGCAGGTGTGACCATCCTGCCCGAGGTCTCTCTCTGCCTTTGCTGCTCAACAGTTCTGCTCCATCTTTCCTGCAGAGCTGGCAAATGTTCTTCCCTCTCTCTGTGTTACTTGTAGGACTTGGGTCCAGCTTCCTTCTTGAAGGAGGACTCCTGCGAGCGCTAGATGCAGTCAGTCCACAGTGGAGAACTGGTCTGACAGTGAAAAGTGGGAAAAATCTAGAGCCATAGTCTCTGTTTTTCAGGGAAAGATCAAGTTGAAGGAGGGATTTTCTTCCTTGAAGCCAAGTGCTCCGGCAGAACAGGAGTCTAAGGCGGGTTACTGCCCTGCTGTTCTGCCTGAATATGTGTGCTTGCAGCAGCTCTGTGGCTCCATCACTGGCCATAGCTGCTGCCTCCTCTGATGCTCAGCACAACAGCAGTTGCCCATTTTACCCCTGACATGCCAGCTCACTGCCCTTCCCACAGCCCTGGGCAGCGAGCCCCTTAGGAAACTTGTGTGCTTGTCCCTGCACCCAGTGAAAGCCCAGCCGCCCACTCACTGTGTGTCCTGCTCTGAGCAGGGGGCAGGGGGGGCAGCACCAGGTGGCCCCTTACCCAGGGCCTGGGAAGGCGATGGGAGGAGGGAGGGCTTGCCTCTAGCTGTCACAGTAGTGCTGGGATCCTCTTCTGCCGAATTCTGCTTTTAAAGCGGTTGGAATTTTGAATTTTGAGATCTCAATTGCTTCTGCTGTTCTGCTTTTGGGGTTGTTTGGGATTTTTAGGTCTCTTAATATTTTTTCTTTTATTCTTTTTTCCTCATTACTGAGGGAGAGCATCCAAAAAGCGAGTTTTAAGCTGTAGCAACTGCACTGAATTACTCTGGACATCTTTTTTTCAGTTCATTTTACCCTGAAAGAAAATCACGTGGGCATTCCAAAATAGGGAAGAGAGGAGAGGGGAGTAAGAGATCTTTTTAAAAGAAAAAAATAAAGACAAAAAAAATAATCCTGCCTCTGTTCTGCTCCTCACCTCCCTCCCTGAGCTAACTCAGAAACGGGTCAGAGGGGCTGAACAGACTCTGTATGGCAGGAGAAGCAGCCTGGCTCTTGCTTTCTCTGCCTCTGAGCGGCCGGGCTTGGGCTGGTGTGTGCGTGCTGTGATACCGGACTTGGTTTTTAGACTAGCACTTTGTAAGTGGCTGGCTCTATTGTACAAAGAGGAAAATTAAAGAGTGGTTTGCACTGAAACTGGGTTTTGTTGTATTTTCCGTTTTCGTTACGTGACCTGAGACCGCTGGTTGCGGGGCCTCCCCTGGATGGGAGGGGTGGGTGGTGTGTCCTGTGGAGCCAAGCCCTGCTCTGCCCATGGGGATATGGGAGAGAAGCCACCCTTGCCTGCATCGCTCCCTGTGTCTGAGGGTTCCTGCTTGCTCCAGGGTTGCCTTTTCCTGGTGCTGTAGCAAAGCCTGTCCTTGCCTCTCTGTGGCATTGAGCAGCCTCAGTTATGGCTTTCTCATCATTCCATTTCCTCCATGGATCTCAGGGAGGGTTCCTGGTCTTCCTTCCGTCCATTTTCTCCAGGGGATCAAGGCTGCTTGTGGCTGTGCCACTGAAATAGTTGTCCTGCAGTTGTTTGGGTTGCTTTGAGGAAGAAATTGCACCAAGTGCACCTGAGCAGGCTGGGAAAGACCGAGGAGGTTAAACATGATGAATGTGTGCATTCAGTGTTGGGGTGAGGGCTGGGAATCTGGCGATCATCAATTCTGGGAGGTCAAGGTGGGCTGCGAAGCCCCAGTAAGAACGTTTGAAGTCTTCATTTTGCAATTACAGCACGATAGTGGAGGAGCTTGACTCATTTGGAGCTTCTGAGAGGGTGAGAAGAGCCTTGCTGTGGAAGCTCACAATCTGCTGTTCTCTGTGGAATGCTGACCTCCAAAGCGTGGCATGAAACCCATCACAGGAAGCAGGGAGAGCAAAGGGCTGGTTTGGGCTGTGGAGGTGCTTGGATACTCTGTGCAGGCCTCCAGAAAGGGCTTGTGCAAGAAGGCTGAGGGTGTGAAGCGAGATGAAATTCCCTGTTGCAAAAGGGAGGGGAAAACCAACCTGAAACACTAGTTGTGTTGTCAGTGAAACACTCGTACTAGTGTTCCAGAAAGAGGTCTCGCAGGTGGAGAACATCTCTGAGCTAAGGCTCTTGGTCAGAGGGGGATGGTTTTGGTAAGAACAGAAACCAGGCTGTGTCTGAAAACAAGTTATTCCATAAATAACTGAAGGGGGAGCACAGGCAAGAGCCAGGCTCCCCTGCTGGGCATACATCTGCTGAGGGTGGTGGGCAGGAGGGCTCTGCAGGTAGTCTGAGGTGCTCATCAACGAGTTTGGGAGGGGTTAGATTAACCAGGAACAGTCTGTGTGTTTGCTACTTCTGCATAGAAATGCCACCTCTGCCTTGCTGCTGCCCAAGGACCCCCAAGGAGCCGCTCTGCCCAGGAAGGAAAGCAGCAAAGAAGGGGCCAGAAGTTGTCCCTGTGTCACGCTGCTGTGTCCATCAGCGGGTTGACCAGGGCAGAAGAACGCAGATGGGATTTTGCAGCTGGGGGGAGCTTCTGGTGCAGGCCTGAGGAAGGTGAACTGTCCCACCTTCTGCTGTGGGCACGTGGTGAGTATCTCCCTCTTGCTTTTGTTGTTTTGGTTTGGGTTTTTTTTTTGCTGAGGGAGCTTCAAACCCCAATTCTGGTAACAGTAAAAAAAAAAAAAAGAACCTAAAGGACAACCACAACTTTCAGGAACTAAATCCCTGTGCTGCTTCTGAAGGTGCATTAGATACTTTTCACTGAGTTCTGACTTGCTAACGTGAGGGTGGTTTAATTGTTCACAAGCAAAAGATAACTAACTGTGTTTGTTCTTGGTTTTAGCCTTTTAAACACCAGCACTCCTTGTACTTTTTCAGCCTTGTGAAGTGTTAAGTTCCTTATCTGAAGCAGGCGTGCTCTTTGTGTGCTAGAACTAGAAATTTTAGGTCTTTACTCCTGCACATGTTTCCCAGGACGAGAAACACAACTCCAGCTTGAAACCCACACTCAGAGCCTTTGGCTCAAATACAGCATCTCACTCCTGGGGCTCAAATCAGAGTTAGGGAACTCAGCTCTCAACGTGGTGGTTTTCTTTTATTCTCAGCCTTGCTAAAATATATTATAGAGGTTTAAGTAACATTTCTTTTCAAATGACTTTTACAAGAAGAGACAAAAGCACGTTCTCCGATTCAGAAGATGGAGGTCTGAAGTTCTTCCTTAAACATGCCTTCAAAATGGAGGTCCTTTGCCATGAGCTCTTCTTCTACATCTTCTAAGGCCCACTGATGATCAGTCAATTCTAAAGCTTCCCACTCTGTCTGCATTGATAATAAACAGAAAGGAAAGCAATGGCGTATTAGAGTAGTTAAGAACTACAGAGAGCAGTGCTTACCTTGAAACTGCCCCAAACCCCAAGTTCTGTTGAAGACCTGGCAGCTCTGACACCAGTGTCGTACCATTAGTTGCAGATTAGGTGTTAGTCAATACGAGTACACCACAGAAATCAGAAAAATTACATTGTGTGCTTTTTGAAAACCCTCTAACCTTCTGGAATCTTCCATTTCTCTGAAAGAGCTGTCTCTAGAAACAAAGCCCATTCTGTTCCAGGGGGTCAAGTGCTTAGTGGTTACTTAATTATTTAGTTCAAAGACATTTGATAAAAATAGCGACAGGCCAAAAGTTTTATAGCTGATCACAAATGTGATGTGCCTCATTGCACTCTTCTCAGACCAACAAGCTCCATGGAGCTGCTGCGTTGATTAATTCATTAAACCAGGTGTTTGTACCCCATCCTAAGACCTAAGAACAGGATTTCATCATAAATATGAGAATGATCTCCTCCCCACTGCCCGTGAACACAAAGCTCTTGTACTCCATTAAGTGTTGCTCCACTTAACATGATTTTTGCAGCTTATGTCACAATACTTATCTCAAGCAAGAGACTTCTTGAGAACTTCAAGCCACAGTCAGAGCCTGGCAGATTTCCAGGTGAGCTCCCTTGCTTACTTGATTTTCTCATGTTCCACCATGTGCCGAGCTGCACTATTAACACAACTTTTTGGGAGCCAGCTTCTGCTTTGGAACTAGGTCTCAAGGGAAACTAAAAAAAATCTTCCTCTGCAAAAGCAGAAGATGGCTCATGAATTCAGCTTTTGTGTGAGCAATGACTAACTGATCTGCCCTGCCAGACCCGGGGCACCTTCCGTACCCTTCATCAGCTGTCAGCTTTAATTTTAGGAACAGGAGTCCAGAGCAATTCCCATACTTGGAACAAGGAGAGGCTGAGTTACATAGAGTCTGCACTTCTGCAGGTTCACAGTGCAGAGGAATGTGGGTAGGAATACTGTACCTTAAATGCTTTGTTGGTGTCTGCTGGCATGGCCATTGCCGCCCCCGTCATTTGTTCCTGCATCACCCGGGACTGATCTGCAGCTACAAGAGAGAAATGAGAGGTGGATTTTTCTGTGAATGGTGTTTTTTGGAGCACAGTCCCACCAGGCTGCTTTCCAGCTACAGACTAGAAAGTTGCAGAAATACCCAGAACGCAATACTAACATGCCAGAAAGAGTTCTTAGGAGATATCTTGTTCCCACCCTCTACATCTTAGCTAAATTTACATTAAATATGCAAATTAAAGATACCCAGTACCACCAGAAACAGTATCTGTCCTGGCCCCACACTTAGCATTAAGAAGTCTTTGGTGCTTTCCTTAAAACTGATACTTGCTAGAAATAAAAGCAAGCCTGAGCACAAAACTTCTGCACGCCCTTTGATGGGACAGAAAGCATGGGTTAATGACCATGCAAGCAGTTGGCAGTGCCTGGTGTTTTAGATTTGGGTACTTGCTGCAGGCGATGTCAAAGCTGGCCAGCAGACAGCAACCTCACAGAAGTAAGAGAGGCTCTCATGGGCTTTTTGCCTGGAGATTTAGAAATCCTTCCCCAGCCTCCCTCAGGAATCCTCCCATAGAAGAAGCCATCAGCTTTTTCACAGAAACGACAGTGTCTTACCATTATCTTGGCCCAGGATGAGAGTATAAATGCTTCTGAGTCCAAACACATTCAAGAAGTACCAGGAAGCAGAGCTCACCCTGATAAATCAGAACAAGCATGGTTGATTTCAGTTCAAAGCAATCTCAGACCGTTCAAGGGTCATTAACACATTCAGAACTTTCCAAGGGGATGTTTGGCCTTGGAGCCTGAGGCCACAGGCTTCTTACCAGGACGCGTCTAAAGTGAGCAGTTCAATTCCCTGCTGCAACATTGGTTTAAAACGCAGTGTCAGAGGAAACGGGACCTTTGCTGCAGGGTAAGAAAAAAACCCAAACAAAACCCAAACCCAGTTTAACAAAGTGACACTAGATAATTGCAGAGTAAACAGCAAAGCGAGTGGATACTGTTTTATTAAACTCAGTGTAGCCTGAATGCAATGTGTACAAAGCCAAGTTAACGTGAACTTTTGTAAAAGCTGCAGTTCTGTCTTTATTTTAATATGCTAAGACTTCTTGAAACTTAATCAGATGGTTGAACCATCCCAGGTGGCGTTCCAGTGACTGTGAAGGGGAATGTCTATGGCCAAGGAAACAGTAAGCACATAAAAGTAAGAAAAGGAAACAGAACTCTGCATTTAAGGAAGTATTTTTGATGGATACACCCTGCATGACACAGTAACCTACCCCCTGCAGAGGTTCAGAGGAAAACCCACTGTATCAACTTGAAATTTAGGTACTTTTAATAGATTTTAAGTATTGGTTTTGCAGCTACAATTGTTCCTGAATACACGAGCTGTTCTCTTTGTGACCGTGGCTGGTGCCCTGAAAACCATTTTCCCTCCTTTGCTGTGGGGCAGGTGAATCAATGCAGTTCACACAGTGACAGTGCCACGAGCCAAATTCGCTGGGCAGAAGTTTCCAGTTGACTGCTTTTTTGTAGAGCAGCAAATCTCTGATGCAGCCCAGACCCTCGAGGTCACCATCAGAAACACAGCCCGACCCAAGAACTGTGTCATTCCAGACACCTACTTGTGACAAATCCCGAAAATGTCATGTTGATCCAACCACCGATGAGGATCATGGGCAGAACGTTGGTTACATTCCCCTTCATCATATCTGTCAACATGGTAGGATCTGCAATTCAAAGGTTTGATGTAAAGTAGCAGCATATCACAATAAAGTGATACAAGACATTACCAACATCAGGTATTTTAACTAAGAAACTGCATAAGAGAGAACAGCCCTATCCCACTACCCCCTCTGCATTATTTTCTACTGTTTCGTAAAATACTTTGCAAAATAGGAAGGGCAGCCATTGGGGTGGTGGAACAAAAGGGTCTCACGTTCACTGCTGTGTCTGACCTCAGCTGCTTTGTCTGTGTTTAACCCCATCCCTTGCTCCAGATCTCTAGCCTCGATGGACCCCTCTGTGAGCTAAGTAGAAAAGAGACGCTGGACTATGCAGCTAGCTTGTTGCTGAGGTCACGGTAATGAGTTACATCAGTTTAGAAGGTCCTGCAGGAGCTGGTTCAAACAACTGACAAAAAGGACATGAGTGAGAGCAGGACTTTGTTCTCTCCTGAGATGCTGCAGGCAGCTGGAGGCTGAAGTTAAGCAAATTGAAGTGACCTAACATGTTGCTAGCAAAAAGAGGGATCTCGCTCCCCACTCCTCCCCAAAGCCCAGCTGCGTAGTCCCACCCCCTCCCTTACATTTACTGAGCTCTTTGCAAACTTGATTCACCTTCCTTAGGTGAAACCTTTCCAAGGTTTTTCTGTCCAGCTACATTTATGGTACCGTAACATACCTGTCATTGGTGAAGGAGGCACTACCTTTCTTTTTGTTTTCTTAAAAAATCCATCCTCTGGGTTATTAAAGTAGTATTTCCGGGTCAGGAAAGACTGAAAACAAAAAGAGTCAACACCATCAGAAATTAAAGGTTTGATTTCTTGCTCAGACATGCAAGCTTCTTACGAGTTCTGAGAAAGAAGGATAGCACATCCTTCTTTCTTGGAAAGATACTTCACTGCCCCTATGCTCCAGAGCTCCTCACTTTTCCATTTCCCTGAATCCTGAGTACCAGCTTTAGGCTTTCTAAAATTCTTAAAATAATTCTAAGAATTCTCTACATTAATTAAAGAGTTTTTAGCGCTTTGTGCAAAGTTCTTGCTGGCAAAGTACTGATAACAGCATTTCCATTCCCCTGAGCTGACTTCCAGCTTTTACCATACACATATTTGGCAGCAACTGAGCCAGTATGAGAACTGATTTTTAGTTCAGCAAACGTTTCAGCTTCACTGTACAACTGCCCTCGTTATCCTGAGCATTTATTAAATCCCTGTGTGTTTCCTGGCAGATATTAAACACAATGGTTTGGGCACAGGCTTCATTTTAGTATGCAGTTAAAACACCAAGTAGCAGAAGCTGACATTAATGCCAGGGAAAAGACATGTACAGTGGTCCTGTGTCCAGGTTTCCTCAGCACCTGCTACTGCCCGCACTTCTAGATGCTGTTCTGGGCTGGGGGAGCCCCAGCCTGGCTGCCCGACCTCAGGGGACGCTGGTGCAGAAGGTGCCCCCACACCCGAGAGCAACTTCTGGCTGTGTGCTCGAATCCCGGCTGTTCTCTTGGTGAAGCAAGAAGCCGTTCACGCATCCCCCTACCTGTTTTGGAATGTATTTTCCATTTTCCCGCAGGACTCTGCTCCGAATCAGGACTTGGCTAGAAAAAGAGACATGTGGCGTTAGCGGCACGGCGGGAGCGGGCCCGCCGCTGCTCCCAGGGCCGGGGGAGCCCTGGGAGAGGCCGGTGTGAGGCGGCGGCGGCGGCAGGTCCGANCCCTGACCTGTCGGACACCTGCTCCTGCGTGAGCCTCTTGTCGCTCTGGAGGAGGATGGAGACGTAGTGCCGGATCATGCCGACGAAGAAGGTGATGAAGACGATGGGCAGCACCACCCATAGCCGGATGTTGGAGTCCAGCAGCAGCTCGGGCTCACTCATCGTGGCGGTGGCGGTACCGCTACCGGACCCGGCCCGGGCCGCCCCAGGCCCCGGCTCCCCTTCCGCTTCCGGGCCCAGCCCTTCCGCCGCCGGCGGAAAGACGTCACCGCGCGCCAGAGGCGGGAAGCTCGAGCGGCGGCTGTGTGGGAGCGGGCGCTTGTGGCTGAGGAGGCGGAGGAGCGAACTGAAGGTGATGGACCTTTTCTGTGCCCCGAACTGCCCCCTAAGCGCCCCGGCGGGGTCGGCCGGCGGCGACGGAAATCGGACTGAGGAGAGGAGACCCGGCTCTCGCCGGCCTGGCTGCCGAGCGGGTCCGGATGAGCTGCCCGAGGCTCGTCGCCTTAATTTTTATTTTGTTCGTTGTAATTCTTCCACTCTGACATTCTCCTGCCTCCTGGGCGCTGGCGAGGCCTCACCTGAGTGCTGTCGTCAGCTTTGGGCCCCTCACAACAGAACAGACGTTGAGGGTCTGGAGCGGGTCCAGAGAAAGGCAGTGAAGCTGGTGAGAGGGCTGGAGAGCAAACTTTAAGAGGAGAGGCTGAGGGAGCCGGGGTTGTTCGGCCTGGAGAAGAGGAGGCTGAGGGCTCTCTACAACTATCTGAGAGGAGGGTAGGGAGAGGTGGGGGTCAGCCTCTTCTCCCAGGTAACAAGTGATAGCACTGGAGGAAACGGCCTCAAGTTGTGCCAGGGGAGGTTCCTCCTTTACAGAAAGGGTTATCAGCCATTGGAATGGGCTGCCCAGCGATGTGGCTGAGTCACCATCCCTGGAGGTGTTTAAAAAATAGGTAGATGTGGGTTTTGTGATGGTTCTTGTCAGTGTTAGGGTAATGGTTGGACTGAATGATCATAAAGCTCCCTTCCAACCTAACCAATTCTATGATTCTATTATATTTAACATGACTTGTTTTAATAGCCTCTGCCAAATAGTTGAAATTGAGCATGAAGTGATCAAGTGTCTTCTTTAATAAGCCTTAGCTCTCCCTTAAAAGTTTAAAATTATTTAACCTATTTTTAATCACTGCCACCCACCAGAAGAGGATGAGTTGGATGGAGATTTGTGCTGACAGGACCTGCAGATGTAGCGGGTTAGGAATGTGAGTGGGATCGGCTGATGTGGCTGGGCTCCTGAGTGCTAAATGGCTCAGCCTTTGTAGCCTTGGGCGTGGGGAGAGGGTCGCAAGCTCAGATTACTGAATGCCATCTGAGCCCTCTAGGTTTCGTTTGCCATTTAAGGTGCCTGGCACCTGAATGAAAAGCCAAGCCTTGTTTCCCGAGGAACTGAATTTTAGAAAAAGCAATGTATTATGCTACTTAAATACAACAAACTCTAATATTGCAATCCATACAGTAGAAAAATGCAGTAAGACATTGGTTAATCAGGCAATTTGCCTGTCTATATAATTTCAGTTTCTGCAGTGTTTCCCTTCACTATTCACTAGTACATTCTAGATTTGCTTGAAAAAAAAAGAAAAGAGTTAAAGTCATGTCTCCTTGGCTTACCTGTATTTTTCCTGCATTTTTATAGGCATCAACAAAGGATTCGTTACCATGGCTTCAAAAAGGAAATTGTCAAGAGCTGACGCTTCTGGAGAGAGCTGCAAGACAGACTTTCCAAGTAGGTGCTCGGGTATAATCTTAGGCAGAATGAAGACCTTTGGCAGAGGCAGCCACTCCCGAGCAGGGAGAAGCCAAAACATAGGCCCAAAGTTTTTATAATGCTAATTGTTAATGATACTACCAATCTTTAAACACCTTTTTTAATTTTTTTTTTTAAATCACAGTAAAACAGCACTGAAAGCAATGCCATATCTTTCCTCAGTCCCTCTGTTCTCATGCCTTTGATCAGCATTTACCACCTTGAGCTTCACTGCTTTCTAAGTCTGCAGATCAATCACATTTGATCAAAACTGATATCTCTAAATCAAAACAAAATAATCTCTCCCTGTAGATGGAGAGAAGATAGTTATTTTTCCTGTGAGCAGCTGGGTGGATACCTGAGAGAGAGGTCTGGTGAGAGAACCTGTATTAAATCGGTGCTTTTCAGGCTAGGGGAAAGTATGTGCTCTAGCATTGCTTGTTATCTCTTAGTGGATATGCCTCTCATGGGAGTAAGCCACTGAAGTTGTATCTTAACTGTCACTAAAAGGGGTGAGTAAGAAATGTCCCTTCCTGGTGTCGTGCTGGGAGTTTAACTGCTTTGTAGGATCTGTGGATTGGCGTCTGGGTCGGGTGTGACTCCTGTCAAATACCAGTACAAGTTTTTTGGTCTGATCCCACAAATGTATTCCTGTGTTCCTCCAATTTCTTACTAGAAAGTTAATTTTGAATTAGTTGTTTATACAAAGGATCCTTGCTATTTTTATTGCGGAGTGTATTTAATACAGCCTGTCTTGTTTTCTCAGAAACAAAGAAGTCGCGGATATCTGATAAGGAAAAAGACTCTTCCCATGGTGGAGTGGAGAATGAGGGAGTCTTTGAAGAGCTCCTTAGGACATCAGGAATTGTACTGAAAGCTGGGGAGGGACAGAATGAAATAGGTATGTGTTTAACACTTGCTCTCTCTGTTTCTATCTGAAAACCCACGAAAATAACTGGTACGAAGTAAAGGTGTGTTTTACTTGCAGAGCAAAAATGCTTGAGTCCGCTTGTTCCAAAGTTCAAGCAAACCTTGACCTGGCCTCTTATTGGTCATAGACCTTTGAATTGCACAGTTCCTGCTGAATTCAATCCATTACCTGATCTCCAGCTCGTTGGGTGTACACATGCTAAGCCAAAAGACTTCTGAAAAATTATTGGTGGTATAGGGAACAAGATTAGAATTCATCTGTGATTACAGTCTTGAGTTACAGAAGTAGGAGCTCTGAAACAGGGAAATGACTGTGTCGTGGTGTCTTTCAGCTCAGACAAGGCTTTCAGGAATTTGTATGTTAAGCGTTTTTAATGCTATTAGCTACTGTCCACCCAGACTGGAGAAAGCAGAAGGCTTTTGCTCACTGGACTTCTCAGTAAAGCACAGGCAGAAGTGTTGTTGCATGGGCTTGAGACCTTGCACTTAGTGTAGCTGTTGCATTGTATGCCCAAAATGCATCTGGTTCTTCATTTTCTTTTCCAACTTTCTCCTTAGCTGTAGACCAAATGACTTTCCAGAAGAAGCTCTGCCTGGCCCTGGAGAAGCACCCTACTTATCCAGGAGTAAGTAACAGATTATGCTTTGGCATAAAACTCTTTGCTGTGTAGCAAAAGATGCATATGCAACTGCCTGTTGCTGCTGGTCTTCTATAGAAGTAGGCAACACAGTAGCTTGTCTTGGATTTCTGTGGTCCAGACTCCCCAGTTATCTCAGAGTTGCTGTTCCAGTCTTTTGTTCCCATTGTTCTTCTGCTATGTCTGTTTTGTCTGAACGGTCAGAAAAAGGCTGAGTCTTTGTTATACCAACCTCGGTGTGCATGCTCCAAGATTGAATTTCATGCCATTCCAAGCAGAAGTCTTGCACTTCCACTGCCATGCCCTGTCAAAGTAATTAATTGGCAATACTATTCCATAGACAATGATTCTTAAGGGAGAAAGATAATTTCCTTAACTTTCTAGTGGAAGCTGTGTTTGGTTTTGTGTTGGCTGGGAGCTGGCAGCATGAAAACTGCCACAATGTGGTGCTCCTCTCCAGTCTACAAGCCCAGTGTGAAAGTCCTGAGGGCAGTGATTTGACTGCAAATGTTTTTGGGGTGCATCTCTTGTCACGTTAAATGTTGCTGTCTCAGGTGAAACAGAAGAAAGGCAAAGCCTTTTAAATCAAAGTAAAATGTGAAAGTGTTGCTTTAGTTATTTTGCAGAACAAGCAACGTTTTCTTTTGGAAATGGTTTAGACTAGAGATCTTTAATCATTCACCATTCCTTCCATCACAATTTCTGTCTGTCTGCAGTTTGTTGGCTAGGTCTTCACTGTCCTCATCATCTGCTCACAAAGAGTGTCCGAAAAGACAGCAGCTGATCTTCAGGAAGTGGATAACTTCTCTCTGCTTTGCAGGTTGTGAAGCAATTTATCAGTGGCTTGGAATCTCACATCAAGGACAGAAACCAGTTCAAGAACTGTCTGTTGCCATGCACTCCTGTACGGGCTGAGGGGTCGAGGTCAGAGAAAATGTATTTTGTCTTCCCCTTCAGTCAGAGGTGGTCTGTAGTTAATTGTCACTTAACGTTGAGCAGAGTGGAGGGAGAGGCCATAGCTCCAGCTGAATCACAGCAAGACTTGTTTCTTATAGAAAAGTGGCTAATTCAATATGTTGCAATTTAATAGCAGAAAGTATGAAGTGACAGGTCACAGAATTTGCTAGCTGCCTGTGGCATGCCTTGGGCTCCATGGCATTTTATGGCAAGAACCAAATACCGGGGGGGAAAAAATTGACAAGATTGGTGAAAGTCTACAGTTTAGACAATTTGCCCAGAAGATACAGTTTAACCACAGAGACCATTGCATTCCAGTTCACATTAGTCTTGTAGTGAGTAAGCTCATTTACACCTAAAGTGCAATTTTTAATTTTTTTTTTGTTTGTGTCTGGGGTCATCATACATTTTCATAAGGCATTGTAACTGTTGTGGGGTTTGTTTTGTTTGTTTTTATTTGGTTGGTTGGTTTTGGGGTGTGTGTGGGGGGTTGGTTGGTTGGTTGTTTTGAAAATAAATCAACAAACCAGTAGTGGAATTTACATTACAGTAATGGAGTTACAGCCTGCTCTCCTCACATGGTTTTATTACAATTGTAGTGGAATCTTTCATCTTGCAGGACTCTGGTGCACTCCTATTGTGAAAGCCTCATTAAACTGCTTCTTGGAATTACGGTCTTACAGGTATGGACGTCTTGGTTTCCTCTTTACAATGGTGTTTATTTAGTTAGGGATCCTTCTGCCTAAGTAGAGGATTAGTAGAACTGGTCTTGAAGAAGGTGAGGCTGCAGCTGGAAGAGTGTCCAATTTCTTGTTTTCTTTAGGGACATAAAGATGCTCAGGGCCTGGAGCACGTGGCATGTAAGAAAGACAGAGGGAACTGGGTTTGTTCAGTCTTAAGAAGAGAAGATTAAGGGAGATCTTGTGGTCTTCAAACATCTGGGTGCATGGTGTAGGGAAAACAGAGCCAGATTCATCTCAAAGATGAACGGGGGCAGGATAAGAGCTCACCACTCAGGTCAACTGGAGGACACTCTGGTAGGATATAACCACTTCCACTGTGTCTTCCTCAAGTGCTAGAACAGATAGGCTGGAGAGGTGATGGAAACTCCATTATTGGAGGAATTTGAATCTTGGAGGAGTTTAAAAATGGGCAAGACACTGAGGAGGTTGATCAAACCTTGATATTGGCCCTGTTTGAGCAGGCTCAACATTTAAACCTTTTGATCCTTCCAACCTAATTTTTTGAATTATTAATTACAGCCCCAAGCAAGAGTTTACATGGAACCAACCCATATGAAAGCACATGTGAGGTCCTTAGGTGTAGCAGGGACCTTGGTTTGTTTACCCCCTGAATCAGTCATCCCCCCTTCCTGCAGCACCTAGCAGCACGTGTGGAAGTGGGAAAGGTCAACAAGGCTTCTCTTTGCTTCCTCTGTGTTACCTTGGGGCAACAGAATAAGCCAAGGAAGGGGAAAATGCACAAGGACCAGCCTCTAGGTTGAACAAATGTTGGGACGATAGGATGATGAATGGTTCTGTCTTTACCCTCTTCTCTATTTTCCCTTACCCTTTTCAATTGTAGCTCCAAAGACACTGCTTTCAGTCCTATAGAGCAAGTACTTTCTGGCAACTGGTATGTGCCCCCTTTAAAAGAACCATAGAACAAAAGTACTTTTTTCCTGTTGTTGCAAAGCATTGCTGGCAAGAAACGAGTTCTGCTAAGTTGTATTCAAGTGGCATCAAGATGTATATGGAGGTGAAGATGACAGATATCTCACCTTGGAGAAATCTGAAACCTGACAGCAGCTGTGGATTTAAATGATCTTTTAATATTTTAAATTTTTTTATGTTTTAAAAGTTCTGGTCTTAAGCAAATTTTTAGAGTTGCATTTGAGCCAGGGAGAGGTTTAGGGGCGGCAAAAGGAATGACAAAAGCATATGGGTGCTATTTTCAAACTTATCTGAAGTTGATGCTTTAGATTCCAGCAACTTGTCTGAGTGTGAGAGACAGCTTGGTTTGGCCAGAGGAGTTGTACATCCTGCCTGTATGCTCTGCTTCTAGTAGATGATACAAATAGTTTCTACCTCTTTATAACATTGGTGGTTTTTGGCTTGCAGGGCGTATGCCTCTTGTTTGGCATTAGGGAAGAGATTTCTTATACAGTATAGGAAATATTTTATTTGTCCTTTTGAGTCTTTTATTCTCTGTGCATACTTTTTCTTCTGTGACAGATCAGTTTCGGTGGCAATGCCACAGCACAGGCAGTAAATTGTCATTGTAACACTCTTTCGGCCTTTCTTCTAGCCTGCTGTCATAACGCTGCTGTTGGAAAAGATACCTGAATTCTTCTTTGACATGTGAGTATAGAGACTGTCTATTCTCTGCCTTGAAATGAGATTTCTTCTTTTGGACCTTAATGTGTCTTGTATGGGTGCTTCTTTTTGTTTCTTATGTTTAGTGTCGGTTCCATGGTTGGCAGTAGGCAAAGCAACAAACAGAATACTAGGGAAGGAATTGGGAACAAAACGGAGAACGGTGATATTTACACCTCACTGTAAACACGTGGTACAATCACATTTTGAATGTAGCATGCACTTCTGGCCAGGCTGTCAGAAAAGCACAGTAGAACAGTTTCTATGTTAGTAGGGAAAACTATTCTGAATAAACCAGAATTCTGCCTGCCTTCAAAGCAAGTGGCGGGTAGAGAGATGATAGATGTCTGTGAAAGCACGAAAGGTTACCTTAGAAAAGGTAATCGAGGATGGTTTAATCAGGGTTTCCAACTGTGCAAGACACCAAGCAAACCAACCCCACAAGTACTTTTTCAGATTATGTATAATTACCCTGTTGAATTCTGTGTTGGAGAATGTGAAGGGTAGAAGTTACACTCACTTGTGGTTTTGGGTGTTGGTTGGTTTAGGTTTTTTTAAAGGCTTAGGGAGAAGTACGTCCCTAAGTACTGATTAATTAATTAATTAATGGAGGATTAATGTACTGCTAGACAGCAGATGTGGAGTGGGTACCAGCTTCTGCTTTGGAGATTTGTTTAACTGCTTATTTTTGTAGACTGAATGGAATCTCTGTGAAAAGATTGCTCTGTGAATGCCCCGCTACCCAAAACTTATCCAAAACCATCTAATGCTGACTGCGGGTGGAGACAGGAATACTGGGCTCAAAGGAGATGTAGGCTGTGCTCACACTCACGTAGGCACTCTTACGGTGGTTAGCACAGGAGATCTGCTGTAATGGCACATTGTGTGTTTGGCTTTGGTGCCATAACTGAGGGTGTTGCTGCTGGTGGTGTATTGAAACAGGCTGGTACTTTCCCTGCTTTGTCTGCATACTAAGTAAGAAGTAGGGTTCTCCTTAGATCCTGCTAAAATCTGTAGGGGTGTTAATGATATTTTCATAATAGGGTTTCGATAATCGGTTAATATGAATCTCATCTCATGGTTCTGCAGACCAGCAGCAAAGCTTTGGGCCTGTCTGTAGACTAATCTGTGCTTTGCCTTCTGCTGTTTTAGCGTGGGCACCTTTGGAACAAATTTTCCCCGGCTCATCGTCAATCAATTTAAATGGCTTGACAGGCTTCTTGACAGCCAGGTGGGTGCTGACGGTGCAGGCACAGGTAGGCTTTTTCCAGTCAGCTCCTGGAACGTTTCTCAGGTGGCATGAGATCAATTATTATGCTAATGAGAACGGTTGTTTTCATAACCACATGCTGAAGGAGAAGCCCAATTCTTTCACTTTTATTATGATTGCCTTCTGTGGCTTTTGAACATCCCCTCTTACTATTTTTCTTCTTCTTTTGCTCTTTCCTTTTTCATAAATTTGTGTCTGTACATGTGTATCCGCGTGGCTGGCCCTGTTTTAAAGCTGTTGCTGGCAAGAGTTTACAATTCCCTCTTATTTAATTTTAACAAGAGATACTGGATACTTGCCAAGCATCTGGGGATCGATTCTCTATTCCTGCTTTGGTGGTTCTTTTCCTTCTTTCCTTAAGGCAGTCAATCTCTTTGGGTTACTTTGCACTGGAGGGCTGTTACTAGAGAGTTCTGGAATGAACTGAATCAAGAAGTCACACTAAACACTAGAAAGCTTCCCGTTGTGTCTCAGTTTACTTTGCTTACCGAGATAGTTAGGCCCTACCTACAAAATACCATTGTTCCATAAAAATCTCTCCTACAAATCCTGCCTTAAGGAACAGTTGGCATAAATGCAGACCAAAGACTTGCCAAGTGACCTTACATGTGTTACGTTGCTGCTGTGCTAAGGAACAACTCGCTCACAGTGAAACTCGTGCGTTTTACAAGTTTTCCTCTTGTCTGCAGGGTCTTGTCAAGAAGTTAATGCAGATGGTCAGTGTCTCTCCAGTGCCAATCCAGCATGATATTATCACCAGTTTACCTGAGATTCTGGAGGATTCCCAGCAAAGTGAAGTTGCCAGAGAGCTCAGGTACAAATGATTCTGTTGGGTTTTTTGAAACTGCATGTTGAGAGAGGACTGATAATTTAGGGAAGAAGATTTCCAAAATGCCAGCTGTTGTGAGTTTCAGAGATTTTTTTTTTCCTCAGTGATCTCAAAAACTGCTGGAATCATACAATTTACTAAAGATTCAGTTGTGGTTCTATTAAGAGGATAATTTATTTTCTTTTCCTTGTATCAGCTGCTTACTAAAACAGGGCAGACGGCTGACAGTTCCAGTCCTGGATGCCCTTTCTCGTCTGGATCTTGATGCAGACCTTCTGGCTGAGGTAAGAGCTTTTATGCTGAGTGGCTGAGCAGAGCCTAGCTCCTGCTTGGCAGCACAAGAGCTGGAGCTGTTTGGTCATTCAAAATATTTTGCTAAACCTGACTCCTATAGGCCTTGAAAAGTCCCAAGCTTGCTGAAAGCGAAAAGGAGTTTTAAGGAACACGCTGGAGGGATTCAGTGAGGAGCAAAGAGATGTTTTCTGGCTGTTACCGTTTTCATTCAGAAATTGCAAACACAACTGTTAGAGCAAATGCAAAACCAGACTGCTGTATTCTAAGAAAAGGGAGACCAGTGATTAGATAATTGCATGATGATAGTTTTTCTCTGCAGAATGCTGATAAAGGATAAGAGATGATGTGCCTTGGGACTTCTGGACCTGCTGAATTTTTGCATTTTTTGCAGTTGGGCTTCTTAAGAATAGAATAAAATTGGTTCATTTGAGTTCATTTTACGTAGTCCCCAAGGGCTAGTCCTGCATGCCAGGTTACGCCTCTTCCATGCTTTTCCCTTTTGAAAGGCTGTTAAATAGTGATGGAGCCAAGCTGGTTTTGGCAGTGCCAAGTGAGATGACAAGAGGCAATGGCCATGAGTTACAGCTCAGGAGGTTCAGGTTGGACATTTGGAAAAAAAGAGTTAGGGTCTGCAGCACTGACATAAATTCAGAGAGGTGTCAGGGCTTGGGGGTTTTCCTCTGTCCTTGGGTACCTTCCAGACTCAGTTAGCAAATCCAAGGCCAGCCTGATTTAGTACTGACAATATCCCTGCTTTGAGCAGAAGGCTAGACTAAGAGCCCCCGGAGATTCCTTCCCACTAACATAACTATGTTCCTGTGAGCCAGAGTCTTTCAGCTGATCCAGTATTGCTTTCTCCTCAGGTGCGGCAGGCTGCCATGACCATTGTGCCTTCTGTAAAACTGGAAGATTTGTCTGTAGTAGTAAAATTCATCCTTAATAATGTCAAGGCAGCAGATGCAGTAGAGGTACAGTATTTTCTCTCTACTAAAGACCAAGAAATTGTCAAATCCAGTGTGTGTTTTAACAGAGAGTGGTTGTTTCACATGCAGAGGTGTAGGCTTTAATGTTTCCAAGTAAATTTTTTAATATTGCCAAGGATCAAAGCACATGTAGAAACTATATTGTCCTTTGACATGCATTTAGTTCTGCTTTGGGGCATGATAATTGAAACCCCCTTCTTTCTGCTGGCTATTTCAGATTTTTCTCTCTTTTTTTGGTGTAAAAAGCTGAGAGCAGTCAAATTGTCTTAGACTGAAAAAGTTGTCACCTAACCATAGTTTTAAGCCTTTGAATTTTATCTAAGAATTTTGCACTGCACAGACTTCTAAAGGGTTTTAAATTCCAGAAATATCCAACGGACATGGGACTGCAACCTGGTAATTCTCCTCTTTGCTAAGTTCTGTTCTAAATCATGTTTTGGAAACACCCCTACAAGGGTAGTTCTGGTGGAGAGCAGTTTTCACTCAAAGATGTAGGCTTTCTCAGTTTCTGACACTGCTTTATTTAAGGAAACATACTCAGAATACTTTTTTAAACTTAGTGTCGTGGTTTTGACCAATCGGACAGATGATGGCCCCTCCTCCCCCCCCCTAAGGAAAAGAGAGGAGAGGAAAGGATTAAGAGATTCAGGAGTTTAGATAAAAACTAAACTACTTTAGTGAAATATCAGTAACAATAATATAATAAACAATAAAAAGAAAAATTAAAAAGAATATAAAAGAAAGGATAAAAAAAAAGCATACAGTCTATACAAAACCGTATCAGGCTCCCAGGATGACGATCACGTCCCCAGCAGCACCAGTGAACGTCCCAGGCTGGACTGGGTGACCGACAGGAGCTGGATTCCGGATCAGGATCAAAGGCAGACGAACAGACAGGGTGCTCCTCAGACGTCGGCCATTGAAGGAAGAAGCTGATGACCCTTTGCTCCCTCAGCTTTTTATACTGAGCATGATGCTGATGGGATGGAATACCCCAGTTGGTCAGTTTTGGGTCACCTGACAAAATTCCCTGACCTTGGTTGTTCTAGCAATGAGTATAAGCAAGGGCCTCTCTGCAGACCATCCCTTGGTATAATCAGGTCTGATCACTGTGAGACGAAACACTCTCTGAACAATGTGCTGTTAATTTCAGACTTTAGTCAGTTAGAAGAGGCCCAGCTAAAAAAGTAAAACTACTGAACAGAAAATTGGTTTGTTTTACCTCAAACCAGGACACTTAGCTAGGTGTCGAGCTGGCCTTGCTGAACTATTGAACATGCTTTTTTAATTATTATTATTATTATCATTTTCATACTTCATTCTTGGAAAAAACCTCAGCTTAAGCCAGATGTGGATTGTGATCTGACCAAATCTTTCATGGAGACTGGCGTGAAAACATGCAATCCAGTCTGTGCTGATCTGCCTCAATTCAAACTAGTTCACAGCAACACAGAGCAGATATAGGTGGCAATTTGATGGAGTAATTGAAGAAATCCTCTTTTTTCTGTGTGCAGTGCATGACAGTGAAGAGCACAGTGTGACTGGTTCACTTTCTAAGGTATTAAAAAAAAAATTGAGTATGGTAAAATGATTCTAAGTCTTTACAAATATGCAAGGTTTTGTTTTGTAATTTCAAGGTTATTCTGTGAGATTGTGTTTTCATTCCTCGTGTCACAGTGATTTATGCTGGGATTTGTGTTTTGCAGGTGATTTCTGATCTTCGTAAAAGCTTGGATCTGTCATCGTGTGTTCTGCCCCTGCAAATCCTCAGTTCCCAGAAGAAGCTAAAAAGCCAAGTCCAGGCCAGGTACTTAAGCTGATTTACATGATTCTCCAAGGGTAACACGGGACAAGAGAACTTCAGCTTGTCTTTGTCTGGTCTCTGGCACACATGGTTACACACATTAGCCTCATTTATCCCAAGTAAAGGTGCTGGCATCTTTATTCCTTCCTGCTTGGTGCTAATATAACACATTTGTCAATCCATGTCCACATGGGGATGTGCAGCCCCATTTATAATAATGTTGCTGCTGGTTCATCTAAGTTCCCTCTGGTTTCTCTGCTTTCAGCCTTTTCTGAAACTCTTCTGAAATCCCATGTCCTTGCCAGAGCGTTTCCTCTGGAGAATGGCTGCTTTAAGTAATTGCTGCCACTGCTGGGCTGCCTTGTTCTTTACTGCACTATTTACAATGACTGAGTCTTCTCCTCTCTGATTATTTACAGCTCTTCCATGAGCCAAGTAGCCACCAACCAAAATTGTGTGAAGCTACTTTTTGATGTGATGAAGTTAGCTGTGAGATTTCAGAAAGATGTCTCTGAAGCTTGGATTAAGGTAAGATGCTTCCAACCTTGTTTCCTTATTTAATTTGATCGAGCCTTTCTTGTAATCAAATGTGATATCGAAAGACAAATGTTAGCCCTTCATTTTACTGGTACAGATTTCATCCTGTGTTCCAAATTAATAGTGCTCTTTCAGGAGCTGGCTTTTTTCCTCAGCTGCTGATTTCACGGTGCTTGCAAGATGGTCACTGGACTCCACTGTACAGACTGTGTGTCTTGAAATGCAGGATAAATCTGGTTCTGCATGTTTATGAGAGAATGTGGGAAAAGATTATTTTTATTTTATTTTTTTTCTGCCTGCAAGAGAGCAAAAATTTCCGTTGAGAGTGAGCTGTCTGAAGCCTTAAGGTGCTTGAACGTGTCCAGCAAGAAATCAATACTGGCTGATACAGGCTTAAGTTAATCTTAAATTGCATTTCAGTGTAAACCATGAGACTGTTTCTTGTTCTCAGCCTTCTGTTGCTCAGTTCCTTAATTCCTTTTTCAAACCCAACGTTATTTGAGAATGTCCTCATTCGAGCTGAATTTTCATGTTGGTTTTTTGAGTGCCTTCTGGATTCTCTGCTGTTGGCAAGATCCAGTTTGCTGGCTTTGATACCTCTCATGGCGTGGAGGAAGAAGATCTGTGAGGAGTCTATCTTTTGGGATCTGCCTTGTCTTATTTGGTTTTGGAATTTTAATATCATACTCTGGCATAACAGCTTTCTTGTGGGATTTTTTTCCTCTTAGGCTATTGAGAACAGCACGTCTGTATCTGACCATAAGGTAATACTGACTCTGCACTTGTCTTCGGGAGCATCCTCTTCTGCTGAGTTTTTCAAGAGCTTTCTTTGTGGTTGTAGATGAAGGGATTTTTCTGTTGCATGGGTGGTTCTTTTGGTATTTGACTTGTTACTACTACAACAGCTATCCATTTCATTGTAATTCTTAGCTCATCCCTTCTAAATGTCACGGGACAGAGTTATCCTGCTTTAACTCTCCCCTGTTGGACTGAGGAGGTTTTTCTACAGCTGTGGTTGTTGGAGCTTTTTGAGCTCTTGTGTTCCTTCTCAGTTTTGATTTTGAAGTGTGTAGTTGTCTGGACTGATTAGTATCTTTTCAGCATAATGATTGGTGATTATTTCCTCAAAAAGGTTCTGGATCTGATAGTTTTGTTGCTAATCCATTCTACAAACACCAAGAACAGGAAGCAAACTGAGAAAGTATTGAAGAGCAAAATTCGACTTGGCTGCATTCCAGAAGAGCTGATGCAAAATGCCTTCCAGAATCATTCAATGGTCAGTGCTGATTCTGCTTTGGGACTCCCTCTTCTCTTTTATTTCTCAAAGATCTTGTCAGATAATAATTTAACCCTATGCTGTATTATTTATGTTATTTCTATTATGTACACCTACTTCTGTTTTAAAGTTTTGGTCCCAGATCCATCTCCTAAGGCACATGTCCTCTGTTGTAACTGTCACATGAGTTTTTTTGGAGATGAGCTTTCCTCAGAATTGGATGGGCTTTTTATTTTGGTGCAAATCCTCACAGCCTAAGAGATGTGGTCTAGCCCAAGATCTCCGCTGTGTGTTCCAAACATGCTGTTGTCTCCCACAGTACTTTCAGAAGTTCATAGAATCATATAGGTTGGAAGAGACCCTTGGGATCATCAAGTCCAACCATCAGCCCTACTCTACAAGTTCTCCCCTACACCAGATCCCTCAACACCACATCTAATCTACTCTGAAACACAGTCAGGGATGGGGACTCCACCACCTCCCTGGGCAGCTGATTCCACTGACTGACCACTCTCTCCGTGAAAAATTTTTTCCTAATGTCCAGCCTAACCCTACCCTGCTGCAGCTTGCAGCCATTCCCTCTTGGTCTGTCGCTCATTGCCCATGAGAAGAGACCAGCACCAATCTCTCTACAGTGCCCTTTCAAGCAGTTGTAGAGAGTGATGAGGTCTCCCCTCAGCCTCTTCTTCCTCAAACTAAACAACCCCAACTCCCTCAATCGATCCTCATAAGCCTTATTCTCCAGGCCTCTCACCAGCTTTGTTGCCCTCCTCTGTACTCGCTCCAGCACCTCGATATCTCTCTTGTGCTGAGGTGCCCAGAACTGGACACAATACTCAAGGTGTGGCCTCACCAGTGCTGAGTACAGGGGGACAATCACCTCCCTACTTCTGCTGGTCACACTATTCTTTATGCAAGCCAGGATGCCATTGGCCTTCTTGGCCACCTGGGCACACTGCTGGCTCATGTTCAGCCTCCTGTCGACCAGCACCCCCAGGTCCTTTTCTGCCAGGCAGCTCTCCAGCCACACTTCCCCAAGCCTGTAGCGATGCATGGGGTTGTTGTGGCCCAAGTGTAGGACCTGGCACTTGGCCTCATTGAAGGCCATGCCATTAACATTGGCCCATCTATCTAGTCTGTCCAGGTCCCTCTGTAGAGCATCCCTGTCCTCAAGCAGATCAACACTCCCACCCAACTTAGTGTCATCTGCAAACTTACTAATAGTGTTTTCTATGTCCTTATCTACATCATCAATGAAGATATTAAAAAGGAAAGGCCCCAGTACTGAGCCCTGAGGAACACCACTTGTGACCGGCCGCCAGCTGGATTTAACTCCATTGAGCACCACCCTTTGGGATCGTCCTTCCAGCCAGTGCTGGATCCAGCAGATCCTACACTCATCCAGGCCATGAGCAGCCAGTTTTTCCATCAAAATGTGGTGGGGGACAGTGTCAAATGCTTTGCTAAGATCCAGATATATTATATCCACTGTCTTCCCCCCATCCAACAATCGGGTTATCTTACCATAGAAGGAGATCAGGTTCGTCAGGCAGGACTTGCCTTTCATAAACCCATGCTGACTAGGCCTGATCCCCTGGCTGCTCATTACATGGCTGGTGATAGCACTCAAGATGACCTGTTCCATAATCACCTCACTGCTTCTGCTGGTCACACTATTTTTTATGCAAGCCAGGATGCCATTGGCCTTCTTGGCCACCTGGGCACACTGCTGGCTCATGTTCAGCCGCCCGTCGACCAGCACCCCCAGGTCCTTTTCTGCCAGGCAGCTCCAGCCACACTGCCCCAAGTTCATGTGTTTGTGCACTGTTTTTCAAGTGTAATGATTTCTAGGTCTAAATACATGTATATATTTTGCTTATGTAATGTAAGGTAAATTACCATTTATTATGAGAAAACTGAAAAGATCAACCAAAAAATGACTCGGTGCTGCTTGTTGGAGGTAGAGAGCAGTCGAGAAACACTGAGATGTGTATTTTTTAAAAGTAATTAATTGAACTGTAATAATGTCTGAAGTTGGTTTAACTCCCTTCCAGAACAAGTTAAGTTAATGTAAATTAGACCACTTTACATCTGAATAAGAACTTGTTGTTCAAAGGAACTCTGTGCGATTAAGCTTCCTTAAACTTAGATTTTTTTGGAGTATCTGGATGTAGCTTAGTCCTTCTGTTAACATAAGGCCACAAATGGGTTGGTGGGGCTTTTGTTTTGTGGTACTTTGCTGAAATGTCACTTCCCTGGTGTCACCCAAAGGGATGTGCTGCTGTGAGCTCTGCAGATTGGCTTCTTAACCAATCTATGAATCCTTTGTGAGGAGAAACCTGTTCTGGTGTACCTTATCTGATCTTGTTGCCCGTTTGTGCCAGAGAGACCGTCAGAGACGGCAGGAAAGTGCCTACTAAACCTAGACAAGGCTTTTGGGATAAGCTGTTGCACATTCTTTATTTAGAGAACTGACCGTGTTTAAAACGAGCAGCAATGATCTCCTCTTTCATGTCTCTATTTCAGGTTATCAAAGACTTCTTCCCTTCCATCTTAGCACTTGCTCAGACGTTTCTGCACTCTGCACACCCAACCATAGTCTCCTTTGGCAGCTGCATGTACAAACAAGCTTTTGCAGCCTTTGACTCTTACTGCCAGCAGGTACAGTGTGGTGGATGGCGTCTGTTTTAGTTGTTTGCACTTTTTTTCTGTAGTGCATGTTATGATCCCTTAGGGGGAGAGCATGTGAGGCAGCTGGAAGTCTTTGGAGAGAAGTCTACGATGCAGAGTAGGCCAAGCAGAAGATTGGGAAGAGTCACAGCAAGGCTCTGGTAGCAAGTGACTCAAGCACGGAGAGTGCTGGGAAGAGGAGGGACAAACAGACAGGCCTCAAGTGATAGAATGAAAAGTATTTAAGGAGCAGACTGAATAAAATTAACGTTCAAGGAGAAAGAATATTGTGGAATTAGGGAGCAAACTGAGAAAGGACTTGGATAATACGTTTGAGTTTCAGGATGGTTATCAGCATTTGACCAGCGTGTTGTGTAGGAGCGGAACAGGCCAAACATTGTTTTGTTGACAGTTCACTATGGTTTCTCTGGGGGCTATTTCCTCAGGAGGTTGTGACTGCTTTGGTGACTCATGTCTGCAGTGGAAATGAGACAGAAGTGGACATTTCTCTGGATGTGCTGACTGATCTGGTGATGCTGCACACATCCCTTCTGATGCGCTATGCCACCTTCGTGAAGGTATGACTATTTCTGGGGTAATAAGGACCCTAAGGTCCAATTAAGGACCCTAACACCACTTTGCTCCACATCCAGAATAGGTCAGTGCTTTCAGAAATAGGGGTAATGAAACAACTCATACCTGTAAAGCTATCTGTCTTGGGAGATGCAGTGGTCAGAAGTGAAAAGGAGGAGCTGTAAGATAGGACTGCATGATTTTTTGGCAGATGGAAAATGGGATTGACAGAGGAAAAAGGTTACCCTTCCCTGGAACTGACAAATGCTTAAATTGCAGGTGTGGAATGATACCTATGACAGAAGGAAAATGCTGTCTTTATTAACGACAGCTATTTAAAATCCTTGGCAAAAACCTGCCCCCTTTGCAGACTGCCTATTCTACCACATTGAAAGACTGACAGTACTTTAGCCAGTATTTAAATCCTAAACCAAAACTCTTGGCAGGGATGGGAAAAGACTTATGTCCTAAAATTTAAAAGAAGAAAGGACTCAATGGAAGTTAAAAAATGGGCTCTTAACTCCTAAGAGTGACCAGCAGAGTCAGGCCTGCCCAGTTGCCTATTTCCAAAGATAGTAAAAGTAGAGATAGAGAAAAGAGAAAACAGCAGGGCAAGCATGTGGCATTACTTTCCTTGAGCCCTCCCCAGTCTGTGGTGATTTGTAGTTTAGGGATATCCTGTATTTAAGAGCCCTCGAAGAGAATGAGTGTGTGCTTTCCATCTGCCTCTCTGACTTTTTTGATGCCCACTTGGTGTCAGTGGATTCTGTAGTTTAAGGACACGCTGTGGGAAACCTATATACTTTTTGCTGTTTAGCTGGTTGATTGTTGAATTTAAATTACTTGCTTAAAATGTGCTAAAAAGGCATTAAAACCTGCCATAAAAGTTTGCAGTGCAATCTGTCACACACTCAATGGGTTTAACGGGAATTGCTTGCCTTCTGGAAGAGGGAGGATGTGATAAGGACGCAGGATTGAAAGTGGTTCTTGAAAGAGGTAGCCCAAAACCCCTGCTCAGAAGTGCAATGGGTAGCATTTGCCCACAGCAGTCTTCTGAGACCTTCCTCCTGAGCTTGTTGGTATGTTCGTGTGCTGGCAGATCACTGTGGGCCACCTTTAATGCATTACCAAAGCTTGTGTGAAACACATTAATAAATTACTCTGGCTGGGGCTCAAGGTCTGGTGGTGTACCGTGTTTGGTGACCTGTGGAAAGATCTTTAGAGCTGCAGGTGCTTGCTGTATTTGACTCTGGAGCCTCTCCAGCACAGAGTAAAACATGCAGATTTTAGCCCAAATCATATCCCCAAACAGGTATTTTTTAATCTTAAAACTGAATGAATTTTTCTTGAGGGTTGCAAAAGTGGTTATCTAACCCTGTCAAACTCGATGCCTCACCCCCAGTTCTGCTTCAGGGCAGCCAGTAATAGCAGAAATGTAATGGCAGCAAAATGCCATGTCTGTGGTAGAAAAACTAGCGTGACTCGGGGAAGCAGTTGGACTGTTTTCACAGAAGCACTGGAAGAAGAGATACCCTGAAGATGCAGCCAGCACAGAAAATTACACACCTAAATTGTTAACAGTAACAAAACATAATGCTCATTTTGTCAAATACTTTGTATGCTGTGACCAAACCTGTGATAGAAGAAAAACAGCTGACACTAAGGAGATGGGAGCAATCCCAGATTACTTATGGTAGCCAGATCGTTCTTCCCATTTAGCCTCTGATAAAACAAACTGGGATAATTGACACAAAAGCACTAGTTCTGCATTTATGTTTATTTAATATGAATGTAGCTTTTTCCTGCCTGCACAAAAAAAGTGAAGTTAATTTTATTCCCTGCAATTGACAATTGTATATTATTGGGAACATGGAAGGGGATCCTTGATATATCTGAGCTAGTTTGTGGCTTCTCTCTTACA
Source organism: Jacana jacana (assembly GCA_013400555.1). Classification (NCBI taxonomy): domain Eukaryota; kingdom Metazoa; phylum Chordata; class Aves; order Charadriiformes; family Jacanidae; genus Jacana; species Jacana jacana. The sequence continues at coordinate 171,428 of VZTM01013329.1, forward strand.
GACCATTTTAGATTCTACACAGAAACTGAGTCCATGCCAGATCCGAAAGCTCTTCTACATTCTCAGCATGCTGGCATTCAGCCAGAGGCAAGAAGGAAGCTATATTCAGGTAAGCAGAGACACAACAGAAAGGAGTTCAGGCTGTGCCTTGTTCCTTTTTGCCAGGTTGACTTCCAGAGATTGTGTTGTGCAAATAGTGGCCTCATCTGTGAATAGTGACTGGTGGCAGGATGTCCTTCAGCTTAGAATTCTCCTCTTCCCAACGGGCTGCAGGCCAGCTTGTGGCTCCAGAGTTTCCAGCCTGTACAGCAAGGGTGACTGCATCACATCATGGTGACTGCTTACCTCACATCTTTCCTGGAAAGGTCATCTTCTCTTGCGTGTCTAAGAAAAGTAGAGTTAATAGAAATGGTGGGAGGGGACTGATGGCAATCTCTAGTCTAACCTGTCAGTCACAGTGGGATTGTCACCAACAGGATACCAGGTTGGCTGTGGCTTTGTCAAGCTGTGCCTTGAGGACTTGGAAAAGTGTAAATTCAGCAGCTCCTTCACTAAGCTTTGTTTCTCCATCGCTTGGAAGCATTTGGAAAGCACAGTTCAGGTTCTTCCCTGAGATGTTCATCTCGCTTCAGCTGCTTAATGCTTGTACAGCTGAGACAACAAAAGACTTTCAGGTTAGAAGAACTGAACTACATGTAACAGAGGACTCTGCTGTGAGGTGGTAGACTTCACACCTCTTGTGCATCTAGTTTAAACACAAAAATCTCTCAAACCTGGTCTGCCTAAATTCATATTTATTTTACGTATGCTACCTTGTATGACTCAATCGCAGCATAGCAGGGGTGGTATCTGGTACCTGTGTCTGGATTTCTGGCTCCTTGAGCACAGCAGTGATCAGACAAAGAAATACCTCAAAGATATTTATTCCACAGTGGAGATGTCTGGGTAAAAGTACCTAGAAATTAGGACTTTCTTTGAGGCCCTGCATAGGTTCTAGTTGCAGGTGTGTTTGCACATGTGGCTTGAGACTCTGAAGGAAAACTGCTCTTCATCTCTTCCTGATTGGTTTGTTGTCTGTAAAACAGCATGCCTGTAGTCATATCTTCCTACTCACCCTGTTAAGCTGGAGCTCTTCACTGCCAAAATTTCCACTTGTATGGTAGTTTTAGCTCCTTTCTGAACTACTTTCCTCAGTAATTTCTTTTCCATATCCCCAAGTCTGTCTTTCTTACATGTAACTTGTGAAAATTGCCTTGGCAGTGCACCAGGTAACTTTGCAGCCCAGAAGGACTAGTTGTCAGGAAGAAGTGCTCTGCCTGTCACCCTTATATATTGCAAAAAGAAGGGGAGGAGTGTAAGCTATAGAATTCATACTGAGCTGAGAGTTTGTGACTGGGGGGTCCAGGGTTGGCAGTTTGACTCTGTCCTCTGATACCAAAGACTCCAGGGGTAGATAACTGAAGAAACCAGTGTCCAAATTCCTCTGCTATCTCTTAAGTGTACCTCTAAAACTGACACCATTGGACATGACAATCTCTACAGGCAGATTAGGCATTTGTCCTTGCACTGCACAGGTCATTCCAGGGGCACCTTGACTAGTGAGGGTCAAGAAAAGAAGGCATAACCATGTACTGACCTTTTCTCTGCTACCAGTTTAATCTTGTTGGCACTGGTAGTTTGCATAGCATAATTCAAGCCTTCATCTCTTCCATCTGTCTGGTCAGAGCTTTCATGCAGCTCTCAACCCCTGAGGATCTCTGTATGGGCCAGCCTCTTCCTTTGCAGTATTAGTAAGGAGAGTTAAGAAGAATCGATGCAACCAGGTCTGGTTTGATTCCATAGTGATTTTCAGTAGCCTGCAAGAACTTTGCTGCTTTTATGAAGCTGCTTCTGAGTTCTCACACGTGCTCTGTTGCAGTCTGAGGATGCTGCTTCTCATAGCAGGGAGGCTGCTTTTCTGCAGTGGTCTCTCTTTAAGCCAACAACAGGGCTGCTGCTAACTGGCCTTTGCAAACCTGTAATCCCAATGAAACATTCCTCTGCAGCCTTTGGAGATGACTTGAAGTGAAGTTGCCAATTGAATTGTGAGTGATGCACACAAGTACTTCTGTGGTGACGTGGTCTATGCCTTTCTCTTTAGGATGATATGCACATGGTGATCAGGAAATGGCTCTCCAGCACAGTTCCCAACCACAAACAGATGGGGATTATTGGTGCTGTTACCATGATAGGCAGCGTGGCATTAAAAAGGTGAGAGAATTCAGAGATGAATTTAACATGCTTTCAATTCAGACCAAGCCTGGAGTGGAACAAAGAAAGGGGGCGTTGCCTTCAAGCTCATGCACATCTTGGTCACATTCAGGAATTTAAAACTCTTTTCTGTAGACTATGGTGTTTGGGGTTACAACCTGTTCAGTATTGCTCACCTGCTGCTAGTCTCAAAGGCATCCCCAGTTTCTTGTTTGTGCTTATTAATGGATGCCTTGACCAGCACCAGCAGGACCCATTGCTTGGAAAAAGATTTCGACACTGGTGGACTTGATTGCAGATCAACTTCTGACACGAGGCTGAATGATCTGATGTGCACCGTGTTAAATGCAGGGAAATCTAAAGGAGAAATAAGGAGGAAGATTGTTACTGCTGTGCTGGACATCAGCCTTACCATTTCCAATGCGGTGTATAAATAACTTCTAAACAGAGCCTGTAAACCAGGCAGACTCCTGATAAGAGCTGTGGCAAAGGTTTAAGCACTTGGAAAATAAAGATTCCCACTGGTGTTGGGAAGCATGATTTTAGCACACTGATTTTGCTCTTCTTAATAAAATGCTTTTGCTGTTTATTACATGAAGAGGAAAAGCCCATCTTATGTTCAGGCCCTGAGTCAGTGGACTTCATTATGGTTGCTCCTATACAGGCTTACTAATTTAGAGGCACTGGTTCAAACCTAAGCAGGTTATGCCAATCTACTTATTTCAGAGGAGATTTAGAAAATCTTAAACTAAGAATTAGAAGTGGTTAAAAAAAAACAACCCAGAAGAGGGTTATCAACGTGTCAAGGCATCTTTGGTGGCAGGGAGTTTGCTGGGTAAAGCACACACAAATGTTCCCAGCAGGTGGAGCACATTCTGTGCCTTGGAAGAAGCAATAAATACCCAGGGAACCCGTCTGACCTGTAGAGAAATTCCCCCCTCATTAAAGTCTGACCCAAACGTGTGGGGAAAACCTGTCTGCTGGCACTTGAGAAATATCTTTGCATCACATTCGATTGTGTTGTACCGTACTGGCATCCTGTCTGATTTCCTCAGAAAAAGATTTAAGGAGACAGACTTGAAAGCCAAATTATCAGAGGAAAAAGTACCTTTCTGAACCCTGCAAGTAAGGAGTGGGAATTTTAAGTAGTTGTCCTAATGTACATCTACAGATATTAGGCTTATGGTAAGGTGAGGGGCCATGGCTTTCAGAAGAGGGGAGGACTAGAGGGTGTAGGTTTCAGTGGGTTAGAAGAAGCACGTCCTTGAAGAAGACATTGAGTCTTGTCCCAAACAGCAGCAGGTCTTTTCCTAATAGTGTTCCAAGGAACATTTTTCATGCACAATTGTCCGATTTCTGGAGAGAGAACTTTGTGTGTGTAATGGGTTTGCCATCTCTTGAGTGTTGTGTAACAAAAGCAAGGTTTATCAATTGCTTTCAGAAATGAAGGAGATGGTAGTTCACTGGAGAGGCCAGAGCTGAACACCGAGCGCAATGGGCAGGTGAGTACCCAGAATGGGGCAATGTGGGAGAGAGGGAGAATATGGTCAGCAAAGTGTGACTGGAAACACAGTCTTAACTGAAGTTGTGTGTGTGTCTGGGGGTTACCTTTACTGAGCCTGGGATTCTCAAATGTTGGCTGCCGAGCCAAGAATCACATTAATGGTTTTGGAGAAACAAAGGTCTATATTAAGTTATCACCCACTGGTCTTACCCACTGCTAGTCTGGGATGAGCAGTACTACAGCCATCTAGTGAAAGTCTTCTATCCAGACATTATTTCAAACACAAAGGAGACAAACAGGACAAGCTGATTCAGTGAGCCAAAGCCAAACCTTTGCCTTCCTCTCAGCTTGGCAGCAGTGCCTTTCAGGCTATCTAGAGAAGGTACTTCTGCTGTACAGGGTTGGCCTAGCCTTGGCCTTTTTCTTTAATTCCAGTTGAAGAACCTTCTTCCAGGATGGCACTTTTTTAAAGGGTGGTCCTGGGCAGGCTCTATTGTGTTATTTCATGGTGGACCAGGGCCAGGACCTTAAAAGACCTGTGTTCCTTCTTAAAAGTCACCATAGAATCATAGAATCATTTTGGTTGGAAAGAGACCCTTGGGATCATCGAGTCCAACCATCGCCCCTACTCTATAAAGTTCTCTCCTACACCATGGGCTGTTACCCTAGAGATGAAGCTTTGGATATGTCTCAGAGGAAATTAATGTAAAAGGGGCTCAAGGTAAAAGCTTGAGTTGGATCTATATCCCCCTCTCTGTTCTTTCAGCTTTCTACCTTGCTGGACCTTGTGGGCTTCTGCTGTGAGCAAACACCAGAGGTCTTGGCTCTGTACTACGATGAACTTGCCAGTTTGATTGAGAAGCAGAAGGGGAATTTGGACTTGCAGCTCCTGGTACGTTGCAGCGAAGTTTGAACTTAATTGCTAAAATGAATTCTTCAGAAACATGATGTTTTTCAGGCATTGACAGGACAGAGTTGATTTGAGGATTTCACTCTAGTCTGAGAACTCTTGTTGTTGTTGTTGTTCTAGGTGTGCTTAAGGTTCTCGCAAGAGATTGATCAGATACAAAATACTTTCAGCTCTCGGCCTCTTTTTGATTGGGGCAGATTCCTCATTGTACTTGAACAACTTCCTTATTATGAACCTTCCTTATTATCCCAGGACAACTGGGAAGCCTTTTAAAAGAAATCAAATGACATTTCAGAGGATGCTTTTAAGATTCATAGATAAAAGTACAATCTAAACTTTAAACTTAATATTGAAATTGGCTTCTGGTCAGACTATGAAGGCTGTCTGATGCCTAAGGACCTGGAATAGCCACAGTCATTTATGATAATAAGTACACAGCAGTTATGGTAGCTCTTTCTTCTTGAGGGTTCTCTTTCATCTGTGCTGTGCCTGCCTGAAGGGTAGCAAGCCATGCTGGGGCCCAGGAGAGCATTGAACGTTGCTGTGGCACACACAAGGGGGCTTTTGCTTTTTGCACCAGCTGGTTACAGAGGAGAGGAACCCTGTGTTAGAACAGGGAGCTGAGCCCGGAGCTGTGAAGTGCCACAGTCACTAAAAAGCTCTCTGCCCAGGGCTAGAAATGCCAGTCTCCTGAGGTCCAGCTGAGTGCTCCAAGGAGAAGTAAAAGAGGATTTCTCCTTTTTCCCTGCAAGGCTGGAATGCAAAAACAAGCTAAGGTTCTTCTCACAGCTTTTGTGCAGATTTTTTGGGGCTTTTTCATTGTCTTTTCATTTGTGACTCTGTCACATCTATTACTTCTCTCTTAATTATTTCTAACAGTGTAATCATGTGAAATATGTGGGATGCGTTTTGTGAAATAAAGCTTTGATAGCACTTTATAGCCATTTCATTCTGATCATCAGCTCTTAGGACAGAGAACTTCCCATGGCTGATTTCCTCTTCCAGCCAGCTGCTCAGCCTCTCTGCAGCACTGCATGGCCCGTAGACAAGCCCACATTCCAAGAACAGGGAAGAAGTTGTGTGTGCTTAACAATGCTTCCTGGCTTTGTCTCTAAAGGCAGGCCTTGGATCTCCTTCCAGGCAGTGGGCTTCACTGCTGTAACTGTTCCAGGATACTTTCAATTGACCTTGACCTCTGCAATTTCCACTGCTGCTGTTGAAGGTTTCTTCACTGAGGCCCTTTGCTGAGCAGGTTTTTTTTCCTTTCTTTATAGGACAAGTTTGGGAAGAGTTTGGTAGAGGACTTTCCTTGTGACTTCGTGGTGGATCTCAGCCCTACAGTGGAGGGGTAGGCTAATCACAGACTAAGCATTTGTAGTGTTTCTCTCACTGAGAACTCGGTTCGTCAACAAGAGCTTGTCTGTCTTTCCTTGCAGTTCATTCATGTTCCCAGTGAAGTCATTGTACAATCTGGATGAAGATGAAAGCCAGGGAGCAATTGCTATTAACCTCTTACCATTGGTGTCACAGAGCGAGCTCGGCAAGGTCATGGATGGAATGAGTAACCAAAGTAAAAGGTATTTATACACTTAACCGTGGGATGACAGCAAAGGTAAAGGAATTGTATTCATTTGGTGTGCTTCACTACCATCAGCCCTGCCTGCCAAAGTGCCTGATAAGGAACTGGCCAGAGACTTTACCAGTTTCCAGTGTTCTCCTTCCCTCGCTGTTAGACATATTCAGATAGGTCTAGAGGCATATATGCTGGTTGGGAACCAGCAGTCCGTTCTGGCTCAGGCTGTTTAGGTGATCTTGGGAAAGTCTTGCTGCACCTGCCTTGTTTCTCATCTCTCATATGAGAATAGTAACTCTTTCTTCCAGTTTTATGGTGACACTGAATGCCATATTGGGATGGATAAGCAACTTTGAGGTAGTAAAATTCATATTTTGAGCAATGATTCTCAGAGTCACGAAGGACTTTGCGCGTTAAGAGCACACAATTTTTCTCACCTTCAATTGTACTTGGACATCATAGTCTGTGCTTTAGAACAAGAGCACAAACATGCAGCCACAAGTAAAATTCAACTGAGAAATAAGGGCTTTGTCTTTGGAGGATGGAACAGGAAGTATGTAAGAAATAAAAAGAAAAGCCTAATTAAACTGTAGGGCATCAAAGTTAAAAATAATTCAAGGCTATTTTTAACTGGCAACTTCATATCCTGTGTAATTTATTGTCATAAGATTTTTTCAGATTTTAGTTATGCTTAAAAAAAGACATGATCACTTCACAATAAAAGAAAATCTAGATACTTTACATGCATCTGTGGAAAACAGCAGACATAGGCAAGCTTTCATGGGGAGGACACAAGACAAAATGGAGAAGTGATGGGCACTCTGAAGGTATATAAACATAGGACCCACTCGATTTCTTTTGGTTTTGTTTTTTGTTTTTCCCCCCCCAGGGTAGTGTCACCTATATGTCTGTCACCCTGTTTTCGATTGCTGAGGCTCTACACTGGAGAGCAAAACAGTGGAAGTCTGGAGGAGATTGATGCCCTATTAGGTATGGGAAATGGACCTTCCATAGAGAACACCTGGTTGCCTTGTTCCTGTCCCAGTTCCTCCTGCAGTTGTAGGAAGAGTTGTGCAGTTTGTGAAGGAGGCTGAGGTGCTCTGTTGCCCACAAAGTGGGAGGGCAGGGGAGGCAATTGCTTTGTCTGGGTGGCTTACAAATCTTACTCCAGAGAGCCACTGGAATTGATATGGGCATTGTCAAGAGACTTTATCCACACACAGACCAAAGGATGGGTAGCAAACACAGCCCCACATGTTCTCTTCATCCTCTCTCCCAGGTTGCCCACTGTACATGACTGACCTGGAGGTTGAAGGGAAGCTGGACTCTCTCTCCAAGCAGGAACGGGAATTTCTGTGCTCACTCCTGTTCTATGCTCTCAACTGGTTTCGTGAGGTGAGTAGAGCCTTGTCTACAGGATCTGAAGTGACACCGAGGAGAGTAGCACTTACAAACACTAACCTGGGGCTTCAAGGGTGCAATTGTTGTTGAAGAGTTTTGCCTCTTGGAAACCTTCTCCAGCGAGGTCCTGGTAACCTCCCCATGTTCTTCTTTTTGTTATCATTTGGCCTTTATCCTGCTGTTAGCAGCAACTCTGCTTGGTCAAAGGCTCTAAGGATTGCCTTCCTGATGTGAGTTTTCCACCTGCTACTCGGCTGCAGTTTGGACGCTGACACATTTTGGTGTACGAAGATCGGGTTTGTTCCTGCAGGGAGGGTGCTGTAAACCCCCAATGCATGTCTAAACTTTGAAGGGAGCATCAGAAAGAAAGGCCATTCTCACCATGCTGGAGAGCAGGACAACAGCTGATCGAGGGCACGGATGGTTGCCTTCTATTTGGCATGAATGAGGCCCTGCCTGCTGTACTGTGTCTGGTCTGGGGGTCCCATTGTCATTCTGGAGTGAGTTCAGCAGAGGCCACCAGGCCGGTGAGGTGCTGGAGCGCGTGGCATATGGGGGTAGGCTGGGAGAGCAGAGATTGTTCAGCCTGGAGAGGAGAAGTCAGACTGGGGGGCATATTGTGGTCTTTTACTGTGGTCTTCTGCCACCTAAAAGGAAGGTTGTGCTCCACTTCCAGAGAAGGTATGGGATTGCCTTTCTTGCAGATGCTCAGTACTCCACTAGGAAGGGCTCTAAGCAACCTCTTTAGTAGACCCTGCTTTGAGCAGGGTGTTGGACTAAAGGTTTCCATAGGTCCCTTGCAAACTTGGTTGTGATTGCCTGCTTTGTTCTGTACCTCTGTGAGATTACAGAAGAGTGAAATGCAGGACCCTCAAGCAGATTTGGACCTTGTATGTGCTGACATCATTGGTCAGTGGGAATGTTCCCTGATGGGGTTATTCTGATAACACAAGCTATGTCAGAGTTGGTGCAATTCCAGAACTGTCTCTTCTCTGGAAGTTCTAGGAAGTTCCACGGGGTCTCCAGAGCCACAAGCAGCACAGTACCCAACAATGTGCTGTCTGCTACTTCCTCTTCTTCAGCTAATATAACATCTGTAGGTGTTGCTCTATTGCTTTTGTTAGATTGCACCAATTATGTCTTTGTTCATGCAGTCTGGATCTGATCACACAAACCACTTGTGCCACGTTGTGTGCTTATTTAGGGATTGAGAATGCTATTCAGAAAAGAAAAAGTAGTAAAAGTGGGTACAGAATTCCCTAAGTCAGTGAGTTTGATTTGTATCTCTAGGTTGTAAATGCTTTCTGCCAGCAACAGGATGCTGAGATGAAAGGGAAGGTTTTGACTCGACTACAGAACATCACAGAGCTGCAGGCTGTGCTGGGAAAATGCTTGGCAGGTGAGTGTGAAACTTTTCTATATTCTGGGCCCGCACCAGCTGTGCCATGAAAGGGGTTGGGCTTAAGCATCAATGGAGGTAGTAGATGGTACCACGCACTGCATTTTTACAGTGGCCTCCTTTTCCTCCCATGTTACCTTTTCAAAGGCTACATGTCCATTTCCAAAGCCATGCCTGGAGCTTCTTAATGGCCCATCAATTACAAACTGGAGACTTTTGGTCTTTGACATTGTGTCCATTATCCCTTGTCTACCAGGTTTGTGTCTGTCTGTTCTTGTTTGTGGCTTTTCCCTTCACTTATTATCTCCTTTTTACATTGAAAAGGTCTTTGATAAGATAAACATAGTGAAGAATACTCCATCACCTTCCACATGCCTTTCACGAGCTTTCCTTAAGAGCCGTGTTAGTAAACCAACAGACCGGCTTAATCCAAAATGAAGTGCAACCTCAACACCTTTCTGCTGCTCCAGGAGCACTACAAGGCTAGCACTGAGGGGATTAGATGTGCTTGGGCAGCCCTTTAAGCTTCACCAACACAGACAGATGTCCAGGGTCAGCTGGGCACTTGTTCACCTCCCTTGATGGGAGGAATGGGAAGAGCTGTAATTCCAGTGCAGTGTGGACATATGATAAGGCTAATTAGAGCTACATGCACCTATGCATAAGAGCAGAAGGACATTCACCAGGATGGTGAAATGTGTGGTACTTGTTTTAGGTATGTAGTTTGCCTGTGTTTTGTCATTTAGGAGGTGAACTAACCCAATTTCTATATTTTGGCTCTTTCAGCAACCCCTGGTTATGTCCCACCACCAGCGACTTTTGATTCTGAAGGCCTGGAGGCTGTGCCATCCGTTAATGCTCTTGGGCCAGCGAGAAAAAGGAATGGTAATAAAAGTTTAAAACATTTAAGCAAACAGCTGTGATGTGAGGTTTGGCTGGCATACTGCAGTGCAGCCATTGCACCTGTGTGTGCATAAAGGCAAGGTCTACCTACCTCAAAATCTTTTTCTGATGAATTCCTATTGCAGCTGAAGTGGGCATGTAAAAAGATCTTACTCCAAACAGGTGTTGGATAGTTTGTGTCCTTGGGAAAGCTGGTGTCTAGCACTTAACAGAGCAAATCAAGGGCTTTCATTGGCTGTTTTCACCTGCCAAAGTATTTTCTGCAGCAGTAAGTTGTTCTGCCTTGGACAGGTTGGTACAATTGTCTGGTGCTGAAGCTGTGGCTTGAGCTGCCTTGCAAATCCCTCACTTTTAGGTTGTACCCAACTGAAGAACCTTGTTATGCCTCTACTGCAGGAGGAAATGCTTCTTTCTTCCTTTCCTCTTGCTAGCTCCCACGGGGAAGAAATAGACCTTTCAGGTTTTCAAGCTGAAATAGATTTGCTTGGTTCTTGCTGTCTCTAGTTCTACTTCTAGTTTAGATTAACCTTTCCTGGGAGTGTGTCTGCCTTTCAGCCAAACTGGACTTCAAAAATTCACATTCCATTCAATGAATGCAACTGGAGGAGGCCACAGATCAGAGAGCACTTTACTCCTGTGCCAAACCCATTCTACAGGGGCTGGACCTATCACTTTAGGGTGATAAGAAAGTTATGACTATGTTCTGCAGACAAGAGACTTTAGACTTCATCACTTCAGATACTTTATTTGGAATGGATAGAATTAAGTGCTCAGACTAGCAGTCCACCCCAGACCAAGAGATTCCTGAGCTTGGCTTGTCTTGCCTATAAAAAAACCCCAGTGAGTTTTGTCACCATGGGTCACAGCCTTGAGAACATACAGTTTTGATACCAACTTTGCTCCTCTAATTAGGTGTGCAGCATCTCATTCGGCTGAGCCAAATTAAAAAGTTTACTGCCAACAAATAGGGGAAGGCTTCCCTCTCCCCCTCACACCTGCACTCTCAGCTGCCTGATTTCCTGCCCTGTGTTATCACATGGTAGCTATTTTGGCTACTTCCTTTTTGCTGAGTTAGTTTTTTCTGTTTTAACAAGTTGGCTGCTAACCAGTGATCAGACTTCCCAAGCCAGTGCAAGGCAAGTGTCAGGTGTGTGTGGCTGGGAGCAGGAGAAAGAGGTAGTAGGAGAAGCAGGACTACCCCTGAGCCATTAGAGCAGCTCAAACACTGATGTGAAGTCTATCCTAAGACTGTTCCTCAGAGGACAGGGAACAAGGAGTTCCTTAGGAGAGACATCACGTATCAAATTCACTTTCCAGTCTGATTCAGAAGTTTATTTTATTATGACATGGAAGACTTTCTTCTGTCTGACTCCTCTCTTCCCAAGACAGTGCAGTAAAAGATGCAGCTTCACTGATACTGTTTCACTTCTTCTATGGGCTGTGCCCCAGAAAGGACCACAGAGGTACAAAAGCAGAAGTCTCTGGTGCTCATCAGCACAGCACTTAAAAATGGCAATGACAGTGTGTCCCAAACTCTGCACTTGCTGGGGATTTCCCTGAGCATTCCCTTCTCCAGGTTGTTCATGAAGTTGAATACAACCAACTCCTGAATGACTCAATGTCTGATTCTATGTGAAAATTGCACATGAAGTACTACCCTTTGCTGCTTCTCTAGGGAGCTTTCAGTCCAAGAAAGCACTATTCCAGTTCAGCTCCTTAACAGTTTTTGGTGTAAAACCTTGTTGAAGTCTTTGCTGATCTAAATCTCGCTGATGGATCCCCTTTATGCACATGACACCTGGCAGGCTCGTGAGGCAAGATTTTCCTTTGCAGAAGCCCTGCTGACTTTTCCCCAACAGGCTGTATGTCTGTGGGCTCAGTGATCTTTTTATTGTAGACAGCTCTGCCATTTTCCCAGTGATGGAGGACGGCCTCACTGGGCTTTAATTCCCTGGATTCCCATTAGATCCCTTTATGTTAAGAGGAATTACATTGGCAAGCTATTGGTCTTCTGTTACTGTGGTCAGCCGTTCTGAAATGTTGAGTTTGAATCCCTTTGGGGACCTTGTGTGAATGTCACCTCACTCTGGTGTCTAATTTGGTCTAATACATCCTGTGCAATGACTTGAAATCGATGTAGTTTCTTTGACCTCTGCTGCGTGGTGTGTCAGGTCCCTCCTGTCAGGTCAGACTGTCCCTATGGTTATCAGTAGTGAAAAGCGCTGCAATTCATTGTGTCGCTCTGCTGTTGACTTGGCATCCCTGCAGGTCCCTTCTATAGCTGTGTCTTATTTTCCTCTTCCAGGCCCTCTTCCTTTCTCAGTACTGTGTTTGAGGAAGAAACATTAAACTTTATTTCAGGCATTTATTAAGATGGTGTCCTGCTCATTTTTGCAATCACTTCATAAAGTTTAAACTACAGTAAGACTTGCTTTAATCTCTTGCTGTGATTTTTATAAGAGAGAAGCCGGTTGTGGGGGATCTTGCGATGCATTTGACTCTCTTTTGGACTGTGATCCTGTCATCCTGTGGATGACACACAACCTGTGCCTGCTCCATGCTTTCTTAGGGCTGATTTAAGTACAGCTTTTGCCATTTCCCTGACTCCAAATGCAGTTTAGCGTTTAGCTCAGTGTAGGTTTTGTTTCTGAAGTTGCTTTTCTCTTTAAGGAAAGAAGAAAAAGGCTGATGGCAGCAAAGCCTGCTCTGCAGATCGTTCTCAAGTAGATGACAGTTCTAAGGGAAACCAGCCTGATACTGAGCTCTCTGAGCTGGAGAAGGTAGGTGCATGCTCCTGGGCACTTGCAAGAAAGACAGACTAGAGAAAATTACATAGAAGCATAAACAAAAGCTTCGAGAGGGGGATTGTTAACTTCAAAGGTTAACCACAGTCAAGTGGTTCAATTCTGCTTTCTGTCACCTGCCTCCCATCTGAATTTTGAAATGTGTCTGCTGCAGAGGCCGCCCCCTTTCCAGCAGGCAGCGTGGTTCAGGGCAGTGTGGTTGTGCAGGATTATCAGTAACACTTTTGGTTACTCTCTGGTTATGGCTATGGAAAGTTTCTGGTTTAAGCCAGGGTCCCATCTCAAATTGCTGCAATAACTTGCCGTTCCTAGACTCAGCTGAGAAATTGTGAAATGAATCTGGAGAATACAAGCCCTGGTAAGGACTGTATTTCCCACTGATTCTGTTCTGCTTTGGTCACAGGTGCTCATTTTGCAAACTTACCTTGAGGTATTTAGTCACTGTATTTGTGATAAGGAATCTTTAAAATTACCCATTTTCATTAGCTGCTAAGAACTGCTTCCCGAATCTGTCAACAAATGAATTCTTGAATTTTGTTTCTTGTTCTTTTGAACAAGCTCTTACAGTATCGTCATCGTGTCTGGAATGCAGAATCTGCTCTGGCTGAAGGAGAAGCCAGGCAGTGTGCCCAGCGTTGGGCTCAGCACCCTGGGGGATGGCTCTCATAAGCATCCCCACGTGGCCCCACACTGTTACTAATAACAGGGGCTCTGAATACCTTTTACCAATTTCAGCCGGGCAAATACGCTTCTGTTTTCCTGCTCTTGGACAGACATGTAACTGAGTCAGGATAAGTTACAGGGAATAAACAGCCTCAAATGGTTTTGGGAAGGAATGTGTCTAATCTTTCTCACCTAACTAGAGTGCTGGTCCCAGACTAGTCCTTAGATGCTGTACCCTGCCCAGGACAACAGAATACAGAAATCCTCTTGTAAGCCACATGTAAAGTACTTCAGCTTCTGTGACGGGGTGGTGTCAAGCCAATCTCTAAGAACTTCAAGATTGTCACCCAGAGACAGCAGACCATCCCATAGTTTACCATCCTGGTATTTATCAAAGATAAGAACATTTGCCTTCATCTCATGGTGCTTATGGTGCTTGGTCTTTCACCAAGTCCAGAATGGGGTTCACAAGGGCCACTGGTTCACGGAAAGGAGATAGCAGAGATTACTCCAGTTTCCTTAGTGTTATCATTTTCTAGAAATTTTTTTGTGACTTGTACAATCCCAAATGCAAATAGTTCTGATTCCACGTGCTTGTCTCTACTAGCTATTGTGTAGTCTTCTTAATGTATCATTTTCAATGTGGCACAAAATATATCTGTGTGGCAGAAGTAGCTCTATTTGAGCTAGAAGGTCTTATAGTCTTGCAGGCTGCAGCCTTAATTCTGCCGTTTACTTTTCAGACTGCTGCTGAGAGAGAGGCGGGAAATCCTCTGGCACAGCTGCAGAGCTATCGCCCCTACTTCCGAGAGCTAGACCTGGAAGTGTTCACTGTACTGCACTGTGGGCTGCTGACAAAGTCTGTCTTGGACACAGAGATGCATACAGAGGTGAATAGAACAGCCTAAACCCACATGGATATGGCTCAGTGGCCTTGGCCCCTTCTGCCCCACTAAAAGGGACACAAGATTGATGTTTAAGATGTGTTGGTCCAGGGCTGTGAGCTACAAGGCACCGAGAGAAAGAGGACTTTCCTGAGAACAGCAGACATGTAGTGTAGCAAAGTTAAAACCAAAGTAATGTGTTGCATAAAACAAAAGGAAGGGACTTTAATATTAAAAACTACTAAGCTGTAGGATGTTAAATACGCTAAGGGGTGGCTTGCCTACGAAAAAAAACCTATGATGTTTAAGTAAAGCCCATATTGCAAAAAAGGCAAGTGTCTAAAGGTATCAGCAGATCAGAAACTCAGCACAAATGTGGGATTGGTATAGTGGATGTGCCCTCACTGGGCAGGGTTCTCTATCATCTGGGAACTTATATAAAACTGCATTACTATGGATGTGGAAAGTGGAGGTACTTAATTTTGTTACCTTCTTTGTAGGCAGCTGAGTCCATCTGGAGCCTAATTTTGTTAGGCTACACTGAGATTAGTGAAATGTGAAAAGGCCATGGCAGGCTGGAGTACCGCCTGGCCTGCTCCAAGGACAGCTGTCTCTTGTGCATGCAGGTCACAGGCCAACTAGAAGACTGTTTGGCAATAGTCTTGGGCTATGTGGCATAATTTCAAATTACTTCTTGACTATTACTCAGTTGGTGAATTTTGTGACTCTGGGCTTAAACCTCTTTTTTTTCCTTGGGATCTTATTTTCAATCTATATAAATCAGTTCTCAGTGTTTGAGTGTTACTGACATCACCTCAGCTCTGTTCAGAGCACCAGGTTTGCTTCACACTTTGAGTAACCAGAACCAACACCCCATACCTGCGGGGGGGGAGACACAGAACCCCAGCATCTACCACGTAGGTCCCTGGCTGAGGTTAACTAAGCCAGGAGTTGTAACTGGAAATAGAGGGGATGAACTCAGGCTTCAATTCACTGCAATTATCTTTGGGTCCTGGAATTGACTGTGCTTGTAATTGCAGGCTCGTGAAGTTGTGCAGCTGGGGCCTGCTGAACTTTGCTTCCTTCTGGATGACCTGTGCTGGAAGCTGGAACACATGCTGACCCCAGGCTCCACCAGGAGAGTGCCCTTTCCAAAGGCAAGTACAGCAGCAGCCAATGGGGCCAGGCCTGGGCTGAGGCAGAGCACGTCAGTGACATCCAGGCCTTTCCCAAGAGAAATGTTTTTCAGAATTATTTTCAACTAGCAGTTAAATGGAAGTCTGATGCCCAACTGCATGTCAGAGAAGCACTTGCTCTTTCAAAAGAGACTTCTGTACCACTTCCCTCCCTGAAGTGTTTGTAGCATTTCGTTCTCTGCAAATGCTGTCTCTGTCTCGGGAAAGGGAATATAACTGAGGGAAAGCCCTGTAGCCTCAAAACTCAAGTGATCTATTTCCTACCCCTCCCTGGGGCCATTGGCTCTGCTGTTCCAGAAGCAGTTTGGGTTAGGCAGGCCAGATAGCTACAGCATCCAACGGAAGCTGCTGGATCCAGGTTTTTGGTTTTTCTGTAGTCTTTTAGAAGAACACACTGAGTGCGGTGACTCCCTGCATTCCTGGCTGATGCCTTCAGGAGGAAGGTAAACATGTGGCCCGTTGCATTAAACTGTGAGAAATTTACTACAACCTGATGGACTCCATCATATTCAGTGTTCTTTCTCCTTGTCTTTCTACCTATCTTAATTCCCATGTGCAGAGACTGTTTTCTCTTAGTGTTTGAGTAAAACATAAAAGAGCTACAGGTCACATCAGCTTTATTATTTTCATGGAATGTTATCCGCTTGTCTGAGTTGATGCTGGTTGTTCAACAGAGGCTGAACTTCCATGTCCTGTGACCCTTTCTGACAGTGTATGACGTAAGGGATTGCACTGTTCAGGAGCAGTCTAAGAGATAGCACTTGATGTGGAGTTATTCTCAGGTAAGGCTGATAAGTGACTTTAGTCTTTTGGATTTACTGCAGGAAAAAGGCTACAAGGATGTTGGCTTTTCCCACCTGTGTCAGAGATCCCCCAAGGAAGTTGCTATGTGCGTAGTGAAGCTACTAAAGCCACTGTGTAATCACATGGAGAACACACACAACTACTTCCAGGTCAGCAGGCAGCAATTTTGACTCAAAAAACCTGTCAAGTTTTGTCACCTCTAAAGGTGTTTTAGTTTTGTTCGTGGGGAAAAGAAAGTGACTTTTTCTGCAGTTTTTTTAAACATGAAATTAATGGAAATGGATACTTGTGCCGTTATCTTTCCTTGGAATAGCTTTAATGAATTATTTGTTTGGTGTTAAAGGGTGTTGGACAAAATCGGGGTGTGGAAGGTGACCCAGGAGTGAACATCCAGGAGTACCAGCTGATGTCCTCGTGTTACCAGCAGCTGTTACTAACTTTTCGCTCCCTATTTGCTTGGTGAGTTTAAACAAAATAGTATAGAGTCACCTAAATAAGCACAGTGTGTTTATTGCTTCCTCTTCTTGTTCCTTTTCTTTAAAGTGTTTGTACCCAG
The DNA here is from genome assembly GCA_013400555.1 of Jacana jacana. Lineage (NCBI taxonomy): Eukaryota > Metazoa > Chordata > Aves > Charadriiformes > Jacanidae > Jacana > Jacana jacana. The sequence continues at coordinate 188,275 of VZTM01013329.1, forward strand.
CCAAGATAAAGAGTGTATGAACCAAGTTTGCTGTCAAAATCTGTTTTCATGGTTTTATGTCCCCTTATAACATCCATATTGCAGGGTTCTTGTATATCCAGCTTCTTTATTTGTCTTGTTGCAAATGTATGCCCAGATATGCGTTTGCATCCTGCACCTCTCTTCCCACTAGTCTGATGATGAACTGGATTTTTCTTTTTCCTTCTCCCTCAGGAGTGGTTTTTCTCAGCATGAAAATACTGACTTGCTACGGTCAGCTCTGCAGGTGCTGGCAGAGAGGCTGAAGCCAGGAGAGACAGAATTTCTTCTTCTTGAGGAGCTGATAAGGTAGAATCAGTATTTCCCAAGATCCAAAAGGGAGGAATTTCAAGCGATTTTCCCTGCTTTGTGGGGGTATTGTGGGTAAATGTGTATTTGGCAACTCTCACAGAGACCATACTACCTTCAGAGAGCTCTGTATTGGATTGAATGGCAGCGCAGTCAAACCTCATGAAAAGGAGCCAGAGAATTATAAAATACGCATTAACCTATGGATCTCACTCATTTTTGTGTTGAGACAAGGAGCTTAGTTGGATTCACAGAAGGAATGAGTATGTTCTGGGTAGTTAAAATGCTTACAGGAGCACTAGTCAAAAGCAGTGTATAAAGATGTTGCTGGGCTTAGAGTGACTGGGGCTTGAGAGGAGTTTCTCGGTGACTCAATTTTTATCTACTAGTGGTAGATAAAATGGCACTGCCAAAATACTGGGTTATGGAGACCTTGGATCTGAGATAGTCTAATGCTTCACTTTTATTTATGTGTTTCTGGGAGATTATACTATCTACACTGGTTTTACCTTTCCACTTTCCTGTCGTCCCCAGCGAGAGTTTTTACTACCTACTGAATTTCCAGCAGAGTGTTCCCAGCTTCCACTGTGCCTTCATCCTCACTCAGCTCCTGATTGCCATTGCTGAGAAGCCAATGGCTGGTTGGAAAAAAGAGAAAATGGGTAATGTGTGAAGAACCTCAAATTTTCATGCTCTCCTTTGCCTGTAAGACTTGAGTTCTACCTCGAGTGCACCTTTTGGGGGAGACATTCTCCATTTGGTATCCAGCAGTTTCACTGGGGTGAACAGTCCCAGCCCACAACAAGAACAATAGCAGTAAATGTACTGGAACCTCTTTGGTATTTGTTCTGTTGTGCTTTAGTCACATGCAGGAGGGCAGGATCCAGCTCTCTTGTTTGATGTTTTTAAAAATTGGAACCTCAAAGCTTTTCAGAGTTCTAAGAACAAGCCTGCTGTTTAGTTTTGGTACCAGTTTAGCCACTGATTGTGGAGGTGATCATAGACTTAATCTGCTGTGTATCTACCCTAGTGTAGGTACAGATGCCTCAGGATGCTGTGACAGCTCATTTCTGAAAATTAGGGAATGAACTGCAAATACAGCTGCTGCTTCAGGGCAGAGGGAGGGAAAACCTATGTGTTCTTAGCACCATACAATGAACATTTTCAATCAAGAGAACTCTTCTCGGGGATTAGGACCTGTTCTGCAAGAAGAACAGTATTCAGGAACGTAAGACAGAGATGCTTGCAAGGCATGTACAGGGTAACTATTGGTCTCTGCTTTGTCACACACTGAAATAAAGGCTACAAACACAGTCACCTCTTTCAGCCATACCTTGTCATGTTAAGACACCTCTAGAGTCTGTCCTAAGATCCCCACAGCCACTCAGAATTGTAAATTCCCTAGTTTGAGATTATTTTACTATTTTAAACGGTCCCCCATTGGGATAACTGCCCATTGAATGTGGCAGGGAATAACCAGTTTTATTCCTGGTTTTATACATTTCTGAAAGAGACAAACAGGCTTGTTAGCAGTTTTGATTTAAAAATATGTAAACTTTAAACTTGCCTGTTCTCACATTATTATAGGATTGTCACCAAAAAGTCAGGTCACTTGTTATTGGAATTCCATTTCCAGAAATGGATGCCCCAAGACTCACAGATTTGCCTAATTAAAAACAAAGAATTCACACTCTGTAGGAGCAACCAGGTGCTTAATGTGAGTTTGTCAGGGACAAATGGCCAGAGATGTGTCACATTCTGACGAGAACAGCTATTCTAGTTCAGGAACACACTGGATGTGTGTATATAGGTCCTTGTGGTCTTACTGCTTTTTAGGAGAACTGTATTCTGACATACCAGAGTTCAGGCACACTGAGGGGCAGCGATATTGTGATTGAAGCCATTGGGACACACTGCCTTTATATGGAAGAAGGAAATTGTCTTGGATTCTTGCAATACAGAGGAAATGAAACAGATCTATTTATTTCATTAAGTTATCTCTTATCTTTTCCAGCTTCCCTAGCAAAGCAGTTCCTCTGCCAGTCTTGGGTGAAGCCCAGTGGGGACCAAGAGAAGGGGAGCCAGTTCAACAGTGCACTGCATACTGTGCTCTGGTAAGGGTCAGGACACTGTCCCAAGTGTGTTGAGACACTCTGTTTCTATTAATTACTGTTGCTGCAGAGGAATGACACCTCTTGGTCATAACCCTCACATGGATTGGCCTAAAGCTTTCTACAGCACTGAGAGGCAGTGAGTGATAGGAGGAATTCTGTTAGCCATTGGCCATAGAAGCATGCTTAGACCTCAAGTTTGCTAGATTGTAGCTTGTCAGTATAGATCAACACGCCTATACAGGTATATGTGCATACATACAGGTGTACACCTGGATCTGGACCAAAGTGTCTGGTTTTGTTTTCACTCAACCAAAGGCAAATCAACTCTCATTAAAGTCAAGGAGAGCCAAATTGATTTGGTGAAATACAATCACAGGATGGTTGAGGTTGGAAGGGACCTCTGGAGGACACCTTGCTCCAGCCCCCCTGCTCCAGCAAGGCGACCTAGAGCAGACTGCCCAGGACCATGCTGGTCATAACCATCTGAGCTTGGCCATTCAGCCAGTTTTCAATTTACCTCACTGTCTGCTCATCCACTTCAACAGCTGCCCTGTGAGGGTCTTACAGGAGGCAGTGCTGCATGTCTTACAAGTCAGGGTAGACAATATCCACTACTTCTTCCCTCGTCTACAAGCCAGTCAGTTCCTCAAAGTTTGCCAGGCTGGTCAGGCATGACATCCCCTTGGTGAATCCACACTGACTACTCCCAGTCACCTTCTTGTCCTTTATGTGCTTGGAAATGTTTTCCAGGATAGTTGTTCCACCACCTTCCCAGGGATCAAAGTGTAGCTGACTGGTCTGTAGTTCCCTGGGTTGTTTCTCCTGCCTTTCTTGAAGATAGAAACAACATTTCTTTCCTCCAGCCCTCAGGCACTTCTCCTGGTCACCATGATCATTCAAAGATAATCCCAAGTAGCCTCACAATGACATCAGCCACCTCCCTCCGCATCCCATCAGGGTCAGTGGATTTATGTATGTCCGGTTTGCTTAGCTTTTCCCTAACATGATCCCCTTCCACAAGGTCTTCCTTGCTTCAGGCTTTCCCCCACTCTGAGGCATGGGATTTCTGGAAGCCAGTTTTGCTAGTAAAGACTGAAGTAACAAAGGCATTTGGTCCCTTAACACGTACCTCAGTCTTTTCCATATTCTGTGTCACCAGGATCCTGCCCCATTCATCCATGGACCCACATTTTCTCTAGTCTTCCTTTTGCTACTTAGAGGAGCGTTTGTTGCCCTTGGCACCCCTTGACAGATTCAACTCCAGGAGGACTTTGTCTTTCCTAACCACATCTCCTAACCACATCTCTTCGATAGTGTCTCTTCTCCTCCCAGGTTGCTTGTCTCTGCTGCCACCTTCTGTATACTCTCTTTTGGTGTTTGAGTTTTGCCAGAAGCTCTTCGTTGATTCATGCAGGTCTCCTGGCATTTTTCTTTCACTTTCTGCTCTTTGGGACAGACTGTTCTTGAGCTTGGACGAGGTGATTCCTGAATATCAACCAACTTTCTTAGACCCTTCCTCTCTCTAGGCCCCTGCCCAATGGCAAGAAGATCCATGAAGAGGACAAGCCTCCCCTCCTTGCTGTTTGTCCTGCTCCCTTCTCTCAGGATACTGAACTCCACCATCTCACAGTCACTGCAGCCAAGGCTGCTTTTGACCTTCCCCAAGGAGCCCTTCCTTGTTTTGAAGTATGAGGTCCATCAGAGTACCGCTCCTCATCAACTCTGTCACTTGTGTCAGGAAGTTGTCATTGATGCTCTCCAGGAACCTCCTGGATTGCTTATGCCCTGTTGTGTTGTCATTCTGGCAGGTATCATGGTGGTTAGTCCCCCATGAGGACCAGAGCCTGCAAACACGGCACTGCTTCTAGCTGTAGAAAGCTTCATTTACTTGTTCCTGATCCAGGTGGCCTAGAGAAGACACCCACTACAATGTCACCCATATTGGTTGGCGCTTTCATCATTCCCCATAAGCTCTCGGTTGGCTCATCACCCATCCTCAGGCAGAGCTCTGCATTCCAGCCGTTCTCTCCCATAAAAGACAACTCCTGCTCTTCCCAGCCTCTCCTTCCTAAATACAAGACTGAGGAAATACTCAGTCCAGTTTTGTTTCAGATGCTGGTAGCTTTTGATGACATCGCTGTGACAGGTCTTAAGTATTGCTCTGCATTATATGATTGTCTTCGTTCTAAGAGTGAGCTTGACAATTTTAAGCCACGTTGCAGGTAGGGCAAGAACTTGCTGTGTTAATCTGTATAAAATTTACTGATGAACTAAGCTGCTTTTGGTTTCAGTGTCTACCTGGAGCACACAGATAACATCTTGAAAGCTATAGAAGAAATCTCCAGCGTTGGTATTCCTGAACTGATCAACTCTGCCAAGGACAGCTGTTCTTCTACTTATCCGACACTGAGCAGGTAATTACATCACTAGAGACCTTCAATTTCACGGGAAGCACAATGGCGATTTCTGCTTTTTAATATTTGCTTTTCTTATTTTGTGGCCTATCATGGTTTTGTGTTAATACTGCTGTGGACTGCTCTGGGCATTGGTAAACATTCTTTTGGCAGTAGACAATAGGCTGGTATGTGGGTAGCTTTATGTCAAGGTGGAATGGCCTTGTGTGTTAACACAATATTGAGGTTTTTATTTGCGAGTCATTTTAATTGGCAAATGAGCTGCTATCGTTTGTCAGGTGTGTTGCCTCTTTCTGTGCTAATGTAGTGGTATATAGTCAGCCACATCGGCCTGGGGTGGCTGTAGCAAATGTAGGTTGGTATCAGTGTGCTAAAGCACACTTGGGGTGTTTCTGTTCCTACCACGGGAATTTGGCAGCACGGTTTATGCAGGGATGGCCAAAGTTCCTGTACTTTGGAACTACCAAAATCATCTTATGCCCACAGCCTCTAACCTCTCGCTGTGCATGCCCCAGGGCTACGAAGAAGTGGGTGGTGAATATCTGTGGTTCATACTGGAGAAGGGATAGTGACTTCCCAGGTTTCTCCCATCTGTCTGGGCAATGAGGCTGGGCTAGACAGGCTTATGAGTCCTAGGGTTAACCTCTGGTGATTTTCCCGTTGACAAGGATGCCCAGCTGGGTAACCTTCAAGTTCTCCACATTGTTCTGGGGGCAAGAAGCCTATCCAAGTGCTCAGAGCTTGACTCAGGTTTGCTCTCCCTTTCTCCATAGGCAGACATTCCCGGTTTTCTTCCGAGTGATGATGGCTCAGCTAGAGAGTTCAGTGAAAAGCATCCCAGCTGGGAAACCATCCGACTCCAGTGAGGTAGGAAGACAAACACACTGGACTTTTTGGAGTGAAGAAGACATAAATTAAACTGTACAGTACAATAAAGATGTACAAATTGGAAAGGCATCTACTTCTGAAATTTGGTTGGGACAGACAGCTTCACTCATACAGGGGGACGTATAAAGAGCATCCTTTTTTTCTGGTTTATACATGCCAAAAATCCGGTAAATCCAGCAGAAGCTAGAACCAGAAAACAAGCACTAATCAACAAAAAACCTGATCTGTGTCGTTGGTCTGCACACCTGTGTGGGAGCACAAAATTATTTTGTAACTGAAAGCTGCTCTGAAAGCAAAGAAATGTGTTAACTCAGCATTTTAAGCCATGTGGGCGCTGATCAGGCTGGAATTGCCACGAAGTGGGTTTGCTGTGATAACTCTGTCTGTAGTGAAACTTTATTCCTCTGTCTTCTACTCCAACAACAATAATGCTTTGGGTACGACAAATGCTGAGAGAACATCCAGCAAGGGGAGAGGAGATACACCATCTTGAGTTATTGTCCCCTTGCATCCCGTTAGGTGCAACTGGAGAAGCTGCTGCAGTGGAACATTGCTGTGCGGAATTTCCATATCCTCGTTAACTTGGTCAAGGTGAGGTTCTGACTGTTCTTCTGGCTTTACCTTCCGATTCTCAGCAAAGCCCAGTGCACCCGGGTTCGTGAGCACAAGGGGAATCATGAAGTATGGCTGACTAGTGGAACAACCTGCAGGTGGTAAATAAAGTTATAATCTGTGTGGAAGGGCTTTCATTTAGCTTTCGCTTCAATGCTACTTAACTCTTACAGCCTGCACATCTTACTAACATAGTTCTCACACCATAAGCCTGCACAAAGACAGGATGATGTAAGGAAGGGCAGAAAAGGGACGGAGGAAACATGCCAATTCCCTAGTACAGTGTTTTGTGTCTGTCAGAGGGCACTGCCAGCTGTGGAAGAGGCAGATGGGAGAAATCCTTCAGGTAGATCTGGAATAACATGACAGAAGGCAACATTCTCCTGATGTACTCAGCTGAAGGCAGGCTGATACTCTGAACAGGAGGCATGGATTCCTGTCTGTAACATGGATTCAGTGTTTGTCTGATAGTCCTCAGCTTTACTTGCTCTTATGGTAACATATGACCTTCCTTTGAATCCTACCAATATTTCCTGTCCTCCTGTGGTGATGAGCTCTAGAGGCCAGACATACTGGATGAAATATTCCCTTCCACCAGTTTTGAAGCTGGTACATTTGGTGTCACTGAGCATGAGATGTTTTGGGCAGAAGGTGATAGGTTTGGCTGTACTTTTCTTCTTGCTTAGGTTGATCACTACTGTGTGCTTTTATCATGTCCAAAGTGATGATTGACCAGTCCAGTTTTTTCAAGTTAAGCTAATGAGCTCTGGGGAATGGAGCTGATTCTTTCATACAGCTGCATTCACTAGAGCCCTACCTGTGCTCCAGGTGCCTTTTAAGAGCATAAAGGGCAGAGCTGGACTGGCTGGTTCTGTTTTTACAACCCATAGCTCTCACTCATAACAGTGTGTGACGTCAGTCTATAATTAGTTATAGAATTGGTCACTGGCAAAAATATGTATGCAATGTACACCAGAAGAAAGCCTTCAAGAGATCTGAGACCATCTGTTTCGTTTCTTTGTTTGCTGTTGGACCGCAGCTGCATGTGACCCATGCAGTGACACCTGGTGTCTTGCCAGCTGGCACCGTTAATGCTTCATTATTTTCTCCAAAATACATTATTTTGCACATCTAGTTTTGCTTCACGCATTATAGTGTTACTTGCCCATCAGCTGGACTTGGGTCTCTTGGGTCCCAAAGTAAGAGCTTCAGACTTGCTGAGATAATTCTGTGCCACCTGCAAAAGGTGCACCTTAGCTCAGCAGCAGCCATCCTGCCAAGAACGTTGCCTGACGGCCACTGCATCTCACTCTCCGATGTGGTGTTCCCTCTCAAAACGTCAGAAGGGACATTGCCTTAGAACAGGTTTTACACTTTAATGAAGGGTATGTAATGAAGGGCTGTTTTTAATTGGCTGCTGTGCTCATATTGTTTCATTTGGAGTTGTGGACTGATCTGGTTCTCTACCCTCTCGCCCAAGTAGGTATTTGACAGCAGGCCTGTACTCAGCATCTGCCTGAAGGTAAGCAAGGATTCAAAATAACTGAGGAGAGCAGTTTAAGTACCAGCTTTCTTGAATCACTGTCTCCAGTAGAGTAGAGTGGTTACTGAATTCTCTGGGAGAAGCAGATACTGTTTCTTACACCTTTAACCATCTTCCACTAATCCTTACCGGATGGCTTGACCACAATGCGCTTGTAGCAACTGGCATTACTGACCTTAGACCCTTTCCCCTGTCTCCTCTCCCCTTGGTGCCCTAAATGACAGGAGATGTCACAGCAGACAGGTCTCCCTTAGAGCCAGAAACAGGAGAGTTGCAGAGGGACAAATGGTCTTTCTGGGCTCATGTATGTATGAATAGTGATTCTAACATTTTGTGTTTAGTTCCTTAGTTCCATTTTATTCCCAGTTTGCCAGTGAATAAACCCAGGGACGTGCACAATGGTGAGCACTTGTCCCTCTAGCCTCTCCTTGCAGTATTTAAAGTGGGACCCTTTACTGATCCTCTATATTCCAGTACAGCCTTCACATGAAGAGTCTTTTACTAAGCAAGAACAGTCACTGGGGTAGCTTGAAATGAAGTATCATTGTCATACTGGACTTTGATGGTTCTTTGAAAAGGAATTTAAGTTTGCCTTCTGATGTATTTATCATTCCTTTATAGTATGGCCGTCTCTTTGTAGAAGCGTTTCTGAAGCTCGCCATGCCTCTCCTGGACTACAGCTTTAAAAAGCACAGGGTAAGCCTTTCAGAGACAGAACTGTCTGGAACCAGTTGGGGTATGACTGGTGCTTGCTAGATGGAGATTCCTGCCTCTGGTCATGTGTTGGCATGACACTTGTGACAACATTACATGACAAACGTGCCTAACGTCGCCAACTGTGCTCTGCCCAGTTCACTTGCCTGTCCAGTGCTCCCTCAGCAAACAGATCACTGATACCCAACTTGCCATCGCTGTTCTGGTTGAATTGGCTTCACTGTTAGCAAAGGAAGCCCTTTCTACCTCTGACTCCTTCAAAAGTTGTTACCACAAAGGTGACACTCCTGGAGTAGGACACTCATGTGAGCAGTGAGGTTGGTGAGGGGTTTGTGGGTTGTTGAGGGCTTATGGAACAGTGTCATTGATGTCTTTGCAATAATCCTTGGAACTCTGAGCTCCGTGGCACCATGCATGAGTGCAGATGGACAGGCACTTGCTGTACTTCGTGACAAGCAAGAACAGCTCACTCCCCCTGCTTTGTTGCAAGGCAACCCACCATTGATAGTGAGACTCGTTCTTTGGCTTAGTCTTCACAATTTGTGTCTCAAATAGATAACTCCTTCCTACTGCAAATGTAATACCTGTTTTCATGGATTTTTGAGGGCGTGACGTTATCAAACAGACACCAAGTCATTGCCACAATGGAAAGTGCTGTGTGATTTGCTCAATAAAGAGGATTGATATCCAGAGTCTATTGGGTGTGTTTCAAACACTGCAATCTAACAGTATGTTTTAAATTTTTCCTCTAGCTCCCCTATTTCAGAAGGTTGTACATGAGGTGAGATGTGACAGGGTTATCTCCATTTGAATTGCCCCAAGTTCACTGATACGTGTTCATTCCAAACTCTGATTCAAAATGAGTTTCCGTTTGAAGTGCTTGGCCTTATGACATGTGATCATACTTCTGTTACCAGTTCCTTGACTTATATGCACAATGGCAGTCTCCTATGGCTTCATCTCATTCCTCTGATGTTCCCTGCATATGTACATTGTGTTTCTGTCCCAAAACCCTTCCAAAGGGTTGCCAGAACTAATACTGTTTCATTATTCTTGTTTCCCTTGGGGAAAAATCCTTTGAGAATGACTTAGTGGTCTCCTTGTTTATTGCAGGATGACGTGCAGAGTTTGCTGAAAACCTTGCAGCTGAGTACCAGGCAACTTCATCACATGTGTGGCCATTCCAAGGTAAGATAAGTTATAATTGCAGCACAAACTTCTGCCCTAAGAATGACTTATTTCCCTTCCACTGCTTTTCCAGGGCAAAGGCACGTTCTACTTGCAGGCTTCCAGCACTGTCTGTACAAGTAAAAGCTCTGAGAGGGGGAGAAATAGCCTTGGTTAAGGGCCCCAAAGTTGAAGTATCTGATCTGGAAGCAGCTGACTTGGATGTCAGCTCAGGTTAGCATGCTCTTAGATAGGACAGAGGTTCTTGACATCTTTGGTTGTTGGTATCTGGAAGAGGGTGTTTCTGAGGACACACACTAAGACACTAGAGACTGTGCATAAAGTATGGATGCCAAATTGATAACATGGGAGAGAAGCTTTGACAAAGATCCACAGCCTTGCAAGTCAGAAGAATCAGCAACAGGTGGTGGACAAGGGGAAAACCTTACTCAAAGTTCTCATGAGGTGCCTTTTTGGCACTGTTACATTGATAGTAGGGAAGAGGGCAAAGGCAGGAGAGGAAGCTGGAAACTCGCAGTGTCCCAGCCTCTCTGTAGGAGACTTGGGGCAGGCAGGAAGGAGAGGATGAGCACCCTGCTTACAGTGTGAAGAGCCAGTGCTTGTCACAAGAGAGAACCACCTGGGAAAAGGCAGTTGGAAAGAACTTTGTGTGCTGCTTTGTTCCTGTGAGGTTCTGAAGAGGTTCAGAACACGTGTCCGAGAAGGGAGCTGTGCCAGTGTAATTGCAGGGAGAAAGCTGTCTGTTAGCATGGCTGCCCAACCTCAATTTGCTACTCATTTAGTCCAGAGCTGGCATCAGGAGTGTAAATGTCTGGCTGGAGATCAGAACATGCTATTGGTACAGGGGAGAATTGGAAGCTGGCACAAACCCTGGAGATGCTAAAAAGTCTTTCTCATGTTTGAAAGTGAAGATGTTGTGCCCGCTTTAAAGTCACCTTGTAAACAGGATAACGTCATCGCAGCTCACCATGTCTTGCTTGTCGTTGCACTTGGCTGGCATTTTCAAGTGCTGTGTCCCACGGCCCCTGGTAGCGTGTAACGGCCGTGGGTGAACACCTGGGTTTTACCACTGCTCTTGTGTCTGTTGCAGTCCAATTAGGTCTCTGTGCCAAACCATTTTTACAAGACTGAGAAGGCAGCAGCTGAATCGAGGCAAATGAATGGATGCAATGATGCTCCATGCATGTTTGAAGAGGAGCCGACACCAACTTCTGTTAAAACACTCTTGACTTCCCTTTCATACAGAACTAGTAGGTGTTCACTGATGTACTGTGCAGTGCTACCTAAGATTTGCTACTCTCCCTCAAGTATGTTTACAGAGCATCACACAGCAGATAGTAGCAATCGGCTTCGCCTGTAATGTCCTAAGTATTTGTCATTTGTTCCCCCAGACCAAGCCTCTCTTCTGTTTGTGCGTCTAATGCTGGACATAAGGACAGCTTCTGGAGACAGGATTTTGCAAATGCCATGCTACTTTGCTGGCTCTCTGAACAGCCTGCAGACACTTGGGCAGGTTCCAAGCCCGGGGAGGGGGGAGCACTGTGATTGCTGATGGTGTCATTAGCGAGGTTTTCCCTGATGTGGTTCTGGTTAGTGTGTTACCCAGGGCAGAGAACAGGCTGCCGTGGATTGGTAGAACACGAGGCAGCACAGTGTTGAACTCGTCCAAGAGAGGAGGCTGATCTGATTTCAGAGTATAGCTGATGAGAGCATCTTAACGCAAGGTTACTAAGCACTCACATGAAAGAGGAAAATACTTAAGCACAAGAGAATTGTTTGGGGCTCTTGCCAAGTTTTCTGGTTTAGCAATGATTCTATTCTGCGCTGCAGATCCAAGCCTGGCAGGAAGAGAAGCTCATCCGGAGCTAAATCTCGCACAATACCTGGCGTGATTGCTCTTCCTTGGCTGGTTTTTGCTTACAGCAACTCTATCTGTTCCCTCCTGGCCTAGTTCTCCAAAAGCCAGTGCTTCTTTGGTCTGGACAAGCTGGCTTTGGAGTTTATGTTGCACAAACATTCCATGTAGGTAGTGCAGAGGAGTTGTACCAGATGCTGAGCAAGAAAAGATCATCACTGCAGTAGCCTGCCTATTCAACACCTCTCTCATTATTTCTTCTCTCTGCCTGGGGATTCAGCAATTTCCTGATAGGAAAGTCCCTGCAGCGTTAGTTTGCAGCTCGTGGCTACCAGCAAGTATTACCTCCCCTCCTAGGCAGGTAGGGTTGGAGTCATGCAGAAGAGTTACTCGTCTCTCTCTAAGGTTCAGTGGAAAAGCTGAGGCCCCGTCTGTTGTTATCCAGCGTGGATACGGCTGTTTGGATTATCACAAGGGATCATTTTGCTGCCTTAGGGAAAATGCTTATCTGAACTTTATTTTTTAACAAAACCTATCTGACTGTGTTTCAGAGTAGATTAGATGTGGTGTTGAGGGATACGGTGTAGGGGAGAACTTGTAGAGTAGGGCTGATGGTTGGACTTGATGATCCCAGGGGTCTCTTCCAACCTAAATGATTCTATGATTCTATAAAGAATTTGGCAAAGAGATGCTATAATCTTGGCAAGCTCTGTGGAGATGGTGTCCCTTCTCTCCCACCTGTAGAGCCAATGCCTGTCTCAGTAGCAAGGATCAGCCAGTGTCACATTTTACTCTTTCGTATTTAGATTCGCCAGGACATCGGACTGACCAACCACGTGCCGCTGTTGAAGAAGTCACTGGAGCAATTTGTGTACCGCGTGAAGGCAATGCTGGTGTTCAACCACTGCCAGGAGGCCTTCTGGGTTGGCATCCTGAAAAACCGGGATCTGCAGGTGAGAATCGTGCCTGGGACAAGTCAAACCTGGGTGCCCAGACAGCTGTAACCTCCTGCAGCAGAAAGAAGTGTTTTATTTCAGGGTTAAGGGCTTCCTTGCAGGGCAGCAGCTGTGTCACCCTGCAGTGGGAGAGGGTTTTTATCCTCTGTAAGGCAGGAGCACAGGGGTTCATTCCGCTGCTCAGCGCCCAGAACCGAGCCACAGACACACAGAAGGGAAAGGGCAAAGGGCACTCCAACACCTCTTCACACATGCTCTGGTGCGTGGCTCAACAAGCCCATTCTGGCCATTTTCTTCCTCTTTCCCTACAGAAGCATGGCAGTTGAGAACCAGCATTTTACTCAAAAGCTTTTTTATTTAAGATGGTAACAAAACGCTGCTTTCTTCCATCCCACCTCAGCGCACTTCAGCTGCTCCGTGTACGCTCATACAGGTCTATTTGCCTCCAACTTAGGGAGAAGAAATTTTGTCTCAGGCCTCTGAAGAGAGGGGCTCGGAAGAGGAGGAGGAGGAGGACTCCACAGGGAGATCGGCTGAGGTACGGCTGCTGCTGCGAGCGCCTGGCACAGGCGGGTGGAGCGGGGCCTGGGTGCACACCCGGCCTTAACGGCGGTTCCCCCGCAGGAGCCCAGCGGCACGGACGCCAGCGAGGAGGAGGAAGAAGCCCGGCCCGGCCCTTCTCCGGCCGAGGCCTGAGGCACCGGTGGCGGCTCCGCCCGGTGATGCGCAGGCGCGGAGGGCGGNTATGTCGTGCCGGTCCCGGCTGGCCACCCTGAACGAGAAGCTGACGGCGCTAGAACGCAGGATCGAATACATCGAGGCCCGGGTGAGCAGCAGGGAGAGGGTGGGGTGGGTCGGGGCCAGGCCCAGCCCCGGCTGAGCACCGGGGTGGCCCGTCCCCAGCCCTGGCTGAGGCGTTTCCTTTTCCCAACAGGTCACCAAGGGCGAGACGCTGACGTAGGCCTGGGGCGGCCCCGGGCCCCCCTTTCCCTGCCGGAGCACCACCGCCCCGCACCCTGCTCAGGGCCTGCTGCTGCCGCCTCTGCTTATGTTGCCAATAAACTGCTGTGCTCCTGCCCTGCCTGCTCTCTGCCTGCCTGCCTGGGGCCGGGATGTGGGATGCCCGGCTCCCTGTCACCATCTTGGATGTCCAGAGCCTGCCCACCCGTCCGTCCGACCCGCGGGGTTTGGGCCTGTGTTCTTCCCAACGCGTGGGGGCTGTAATAGGAGGGGTCATGCTCCAGGGTCTAGCAGCTGTCAGCTCCAGGAGGCATCAGACCAGCCTTTGTGCTCCTGCTGGGGACACAGCAGAAAATCTGGTGATCCCAGTGTTTTGGAGGGTGTCTCCGCTTTTGTGTGTGCACACTGTCAGGGCTGCGTGGGGACAGCAGACTCACCTGGCATGGTGCATGTGCCACAGGAGAGTGCCCTTTGCTGGCACCTAGGAAGAAGTGCTTATATTCCTCTCTAGAGGCCAAGGAGAAAAAACTCTCTTTTCCCTTCCACCATTCCTCTACTTATCTCAGTTTTTCAGTGGCCATCTAGAGCTGCAGACTCATGGCTCGTATTTAGCATTTGTTGGGGAGTCCCTGGAGCTGGTGTTAGTAAAGGTCTTCTTGCTGCCCAGCAGGCTTTAAGTGTCTCAGTATGTTATTTTCCAACTGAAAGCTGTCTTTTTCATAATAGCAATGTGATGTCTGCAGCATTAACTGGGCATCTGGGTAACTTACTGTTCTTTATATTTTTGAGGTTGGCAGTTCTGAAATCAGCTGGTTGCTTCTCAGCATAGGTCCTCCAAGCTTGTAGATTTGTCCTCTATAGGAGGTTCTATATATCTTCCATTGTTTTGATAAGTGCTCCTCCAGCATTTCCCTCAGCTCACCGAGCCAGTTATGCATTACGGTCACGTTGGGCTGCACGTCTGGGAGGCTTGGCTGCTTTTGGTATGTAGTCACAGTAGAAACAAGTGCTTTGCAGCAACCCTGCAGACCTTAAGAGTAGAGTGTAGCAGCCACGAATCATTGCACCTTCACCTGGGGGAAATACCAAACTATGAGAGATAGTGCTGTCATACAAGATTGGTAGGTAAAGGGAAAGCATCTCTCTCCCTCCTCAGAGGCAGTTGTTCTGTTGCCCAAGTACATAAAAAGTACACCTGTGGCCCTCACACTGCTTATTCTGGGTGTGCTGGAGTGGAGTCCTGAGATCTCAGTCCTTGGAGATAGCTCAGTACTTGTTTGGACAAGGCCCTGAAGAGCTTGATCTGACTTTGAAGTTAGTCCCCCTTTGAATGTGGGTGGGTGGGGTGATCTAGAAACCACCAGAGGTCCCTGCCTAAACTATCCTAAGATCTTTGACCCAGAGCCTGAATGGGAGATAGAGGGTACCACAGACATCCCTAGGGTACCACAGACATCCCTAGGATTGCAGCCGTACTGGGCTGACCTCTTCCCTTGAGAGCCACTGCTTGTTTGTTCCCAGTTGGCAGTGTGGTGTGTCCCTCTCAGATGCCTTCCTGATGGGCTGTTGTGATGGTTCTCCCTTTTTCCTCTGACCCCAGCATTTCCCACAGGAGTAAGTGTTGCCACACAGTTGGTCTGGCTAAAGCAGTTTGGATGTAGGAAAATTCTGGAGTGTCCTGCTCCTCTCAGGACATGTTCTTGCAGAGCCTGGGCACTGTGGGATCATCCTGCCTGGCTCACCTCCCACCAGGGATGCTGGGCAGCTCGCTGCGGTACCAGAATTCTGCCTGTTTTCCTTTGAGGGAGTCTCAGGTGCTGCAAGACCAGGCTTTGTGGTTGGTTGCTGCTTTATTCCAGTCCATCTCTGGGAGATGAAGCATCCTCCTGGTCCTTGGGCTGATACTCCTTCCAGCGGCTGCTGTGGGGTACAGCCTTCTAGTAGATGGAACTTTGCTGTACTGGAAGTATGCAGATTGTTTTAAAGGTTGGGGAATTCTGCTTGCTTTCTATTTTTTTTTTTCTCCTTTGTACTGTGTCTTTTTCAGAATATGATGCCCCAGGAACTCCTATTAAACTTTTCTGGAGTGGACTTGTGTGTTCTGAATGAGGAGATGGATTTACACGCTGTAGTGGTAGTGCTGTCCTCCCCACCGCACATCTAACATAGCAGGAGATGACAGTGTGCTCCGTGTTCACAAAGTGTATTTTCATCTTGTCCCAAGAGACCTGGGCACACTTGCAGCTCTGGTTACTGGTAGCTGAGACCTTTTCACAGAGCAGGAACTGGAGAGCAAACTGTTTCGAAGCCTCTCGCACAGATACCGGAATGGAGCAGTTGCATTAACAGCTTAAGCCACATCTGTAGCTTGAGAAAGGTTCACACTCTCTAATGGTGCAGTGGACTGTTAGTGCTCACTGCCTGCTGCACAGGCCACCAGAGCTCAAAGGGTCATCAGAGCAATCCTGCAGTCCTCATGTCAGGTTAACAGTTCCAAGGTTTGGAGATGAGTGGTAGTACTGACCTTGGGTGGGAGTATCACACATGGTGGTACCGTGTTTGCATCAACATTTTTCTGGGGTCAGGAGCAGGAGGTAGAGCTTGGATTCAAGACTTGCGTAGCCCATGCAGGGTGTAGTGTCCAAGCCAAAGCATATGGTCTAAGATGAATGCATAGGACCAGAGCTCTCAAGCAATTTATTTACCTTCTAGTAAATAAATCGTTGGACTCTTCAGGTATCTACTGCAGGGCCTTGATTTTAGGAAACGGCTTTAAAGTCAAATGTGCCTTCATGCTGTCTGTTGCAGTTGATTGAACCTGATAAGAATTCAGTGACCAGAGGTGAGCTCAAGAAAGGAATGTATTAGGACACAGCTGAGCTGTTGACGGAGAGCTGCACTATGTCCCTGGTGGCTTTGCAAAGGTGGACTTCACAGATCCCAGGAGATGGTGTCTGCTTGTGTCCTGGTCCCAAGGTACTGGCAGCGGGGAAGTCGCCTTGAGTAGTTGTCTTGCAAAGAGAAGATTGGCCCTGAGTGCCTGTGATGGCCTGCTGATCACACCGGGTCAGTGGGCTGGGGGAGTCATGGGGACATGGAAGGTCTACAGATTCACAGAGATATCTGTGACCGGTTTCCAACAGGCTGCTGACAGCCTTTTTCCCCCTCCTTCCCCTGCAGTCTGACACATTCCTGCACGTTTTTGCTTGATAACCCAGAAGCGTCAAACCAGTAATTGAGAGAGCCCCCTTTTTTGGGGAGGATTCTCATTGGGCCCATCCTGGAGCAGAAGCCTGAGAATGATGTCCTGGGGAAACAAGGGATACATGAAACCCTGAGTCCTGCTGACTGCAGGGGTGACTGGTGGTGGGATTGTCTGCCCTCCTTGGCGGGGGGACGCAGCATGCTGTGCTGGAGATAGCTTTGTCAGTGCAGCTGAGCTGCTGCAGCCCCAGCTGTGCTGCATGGCTGTCCCTGTGTTGTCCCCTGTGTCAGGAGGTGACCCCGCATCTTGTGCCTTGTTACCCCTGTAGCCTTTTCTGCTTCCCGGTCGTGCCATCTCCCATCAGGGATGTCGCTGAGAAAGCGGTGGGTGACCCAGTGAGTGCCAGCTGACCTGGCTGCAGTCAGGGTCACAAAAGGGGTTCCACACACATCAGGGCGAGAGCTCGGAATGCTTGGCATTGCCTGTGTGCTCAGCAGTGCTGAGGAAAGGGGCAGGATGAAGAGGGAGGATCAGCTGGAGCAGGTAACGGTCCGTTGGGCTCCTTGTGCTTCCTGAGAATGTATGCTGTCCCTCTGCCTGTGGCTCTGTCTTTACATGGTGCTCCCAGCCCTGCTGTGAGACCAGAAGAATGGGGGTAGGAGGGGACCCCAGGGAACCTGGAGGATGGGGAAGAGCAGAGGTGATTTTGAGCAGGGTTTGTTGCAGGGTGCTCCTGGGAGGCTGGTCAGGGCGGTGTTGGGGGAGAGCGGGTTCCTCACTCCATGGCCCCCACCAGCCTTTGTGACCAGCCAGGTGGGGCTCCCATCACTGCTGGCAGCACCAAGCACTGGTCAAGCTGGTGTTGCTGTCAGTCACTGGTCATGGCCATGGGCTCCCTCAGGGCCCTGCTACTGGTCGGAAGAGCCCTGTGCCTGGCTCCTGCCTGCCAACACCCCGGGCATCCACGGCTGTGGCCAGGTGTGCTGGTGCTTCCCGGGATTTGGGGTTGGTACCACCTGGACACTTGTGTGCCAGCTTTGTCCTTTATTTGCAAGGAAAGGGGCAGATCGCTGAAGCTGTTCCATCAGCACGCCCCATGCCTTGCCCTGGCAGGGTTGCCCTCAGTCCTTGCCGTGGGGCAAGAGGCGTGGGGTCGGGGGGCGGGGAGGCTGCCTTGCTTGTGGCGGGCGGGTGCCTGGCTGCCGCTCAGCAGGCAGGAATGGGCTGGGGGGGCGCAGAGGGCCATGGGAGGGCGGGCGCGATGGCTGTTTCTTCAGGGGCTGTCTTTGTGGGGTGCCAGGCCGGGATCCTGAAGCTGCAGACTTCTTCCTGTGGAGAGAAGAGACTGCTGAGGCCCTCAGCTGCAGATGGGACACATAGGGACTCTAATGCACAGCACGGTCCGGAGAGGGCAAGGCTCCCCATCACAGGCTGAGCTGCTGGCACAACGGGCCTGAGGTGGCAGGGACAGTTGGAGCTGACACACCCCTCAGAGCAGGCTCCCGAGAAGGCGGCGCAGGAATGAAGAGGCCAGTTAAAGCATCGCCAGCAGCAGCAACCTCAGCAAAGCCTTCTGGCCAACCACCAAGGTGCCACTCCGCAGCAGGCTGACTGGAAACTTGCCCTGGCTACAAGCAGCCACCCAAGGGAGCGGTGCGGGATGAAAACCCAAGGACTCACTGTTTTCTCTTCCTACAACGCTGCACCATGCAACAGATCAGGAGTCCTGCGAACAGCAGGGAAACCATGAGCGCTGCCGTGGTTACCATACAGCGCCTTCGCACGGCCTCTGGGCAGGCAACACTGGTCTTTGTAGGCCGGAAAAGAGCTGCATCTGGAGAGGCAATTGGGGACGTTAGTCCATGCTGTGCAGCACTGGTCAGCTGGCAGCATGTTTGGGACCACCAGGATGTCCTGCCGTTTCCCCCAGTGCCAGTGCCTGCAGGCACGTGCCCAGCCTTTGCTGGCGTGACGTGGTGTGACATGCAAGATCAGGGGAAGCCTGCTGGCACACAACAGTCCTGATAGGGTAAGGTGACAGCAGCCAACCATGGAACCACAACTACCTGGCAAGCCAGGACCTTGCATTGCCCTTGTTTCTTCAGGCATTGAGTTGCTTCCTGCTGGAAACGCCGCCTCATTCACAGCCTCTTGGTCCAACTCTTGAGAAAGCAAGCGGGAAGAGTGCAGTCAGAGGGAACCATTCCCCTCAAGGGAAATGGCATCCTCAGGAGGCACGATTCTCAGAGACATTGACACGGTTCAGAAAAAAGGCCTGGGCTTCAGGGGCTGTGCCCAGTCACTGCTCCAAAGAGCAGCCATGCCTGACCTGCCAGCAGAGCAGGAACTTGCACCTCAGCTTCTGCTCTGCATTGCACAGTGCGCTTTTGGCAGACCGCAAGTTTAGGCTAAAGGCCTGCCTTCCAAGAGGATGGGAAGAAGCTGCAGCCAGACCAGTGGGGAAGCAGTCCTTCTGAGAAGGGTTCCTGCGGGAGGCCGCCCTGCCCTGCCCCATAACGGTGAAACCGGGGCAGCAGCTACCTCTGGCCCTGGCCTTGAGCCACAGCTGGCAGCAGAGGTTCCGCACCGTCTCTGTGGCTCCCCAGCACCTGCCTGCCAGGTGTGAAACCCAGCATCGCTGCTAGGAGGCTCTGGGGCACATCACTGAGCCCAACCTGTTGCCTCTTTGCTTTTCTCCATGTCTGCGCACCAGCTGCCTGCGGAAAGGAGTGCTCCTTCCTGCCCCGACTTACTTCTGAGATCACTCTCCTGCAGGATGACAGGATTATCCAGGAGATCTGGGAAGCTGTCAGCCTGAAGAGGATCTGAAGGAAAATTGCACATGGGTAAGCTCTTGTCACATGGTCAGTGTATCTTCCTTTGAGGAAAGGGACGTTGAGAACTTACTTCCAGGGTGCCTGAAGGGCTCCAAACCAACATCTGGCCAAGAAAACGGATAATCGTTGCTAGCCTCCTCATCTAGAAGGAAGCACAAACCAGCAGTGTTTGCATTGCATGTTGGGATGCACTGCCGCCTTGGTGATCGGCAGGCACTCCAAGCGGGTCAGGGAAGGGACAGGGGAGCCAGATGAAAGTCCAGCTTGCCAGAGCTGCAGTGGAGACTGCGGCCCTCTTGGCTGGCACCTGGTCCTCTCCAAACACTCTTTTCAGGCCACGTGCAACATCTCTCAAAGCAGATGAACCAACATACACTCCCCCCATCACATACACGCACCTTGGGCTTTCTGAGCAGGAGAACTCTCTCACATGCAGTGGGAAACCCTCGTTAAAGCACCGGGAGGAAAAAAGCATCCTCCATACTTCTTGGGGAGAAGAGCCTGCTGGCTCGTGAAGGGCCACATCCCACTTACATGGTCGCTGGGCTGGAAGAGGGGCAGCTTTGACAACCCTGGTGGGCAGTGCCACCAGGAGAAGCAAAAGGAGAGGAAGGTGACGGATGGGCACCATGGTCCTCTATACTTGGATGGTACTCTTTCTCCTGCTGCTGCAATTGGGGCTGGGGGCTGAGCAATTTGTTCTTATACCCATGTGGCTCTGTGACATCACATCCGCATCGTAACATCAGGCCGTGCTGAGGCTGTGTGGAGATGGTTGCCAGGGCACTTGTGGAGAGTTGCTGGAGCACAGCTGAGGGACCCACGCTCCTGGGGAGGGGAGCACATCCTATCGTGCAGCCCCATCCAAGAGCTGAGACACAGTTCTACCAGGGGCTGAGCCCCAAGCTCTGCCCTGTTTTCCAAGCACTGTCACAGGGGCACCAAGGAGCTCACAGTCCCCTGGAAGAGAAGGAAACAACACGGGGGATTTGGGACCTGTGGGAGGTGGCAGCCCAAGCACCTAAGACACCAGCCACTGCCACCAAGAACGCCTCCCTGCCCCCAGAGGCCACAGGTCTTGCTGCAAGGCAAGAATTGAAGGCAGCCCTGCCAGGGCAGGCCTTGGGAGAGAGAGAACGAGCGAGTACTCACTTCGAGGCAGCTTCAGCTGGGGGTGTGAGGGGTCAAGGACAGCCTTTTCCTTGTGTCTTCTCCTTTGACGGATGATGATTGGGGGAAGAAAGGTTATCCCTGGCAATGTCCAAAATGTAGGTTTGAATACAAACGGTCTGAAATTCCCAGTAGGTATTACTGTTACTGTGGAAAAGTGGAGAATCCAACACTGGACCCATGGCTGGTGCCTCACTCCTGTGGCCAGATATGTGAGAGGGAATTCAAACCTCCTCGTGGCCATAAATGTTTGCTGCTTTGTCATCCAGGGCCCTGTCCACTTTGCCCAAAGATGGTGACAACAACCTGTCACTGAAAGAAAGCCAAACTGGGGCCCAGACAACATAAACACTTGTGGGTTTTGGAGGATGGAAAACAGCTGTGGTTCTCCCAGTGACCGCATCTGGAGAGGCAACTGGTGACGTTAGTCCATGCTGTGCAGCACTGGTCAGCTGGCAGCATGTTTGGGACCACCAGGATGTCCTGCCGTTTCCCCCAGTGCCAGTGCCTGCAGGCACGTGCCCAGCCTTTGCTGGCGTGACGTGGTGTGATGTGCAAGAGCATGCACTGGGGGGGGAAGCCTGCTGGCACACAGCAGTCCTGATAAGGGTAAGGTGACAGTGGCTGACCACGGAGCAGCAATTACCTAGCACATGGGGGCCTCGCATCGCCCTTGTTTCTTCAGTACCGACTGGCACTGAGTTCTGCTTCCTGCATCCTCTTTCACAGCCTCTTGGTCCAACTCTTGAAAAAGCAAGTGGGAGAGTGCGGTCAGAGGGAACCATTCTCCGCCAGGTAGATGGCATCCTCAGGAGGCAGGATTCTCAGAGACATTGACAAGGTTCAGAAAAAAGGCCTGGGCTTTGGGGGCTGTGCCCAGTCACTGCTCTGCAGCTCACCAGCACCTTGCTTTTCTCTTGTCTCATAGGCTTTACTATCAGAAATGCATTTGTAAAGTAGCTGTAGCCTTTACAGCCTACAGCTGCAGCAGACAGTGAAGAGTAATCCTCCCTCAGTTACTGGTACTTCATGGCCTTGCCACTATTATTTAAAGCAGACTTTGTTTAAAGAAAAGCAATTTTCCCAGCATACAAAGGATAAATCCCCGGTCTCCCAACTCTCTCAGGGAATACTTCTCCAAGAAAGGCAAAATAAACACGCGTAATACAGGATCCAGCTTTCTAACGAATTAGCCAAGTGTCTCCCAGCAGGAGGAGAGGCAGAGCATTAGCTGCTCTGTTACACACTTTGCGTCAGTGAGTGTGGCAGAGGAGGCGAGACAAGGCACCTCCACAGGCGCTTGTGGAGAACTGCTCCAAAGAACCCCACCTGGACAAGGGGACGATCAGCGCGCACCTACTACAGGAAATACCGATGGCTGCTCTGTCTGTACACCAGTCTCTCCAGTGGCTTTGGTGCACGGAGCTGAGAGGAGAGCAGACACAGCCTTTCTGCACACCCCCTCCTTGGGCACCAGCTGCACCAGGCTGAAAACGCTTCTTTAATGGAGCAGGTGACTGAACACGGGCACAGCCTGTACTATCGACAAGCCCTGGGAACGTCTCTACTGGTCTCCCATGACACCGGCCATTGCTCTTCACACGGGCTCTTCAACCACCAAAGACCATGCACAGCCAGAGGCACGGCTCCTTACCAAACTCCAGGGCTTTATGCTTTCTCCACCATCACCTGATTTCCTGGCCTTTTCCCATTGGTTTCCTACTTTAGGGCGCACAGGCTGAATTCGTCTCCTTTCCTTGTAAGGAGTTGTTTGCCTCAAGTCCCCAGTCCTGGTCACGCCCCCAGCAACCAACCTGGCCCCCACACCATCCCACCCTGCACAAGATGGCCAAAAGGCACAAAATGGCTGAAGCGAAACTCCTGCCTCAATCTCCCACAGGCTACCCAGGGGCAGCTGCAGGGGGAAGCGCCAGTGTGGCTGGTGTGTGTTAGGTGCTGAGCTGGGCTCCTGTACAGGAGAGGTCTGTCCCCTGCCTTTCCTACTCCCTGTTGCCTTCTGAAGGCTGGCTGGGTCAGAAACCATTGTCTGCTAGAGAAGGAGCAGCTCTGAGGGCAGAGGCAGACGCGGAACCAGCCTGTCGCCCCCCCGCCGCCACCAAGAACACCTTCCCGCCCCCCGAGGCCGCGGGTTTTGCCCCAAGGCAAGAATTGAAGGCAGCCCCACCAGGGCAGGCCTTGGGGTGTGCTGGCAGAGCCCACACCTTTGTGGTTCTGCCCTTTCCTCTCCAGAGAAAGAGGGACAAAGCTGTCACTCGGCTGTCCAGGTGGCAGCACCACCACATCTGGTGAGGCCGCAGGACTGGCTGAGCTAGAGGCCTGGCCAGAGTCCCGAATGCCCCCGGTGTTGGGAGGCAGAAGAGGATGAACCCCCAGCCTCCCAGCTCTCTCAGAGGAGGATGGCTCCCAAATAAAGGCCAAAGATGGCAAGCATCCTCTTGGAAGGCAGGCCTTTAGCATAACCTTGCAGTTTGCCAAAAGCACACTATGGGCAATGCGGAGCAGAAGCTGATGTGCGAGTTCCTGGTCTCCCACAGAAACCATCCTCTGCTAGAGAAGGAGCAGCTCCCCTGATCAGAAATCCCTGAGGTGGCTTCCATTTAACGTTGTGCTGAAGCAGTTAGAGGTGGATCCCTCGCGGGTGGATGAGGAGTGCTCAGAGGAGAGCACCCACGAGCTTACCACAGGTACAGGACAAACAAAGCCAAGCAGAGGGATGCCGTGTTTCAGGCTGTTCTAAGAAAGGCAGTGAGGATTACAAGGAAATAGTTGGTAGGAGCAGCCCATAGAGAGCCAGAGCTCATGGCTACTGCCCAGCCAGGCAGCAAGGACGTACAGGTGGCTGCTAGCAGGTGAGAAATTGCCCATGGACAACTCACTCAAGGCTCTGGAGGACCTTTGCTTTTCCGTACTGTCCATCCAGATCTCAGATATCTCAGGTAGTGGAACTCAAAGAAGCAGCTGGCAAACCCGATGGTTGTGCAAGGGCAAAGAGAAACCCCCTAGTTTACCACCCCTCCCTCAAGCTGAGCAGGGACTGGAGGCTGGATCCAGCCCAGGCTGCTCCTGGTTGCTTTCTAAGAGCAAGCAGACAATGCACTGGGAGCGAGTGACACTGGAGCATGTAATGGATGGAGGATTTGCACCCACTCACTGGCAATAGGCGTTGCTGGAAAAGCACACCCAGCCTGATAAAAACCTAACTTCCAGCGGTGAAATCCGGTGAGGTTTTGTACCTGGCAAAGGTGGAACTGTATGGCGGGGTGCACAAGGAGAGCTGAGAGACCCCTGGCCACAGTGAAAGCAAAAGCCAGGCTGGGGGGTTTGCTTAGGGAAGACGAGTATTTTCTTTGCCTCAGCTGACTTTGTTATCCTGATTCGTGTCTGACACTGCGCAGACAAGCTTGGTGGGGGCTTCGTAAGGATCGAGCACACTTGTGGGGCTGGGGGCTGGCCCAAACAGGCTGGGCCTCTGGCCAGCTCTGCTCCTCACAGCCTGGCTGGTTCCTGGCAATCAGCACAGGCTGCTCCTCTTCAGTCCTACCTGAAGCACCTGCTGACACAGCAGGAGATGGTGCTGTTGTCAAGCTTTATCCCTGGGTTAGGGTGGTGTAAGGTCCTTTTCCCCAGACAGGTAGTTTTGCCTCAGGAGCCCTCAGCGCTTTCCTGTGCAGAGCAAGCAGCAGAGGACGAGTTTGAACATGGCTCAGTCTGTTGTGTCTTGGGGACCATGTCCATACCCCGGACGTGGCTCTGGCTTTGTGTTCTCGGCGCCCTCTCTGGTTGCTGAAGGCAGGTGAGATGGATGGTTTCCCTTCCCTGTCAGCTGCTGGCTTCTCCACCACAGGGCACAGCAGCCCTGGGGCATGGGGAGGTGGGCAGCAGGCCCACCTCAGGGATGATGGCAGGGGCCCTTCCTGGGCCTTCAGCCCAGAAAGCTGGACCTGACCCCCTGTGCTGGCAATGTCCCTTTCTTGATGAGAGACTGGTAGGAAACCACCTGCTTCCTTCCCCCCTGCAACTCTTCCCCTGAGCCCAGAGACACTCTGGGCAGGAGGGCAGCATGCCTGGGCCTCCAAACCGCCATCATAGCCTCTGTGCTTGGCATTACAGGAGCCTGGGTCCTTCCCCCTGAGAGAGGGATCCCCATGCCCCCAGCCTCTCCCTCGTGTCCCAGAGAGTCCAAACAAGTCCCAGGCCTCCAGCCCAAGCAGGGGTTGGGGGTCCTGGACGGTTTGTGTTGCTGAGGCCCTTCAATGCCTGAGGGAGGCTGGGAGGCTCCCCATCTCCTCACCCCTGTATCAGTGGGATTGTCCCTCAGCCACCTTCCCCAAAGCTTGGGGAGAAAAAAACCACACACAACTCCTCCTGCTACGCCTGGAGCAGGACCAATGGTGGCTGGAGGACAACGCAGAGCCACTAACACTCTTGCTATGAGTCAGGGGAGGCTACATGAGGCCTAAGCACTGGCCCTGACTCCTGCCCACCCACCATGGCATGCTGAGGCTGATGCTGTGCACACCCTGCTCCAGGATTCCAACCTGCCACACAGCCCTCAGGTGAGCAACAGGGAGGGGTTCAGGAGCTTTTTGTGACTGAGACTGAGGGTGTTTCAGGGTTGTGTCTTGGCTCTTGGTACACAGCTGGGATTGCTCCCGGAGGTATCAAGACCCTGGCAAGGGGTTGTGGTGCTGTGGTGGGAAGGTATAGGACTTCTCTGTAGCCTCTGTGTTTTCCTTAATGGACTTCCACGTCTTTTACATTTTTATTTTTTCTCCTTTGCAATCTTTCTGGCAATCCCCCTATTTTATGCACAGAGGAAGATTCGTGTGCTTTAACTTTATTCAGACTACAAACTTGAACTCTTCTGGCTTCTGATGAGCTCACTTTCTTCCCTTCAGATCTTTCCAACAACCACACGGAGGAGCGCATGGCGCATGAGGAGAAATACAAACAAGGTAATTTCAAATGGTCCGTGTAAATGCATACAGGACTGCTGACAGTATTTTACCAGTGCAACTGGAAAACAGACAGCAAACCGCCCCAAGTTTGTGGGTGTGGGGCTGGCAGCAGCATGGCCACCATGTCTGGGCTTGTGAGAGACGGGAGATGAAGGAAGCATCAGTGCTGTGGCAAGGGCAGACAGGCTGTGTTTGATCCCTGCTCACACCCATGGGGACAGACACCGAGCTTGAGGAGCTGCCCTCCCCACGGTGACATGCACTCGCTGGGTCTTTCCACCTGCCTATGTTCAAGGATGCTGTAAAGTGTAAAAACTCTCTGAGTTTTGCTACTTCTCTGTCTCATTTCATCTATATTTGACAGTAGGAAGGCAAGTAGACGAATAGCAGAATTCTCTCACTGGTGGCATTGCTGGAAGAGACTATCCTAGTTTAGAGTAGGAACAGTTTCAGACTGAGCCAGTGTGGATGAGTTTTTGTTGTCTTACTGGAAGAAACTATCAGCTTTCACCACAGCCCCAGCCCTCAGGACATCTTCCTGTGGAACTGAGTGCTAGGACCAACCTGAGACTTGCAGACATGTTTTATGAAATTAATTTGGTTTGAGAAAAGGGCAGGGAGGGACTTAAGTTTATGTTTAAGATAAAATTTAGTAATATTTGGTGTCAGCATGTGACTTAAAAGGAAAAAGTAGTTTCAAGGGAAAAATGTTTGGGATTATTTGGTTTTTGTCTCAAAGTTATAACAACCTTATTTTACTTCATTTATATTTTTTCCAATCCCTTTGAACAATTTCACTTAGAACTATTTCAGCAGTAAGCAAAACAGTGTTGTGTATGGCAGTTATTAGCCTCACTTTCTAAACAACTAGGAGAAGTCTGGGTCTGCACACAAATTTTATTCTGAGATGTTAAAAAGACCTCACTGCAATTAAGTTCTGATTTACTATGGAGAAAGCAAGATGAGGTCTGTTCACGTCGTTCCCCAGTGAGCTCATGGCCAGGCTGAAATGCCAGTGTATCATCATCCTTATGAAGTATAATCAACTAAATCACTTTTAAAACATACAATAATTAAATGCCTATGCTTATCCTTTGTTTAGATCTGATTTTCTTTCCAGAAGAGCCACAGGGGAATTAATTGTCTATAGCCTAAGAGAAATTAGGTACCCAACTTCCTTAGCCGTGTTAAAGCTTGGTGACTGACTGGGCTTACCTGTGCTGGAGGCACCGAAAGGGAGATGGGAGCAGATGCTGGCTGCTGCTCCTGGATCCTTTCGTGGCATCCAAGTTTTATCAGAGTGGGACGCGTAAGTGCCATGGGCCAATGTGTCTCTCTTGCTGGTACAGCTGAGCAGGCCGGTCATTTGGGCCAGCAAATGAACAGTGTTAAGGTAAATCAGTCTGATAGCAAATGAGGTGGACAGCATCTCCTCTGCCTTCGTGTTGTATCTGCTCTTCCTTTGTGCACAGTGGGACAGATCCGCTTGTGCCTACCTGCTTGCTTTGTCTCTGGGATGATGTAAAGCCAGCATAAGGCGGCTGCTGCTATAGGTTCGTGTCACAAGAAGGGCAATGTGCCTTGAATGTGCCAACGTAAGTGGCTTTCACTAGGTATTAGGAGCCCCAAGGACAGCCTCCTGAATTTCACTCAAGAGTGAAATTTTTATATTTTTGTAAATATTTTTATGAAGCTGAATTTGTTAGTTGGAAAATAAATTTTTCTTTTTAAAGTAATTTTGTTCCTTTAGGCCAGGTATTTCACCTGTGCCATCCACAAAGTGGTCTAAAGGATTTAGCTTACAAAAGCAAACACTGTTGCAAAGTTTTAAGTGAAGTAAACAGGAAGTCAAGAAAGATGCTGAAAAAGGCTGAAAACCACAGCTGGAGATAAGTAACTGCACATGAATTACGTTTAGTATTGTGCAGCCCAGAATGAGTTTATGCAGGGTGTGGTGTGCTGGGTTCCTGTATTTCAACATCAGCTGTTGCTTCCCTGGGCAGAGGGGACAGATGCGCTTCCTGCATTCCCTATCGGGTGCTCACAGTCTGACACTGCCAGCGACTGTCACTGCGCTGCTGACAGCCACAGCGGCAAAGGCTCTAAGTCCGGCAAGCTTTGTGGGAGAGGTAAAAACTTTTATTAGTCTAATTAATAGAATTCAAAGCTTGTTTGTCAAAAAAAAATGCCAGTTTTTTCCACCTTCCCAGGTGTGAAAGGTACTATTTGCTATTGCAGATGTCTTGCGTAGAATCATCATCAGGAATAATTTCAAAGTATTCTTAAAATACTAAATTATTTTCTTCTCATAATATACCTAGGAGGTAGGTAAGCAGTTTTCCAGGTTTAGCCTTTAAAAGTGGTTAAAGAGGTTAGGTAATTTTCCCAGAGCCAAACAGCAAACCAGTAGCTAAAAGGAGTTTCAGATTAAGGATCTCAGCACTTGCAGCCTGGGAAAGGAGAAAGCACCAACATATCAAAAATGTGGGACCTTGACCCTGGCTTCAAAGGAGGCATGGGTTTTTCAGCTAATTTGGAGTTTGTTTGTGTCTAGTTTCCTTTGTCTGGGAACTGACACACTAAAAAGTTGTTGTTTCCAGAATGAAGATGTTTTTTTCTTCTGTGTTGTACCATCCTTCTGAAGATACTTACTAGACCTGTTTTGGATTTTGTATTAGACTGTTTTTCTGATATGTTGCTCTCTAGAGAACTGAAACTGCCTGTAGGAAAATAAACAGTTTTCTTGCTGGAAAATGCAAAGGAAATAGTTTTCAAACTGCTGGGTTGAAAGTGTTTTGCCAAGTGGACCCAAAAGTAGCATTTCAAGAAAAAGTGTGGGTGTATAAACTGTTTTCCTACTGCACCCTGCTAGTGGAAACTGTACCTCAGGCTCCCTAAACATCTTCTTTTGCAGCTCTCAATACAACAGAGCTGTAGCTGAAATGCTACACAAGGGGAGATGCAGTTGGTGCAGGGAGCCTGGACCATAGTAGGTGGAGGCAGCTGTTCAGAACCACAACCAGCACAAAAAGTGCATCATCAGAATAAAACAGCCTCATAACAGAATTTCTGGGGAGAGTTTAGCAAAACCAAAGGAAACATTGTATTTTCAGGATGTCAGAATCTTTTGGGTTTGTGGTAAATACCAGTAAGAAATTTGGAATCGGCACCAAAAGGTTTCCAATTCATAAACCCAAAGTTAGTGGAAATTTCCTTTTCATGACAACTTGGGAAGAACAGACACTGAAGTGTCAAAGTCTTTTGTGAGACAAGGATTCCAGATCTTGCAGGGCTCTCCTGTGAACTATTTCTACTATTCCCTCCCAATAGCATATTTGAAGTATAAGGATGTCAAAGGTACAGAATAATCATTCTGTTTTGTAAGTGGAACAGGGCCTATTAAGTTACTCACACCTGTGGTAAATAGTTAATTAAACACCTTGGTAGTTGTAAAAAAAAACCCCAAACAACAATGTGAATGATCGAGTCAGACTTCTTTTTGTTTTACTCATGATGATCTGACTTCTGTTCTTTCTTAATAACCAAAGGCCAGCCCAGCAAGACTCACTCAGAGTCATCAAGAATGGGTCCCAGGGGGGTAAATGAATCATGATGTGAAACTCCCATTGCAACAGAGGTGATTTCAAAACTAAAGCGCCTAGAGATAGACGCATGTTTGCAGAGAATCGACTGTAAGACAGAAAGATAGAGAGGGTCTGAATGATCTGTTTCAAAATGTGCTTTTTCTCCTCTTTCAAACAGGTGTAGCAATGGAGAACTTGAATGTCCCTGATCTTACTGAAGAACAGCAAGGTAAGGGTAGCACACAAAGATCAGAGCTTCAGTTCATTGACAATTCACAATAGTGTTTGCTGGAGTGGTCATGAGTCAATGAAACTTATTTCCTCTGAAAACACACCATTATTCTCCTTGCTGGTAAAAGAGACCAGCAGTTACTTCCCAGCTCTTCCACAAGCTTTTCATCAGGCCTTGGGCATGTGCTGGTGGGAATTCAGACATATGAAGGAGATTTTGCTGTGCCTGATGAGCTATCCTAGTGCTTGGTATCCAGCCCTTTGTGTCTTTCTGTCTCTGTAAAATAGCATGGCCAAAATAAGTACCTATTAAATAGCTAGTAACACTTCCCCTGCTTCTCTAACCGAGACAGTAGCTTCACAAAAACATGAGTAATTTGCATGGAGTATCGATGTTTTTCTCCTGATTTCTGGCAGACTGGGTTGCTCTGTAGAGCAGAGCACTGCTCTCTGTCCTATACACTGCCCTGCTGATGTCAGGCAGTGTGTTAGAATCTGATGTCTGTCTCCATACCTGCACCAAGCACCACAGGAACACTGCTCTGCAGCCCACCTCTACTGCTGCACAAGGATTTGCTTGTTTTTTCCTCCCAGACGTTTTCCAGAGGGTTTTCACTGCTGATGCCGATTACTTGGAGAATCATGAGAAAATGAACAGGTCCTTCTGGGAATCACTTGTAAAATGTTTAGCCACCACTAACCCACCTGTCCTGAAGAACGAAGAAAAGAAGAACGTAAGTTACTAAAGAAACATTCATCCTTTGTAAAACGTGGTTATATGGATGTTTTTATACTTCTCTGATATACTTTGGGGAGAGAAAACGTACAGTCCAGTTACCTGATAGGCTAAAACATAGTAAATGCTGTAAAAGGGCACTTCAATAAATGAGACTCAGGCCCCGGCTTTTTGCTTTGTTGTTCTCCATGCATAAAAGTAACTGGCTTTGTGTAATTCCTCAGGATCAGTTCAGCTCCCTATTTTCTAGGCAGGACCATTGTTAGTGATGTTTTGCTGTAAGATACTGCAGAGATTGCATGTCCATTTTCAGACCCTGTAACTACATTTCTCCAGCTCTTTCAGTAGGTAACTATTACGCACCATGTTTTATTCCCAGCTGATGGCTCTTCTCTGAGTTACCGAATGGAGTTCACATTCTGTTCCCAGCGTTGGCGTTACTCTTTGTCTCTCATTTCCCCCTTGTACTGTAGGGGCAGGGGATGGGGTGAGATATGGCAGGGTATGTTTTCTTAGGCTACGTTTTATTGGAAGGACTGTTTGCTTACTTTTATTTCAGCTCCTCAACAGCTGCAGTGTCCTGCCTGGAGGCTGTGCAGCCTGCCTGAAAGCCGTAGAGAAGAAAGGAGTCAGGGCAATGGCTGTGCTTTACCTCTTCCTGAAGACAACCGACCCAGCTGGATACAGGCAGCTGCCCAGCTCCAAGGGAAAGGGTCAGTTCTACCTGGCTGCTCTTCAGCTATTTTGTTAAAACTACTGCAGTGGCAGTGGGACCACTTGGAAGTGATCATTAGTGAATAACTAAAATGTCTAGAAATACTGCTTAGAAAAGTCAGTTAGGTGTAGTGATGATGGAACCCAAAGATAGTATTTTACTTTGATTCACTTGGCTTCTTCTGGGGAAAATACCTTGCTTGCCTGCCAGGGTGTCCTGGGATGATGAGGCCAGAGAAATTTCTCTGACTTAAAGTGGTGCCCCAGCTTTTCCTCTCTAGCTGGATTTGTGACACCTGGGACACTTTTTTGCATGGACTGTTATCCAGCCAGCCTGGGACTCTCAGTGGCAAGAGATCTGAGCTGAGCTGCTGAAAATACTTTTGTAAATGACCCTGGTAGCATGTACAGTAGTAACCAAACGGAGTGGACAGAGGATGCCACTCGCGGTGCTGAACCTGGCAGCAAGATACAAACAGACTCCACCTCACTACTCGTTTGCCCAGTTGTACAGTAAGAAACTGAATTTGAAGCAGTTAAGAGCCATCTGCAAGCCAGGAGCCCTCACTGCCTGGCCCAGGAGTCCACATTCTGCAGGTTTCTGCTCCCGAGTGGTTTGGCCTGGTTGGCTTTGATGGCTCTGCTTTTGTGCCACAAGAGGGTGCTGGCACTGCGGCATGAGCACAGGGAAACCAGCAGAAATCGCAGGGGTGAAGGGTGAGCAACCCTTCTCCAGCTAAAGCATCTTTCAGCGGCAGCTGCTATTGCTTCGTGGGGTGGGAATTTTCACAGGTGTAGCGTTATGGGTAAATTAAAGACTAGAACGTGAAACTTTAGGCATCTTGAGAAAGTCTAAACTGCAGAGTATATGGTGCTGTCATTTGTAATGCTTTGTACTACTACTCCTTGTGTGCCAAAAAAAGCTGAGGTAAGACTAAGGGTCTGAATTCCTCAGACAACCTTTAATAAAGCATCGTGAAATCTGTCATTGTAAAAGAGAGAAAATGTGAATCGTTATTTCTAATATTTTTTTTTCTACAAAACAGATGAAAAATTGAAACTCCTGAAGAGATTGGAAAGGAATCTCATGCTTTCTCAAGGGGAAGAAGGGGCTGAAAATTCATCCCACGAGTCCATGGATGAAAATACACAAGGTAGAGAGGACTTGTTTTATTTCTCCTTGACACATAATTTAGTCTGATTGCATGTTCTTAAGAGGTTCACATAGGAGCCTTGCAGCAATTCAGTAGCAATTCATCAGAACCCTGAAAAAAGTAAGAAATTGTGCAAAAGAGAGAACACAGAAAATGACCAGTACCCCTAGATTCGTTATCAGCCAAATAGCACCTGCCTCCTGCTCTTGGGGAAGCTGGAGGCTCCAGAAATATAGCGTCCTACTGCCAGACTCCTTCCTGAGTACAGATTATACCTTCTATGAGCTTCAGTGCATGCATGGTCTAGCTGAGGCCCGTGCTCAGGCAGGAGGCAGGGAGCAGTCGCCGTGCTGCTGGTAGCTGGCGATGCCATCGTGCTGCTCCAGCATTTCTTTTCTTGTTAGCAAACATCAGCAACGGAACACGTCACTGCCATTGGGTGAAGCTCTTGGCAACATGCAAGTGATAATGTTGATATTGGCTTATTTTGCTACAGACAGACACTCACTGATTAAGAGCAAATGAAGAAAATATAGAAATATAAATTAGGAATAAAATTTTCAAACTAATTAGCAGTGCTGCTGATGCATGTGTTTAAAATAAGGTCTGTCTCACTACACCCCTTTACACAAATTATTCTATCTTCAGATCTATCTGGCTTTCTCCTATTCAGCCAGCTTTGAAGAGAGCTGTGAGGCAAAAGCAGCTAATAATGATCCTTGCATTTCAAAGCCTTGATTTTTACCTACATATCCCATGGCCATTGTTGTATTACGAACAAGCAACTGGAGTGCTGTTGTTTCTGATACTGCTGCACGTGTGTCTTTAATCTGATGAAGAAACACTTTCTTTATCCAGACAGTGACGAGGAACATTTAGGAAGACAGAAGACCAAGGGACGATTACTTGGAGGTAGGACAAAGTCACAACAGTATTGTTTTTTACTAGAGACAACCAATATTAACCAAAAAAAAGAGGATAATTTCTGGCATTCTTTGCTTTGACTTCTGAACAAAGGTATATGAGTGTGTATCGATGCAGGAAAAGGACCAGTCAGAATTTGGCCATAGAAAAGGCATTTCCTACAGGATGAAGCTCAAGTAATACTAGCACTCAGCTGTGCCCTAGGGTTAGAGTTGAACCTGGAGAAAAGCAAAATCTGCTGCTGTGGGAGAAGTCCTGCTGCCTGGGCCTGCACAGCTGCATTGAGATGCAGCAAAAGAGTTTGGAAAATATCCATCAGTCACAGGCACTGCTTGCAGGGCCTGCAGTCAGCCCACAGCGCTGCCTGGCCATCAGCAGCAGGGGCCACACCTTGGATCTCCTTCCCAAGGCTTTTCCTTTCCTTCCAAAGGAAAAATGGAAAATAAGTACCATGCAGATGAAGAAAATGTGCTGTGTCAACACACAAAGATAGCCAGTCAGCTTACGGTATAGAACCAGGGATGTAAAAAAGTTAAGGCTTTAATCCTTTAATTAATATCTGAAAATAATCATGCCAGATATAAGAGCAGCTCATTTAAATTGACGTTGGGAGATCTAATTTGCCTCATGGGAACCTGATTCTACCTGACTCCAGCTGTTGTGAGGGATGGAATGTGTGTGGGGGGGTTAATGATCCGTTCACGTTTCCCACTTTCAAACTGCGCTTTTCAACCCATGACAGAGCTGCCCTCTCTAATGAGGTAGAGTCGGGATCTGCCTTGTTGCTTTTACACAACCACACTCATCTCCTGGGGTTGTGTGGGCTAGGGCTGGCAGCAAGATACACTTCATCATTAAGGGTATTAATCTATATCATCTTTGCGTAATATTTTAGGCATACCAGCAGAGGTTGTTCCCTACAGAGATTCAGGTGAGTGCTCCCAGGTAACTTCATCCTGCTGGAAAGAAAACCATAACTGCAATTTCTTCTTTCTGACATGCTTACATATTTAAAAGCACACACCCCCCCCGGCTGTAAATCCTCTGGTTTCCAGTTAGCTGGCTGTCGGACCTGGGCCCGGTGCAGACAGTTTGTTGCAAGGTTGTCATAGTGGCTGACTGACAGCACCTGTACAAGGTGTTCTAGCGGATTAACACATTTCTTGTAGGCCTGCCAGGTTCTCACAAGATCAGCTCACAGCAGCTGTTGCCCTTTTTTAGGGGAAAACCCAGCAATTCTATTGGGCAACTACTCAGTGTTTCCCAAGAAAGGTAGGCAGTTTCCAGCACTCCTTGCAGCCCTCTGTCTCCTACAGAACAGGGTTGCAAGACTGGGAGGGAGCTGGAACCTGGTTTCTCATGACCTTCCTCACTCAGCTTGGAGCACAGAGCATTGCCCAGCAGAAGGTGCCAGACAAAAGCTGAACGACAAAGAGACAGAGCAGCAGCACCAGTGGAGGGGCTTGCACAGCCAGTTTAAAGGCCAATTTCCTTTGATTAGTGACTGCTGAGCAGCAGCAAAACAGATATATAAATCCTATGGCAGGAAATGTTTAGTGCCTTGATTGTATTAATGATCTCATCCCTCCTGCTCCCAGGGCAAGGCCACACTGGTTAGTTCTGAGAGGCAAACAGCCCAGCAGAGTGGTGTTTTTGAGAGGACACCAGCTCAACTTCTTCTGTGGAGTTGGAGAGCAGCTGCTGTGACTTGGACTGTTTCAGCTGAGGGCAGAGTTGGGAAAAAGACAGAAGTTGCTGCATAATCCCAAGGGGAGGATTTTGAGTTACCTGTCTCCAAGGAGTTACATAAAATACCAAGATAGAGGAATATATTGTAATATATTCTCTGCCCCTCTACTGTGCTCTTGTGAGACCCCACTTGGAGACTCCTCACACTGTGTCCAGCTTTGGAGTCCTCAGCACAGGAAGGACATGGACCTGTTGGAACGGGTCCAGCAGAAAGCCACAAAGATGATCAGAGGGCTGGAGCATCTCCTACAAAGACAGGCTGAGAGAGCTGGGGTTGGTCAGTCTGGAGAAAAGAAGGCTCCTGGGAGACCTTATTGCAGCCTTCCAGCACCTGAAGGGAGCCTACAGGAGAGCTGGAGAGGGACTTTGTCAGTAGCGATAGGATGAGGGGTAATGTTTTTAAACTGAAAGGGGTGAGATTTAGACTAGATACTAGGAAGAAATTATTTACTGTGAGGGTGGTGAGGCAGCGGAACAGGTTGCCCAAAGTTGTGGCTGCCCCATCCCTGGGAGTGTTCAAGTCCAGGCTGGATGGGGCTTTGAACAACCTTCTGTAGTGGGAGGTGTCTCTGCACATTGCAGGGGGGTTGGAGGTTGATGATCTTTAAGGTCCCTTCCAACTCTCACCATTCTGTGATTCTGTAATATTCTCCTCGCACTGCCTGGTGCAGAAAGAGGACTACAGGACTTTTCCTGTTGCATTTGGCCTCTCCACCTCACCATGGCCTTTGGTGCTTTGGTTCTAGATTACTTCAATACGCCAGACTGAGACAATGAGAGTGTTTTGCTAGTGCAGGGCACCACGATACTGCGCTGGACAAGTTCAGGTGACAGGCACGTGCAGCGCTTGCCATCCTGGCTCTGCTTGGTTCCAGCAGCAGTTCTAGCACCTGAATATTAGCACAGAGGCCGATCTCCTGCTGCCCAGCTGTTTCAAAGAACCTGGTATCTCTGTCAATAGTCAGTTTTACTGGGCCCTGTTCTTGGGCCGGTTTAACTTCCTTTCCCGGATGTTTGCAAGTAGTGTTCTGTCTGTACAAAGTCACCAAGTAGGGCGAACACTGGCTGTGCTTGCTAGTGCTGGTGGGAAGTAAGACACTTGTATTTTTATCATTAGAAATAATAAAACTATGTTGTTTTTCAGAGATCACCAGAAGAGAGGATTCAGTTGAGAATGGTAAATACCAACAAGCGAACAGAAGTTTTCCTTATGGATGCTGTCTTTCAGGACTGTGTTTTGCTTAGTGGTGATACCTACACCAGCTCCTTGAGATCTAAACAGTGCCTCATCAAAGAGTAGCAGTTGGAGAATAGCTATTAAAATGCACTGTGATGTTTTAAAAGAAGAACTGCTGTGCAGGTCATGCCATGATACAGAGTTACAGTGGGGCTGCTGCATTTAGGAGGCAGAGTAATAAGAGAGCAGACACTGGCCAAGTATGAATTGATGCTCTGACAAATTCTGCATCTCTGGATCATTCCTAGCACTGCCCAGAGGAGCAGCTGTGACTCAGAATAGCACAATGCTACGTTCACATTAATAATCGAGTAACTGAGGTCCTTCCCGAACCAGACCTCAATCAGTACAGAATTCAAAAATGGGACTCCAGTATCAGGTGACCCAGAACAGTGTTTCTTGGCAAATTTTAGTTGCTTACCAGTTCAATAGCACAATAGCAAAAGTCAGTAGCTTGTTAGGAGCACGTTTCTAGTGCTCTCCTGTTACAGCTTTAGAGAAAGCTAAATTCACTGCCAGGCAGCGGCTGCCTGGATGCACAGCCCGATGCAAGTGAAAGCAATGTCTCAAACTTGGGATGAGTGAGCCCCCAAAACTGATGTGCAGCACACTGCCCAGGGGGCTTCTCAAGCCTTCAACAAACAAAAAAGGAAAACAACCTGCCTTGAACACATCATTGGAAATCTGGTAAAATATTCAGTTCTTTCTGACTTTTGACAGTACAGTTGGAGAAAGACCAGAATTTGGCAATTCTGCTCGCAGCTAGAGGAGAGGAAAATGCTCCCCATTTAAATTGCTAAAAATATCTGATTTGTTCTTGTGCTGTTCTTCCTGTGTGTCAGTACAGCTGTCTATAGGAGTCTAATTGTCAGCTACACTTCTTCATTTGGGGGGGGGTGCAGAAATAGTTGACCACGAGGCTCAAGTAGATTGATGGTACTCATACACTTAGTAATGCAGAGGGTTATATCACTGCAGCTGTGGTTGTGCAAAGCACCTGAGAATGAAACCACAGCTCCCTTGTGCTACTGCTTTACCCCCCCCCCCAATTCTGAGATTATTGCGTGTCCCAGTGTAGTTAGAGAGACCCAGAGTATTGTAGAACAGTTCTGTGTTGTTAAAGCAACCATTTGATTATCCTTATGATATTTGATTTTAAACGAAATAACAAACCACAAACCCACCTTGTTCTTCTTGAGGTGATTTGAAAATGGCCAGTTTGACCTTTCTGAAGGGCTTGCAAAGCTTCCCTTTGAAAAAACGCTTTTACATACATTCTGCTCTGAGAATTCATTTTAGACACAAAAGGTGAAATCTACTTAAAACTCCTTAATTTCAGAGTTCCACAGCAATAAAAAACATTTCTTTTTTTGCAGCATATGAGAATGAAGGCGCTCCCCTCCCTCAGTGGACAGTACGGTGGATGGGCATTCAGAAGGATGGTAACTTTTTGGTTATTTTTAATTCAGTCACTGTCAACCTTTTTAGTCTGAGAATAAGATCTCTGGCTCAAAAGATTTATTTTTTTTACATGAGCACTTTGTTGAAGTGCATCAAGGCTTCTTGATGGAAACAATCAGAGCTTCTCAAAACAACTTGTGAGTGTGTATGTTTTGCAGTTGAGTCTAATGTATGGGATGGGCTGTAGAAATAGCTTTCATTCTGCACAATACTCAGTACCCTAAGGCACATTCCTAACGTCCATGCCTGCAGTTGTGACCTCATTTTCCTTCTTTTCAGATGAATTCTTTCATTTTGTTATTCTTTGCTTTGCAATTGGAGCTTTACTGATTTGCTACTACTACTACAAAGGTAAGGCAGGACTTCAATAGAGAGAGACATTGTTGTGCACTAAAAAATGAACAAAGCCAAACAGCGAGACCTCATCACTCTCTACAACTGCTTGAAAGGACATTGTAGAGAGGTTGGTAGTGGTCTCTTCTCACAGGTAATTAGCGATAGAAAGAGAGGGAGTAGCTGCAAGCTGCAGCAGGGGAGGGTTAGGCTGCACATTAGGAAAACATTCTTCCCATGAAGAGTGGTCAGAGCCTGGAATGGGCTGCCCAGGGAGGTGGTAGACTCCCCATCCCTGACTGTGTTTCAGAGTCCATGAGATGTGGTGTTGAGGGATCTGGTGTAGGGGAGAACTTTGTAGAGCAGGGCTGATGGTTGGACTCGATGATCCCAAGGGTCTCTTCCAACCTAAATAATTCTATGATTCTGTTTTTTTTTGTTGCCTTAGATTGGACTATCTCTCTTGGAATTGGTTTAGTCACCTTTGCATCCCTGGAAACCACTGGGATATACTTTGGTCTGGGTAAGTGTACCTACGGCAGCCAGCTCTGTATCAGCACACAGGGCAGGAACTCGCACTCGTTCCACCACACCAGCCTGTCGAGCTGCTCCTGCTGAGGGTCCATAGGTCACCACATCACTGGCCCGCAACGTCGCCTTCACACGTACACGGTGGCGGGAGACAAACATTAGTGACACCGAAGGGAGGGGGCTGACTCACTTTTCCATGATCACAAGACCCTGAGTCACCTCTCTCTGCAGCAATGGCTGAATGCTAAGTTGCCATGGCAACGTACAATTTTAGCAGCGAGGCCAGCTTCCCAGATACAGGCTCAGGCTGCCATTCGTTCCCCTGGGACCCAGGCTGAACGCCCTGAGGAAGAGCTCTCTCCGCACAACCGGGATCGCGGCACCAACTGAAAATGTTTTTTAAAAAAATGGAGCTTCTTGACAATCCCTAGGGATGTTGTAGGAAAGGTGCAAGTTGTGGCTTCCCAGCCGAGAACAGGTCGCTTTGGGAGTCTTGTGTTAAGGTTCTGGGGAGGTTGGGGATGGTTCTCTCGGGAATCAGCCTTTGTCACTAATGTGTTATTAAGGGTATTGCAAAAGCCCTGGTTTCAATGGTACTCTGAGGTTTGTTAATATTGCAAGTCCAGT
This sequence comes from Jacana jacana, assembly GCA_013400555.1. Classification (NCBI taxonomy): domain Eukaryota; kingdom Metazoa; phylum Chordata; class Aves; order Charadriiformes; family Jacanidae; genus Jacana; species Jacana jacana. The sequence goes on from VZTM01013329.1 coordinate 227,318, forward strand.
GTTTGAGTTTTATCATTTTTCTGGGTTTTTTTTGTCTTATGTTGCTATCTGGCTCATCTTGAAAAAACTCTTTGTTTTCACCATTAGTGTCTCGAATTCGGAGCGTACTTCACAGCTTTATTCCTCTGCTGGACAAGCTCAGGCCAACAGGTAACAGTCATCTGCTCCCTGCCTGCACCCGTACTGCCTGCACCTTCCCGTGTACTTCACTTCGGTCAAGTCTAACTCTGACTGCTCTAAATTACAATTCCCAATCTTCTTTTCTCAATTAGGAAAAAAAAATAACTACAAAAAGTATTTCTACAGTCTGCTACAGCTGCTTGGGTTTGATAATGAATTATTCTTGCCTCTTTCCACGCAGCAGAGCACTTTCTTGATTTAATGTCTGAGTATGAATTCTATACCTCAGTGAAAAATTCAGGGAATGGAGTAGGTTTCTGCTGCTGGGGCTCCAGACTCACCTCTATCTGTGTTTCTGAACAAAAAATATAAGGAATGTTGAAAAGCTACGTGAGAATTTGAACAAAAGAGTCCTGATAGTTGTCTTTTTCTTCATCACACAGGTTTGAGGAAAGCCGCCTAGAATGAGTAATTCAGGGGAGTTCCACAAAACCCTGCTGTCTGAATGACTAATATCAAAAGAACTGCTGTATGAAGTAAAGTTAAAAACCTAATGGCTAATGTGCTATGTTTAAACGTTAAACTGCAGAAAGAGATCCTTCCCTCCCCTCAAAAATACATCTGAAACTCTGGGGTACAGTACAGGGTCCCGTTTTCTGGAGTGAGCTGTGGCTCAGTAGAGCTCCAGCTGAAGGTTTAGATTTAATTCCATTAAATATAAAAGTGTGCTCCTTCCCTCCCCCGTGCAACCATCAGCCTGCCCATGCTGTATCAAAATCAACAAAAGGACTTGTTCTGCATCGGGCTCTGGATGTTTCAGTAGGAATCTTGGCAGCCACCGAGCCGCCCCCTGTGACGCCGCGACCCGGGCAGGCACCAGCCGGCTGCTTGCACAGCTGAGCCCCAGCACTGCCCCAGCACCAACACAGGTTAACTCAATATAGTGGGAGTATAATGGTTTCACCCAGCAAAAACTGGGTGAGATCTTACATGCCGTGACATAATGGTGCAGAATTGATGTTATTAACAGCAGCAAATTTCATCTCTTCTTCTGAAGGGAAAAATAAAAGTGCTTGATTTGATCCATCCCCCAATACAGTTTTTCATTCTTTGAGGAAAATCATAGAATCATTTAGGTTGGAAGAGACCCTTGGGATCATCAAGTCCAACCATCAGCCCTACTCTACAAGTTCTCCCCTACACCAGATCCCTCAACACCACATCCAATCTACTCTTAAACACAGCCAGGGATGGGGACTCCACCACCTCCCTGGGCAGCCCATTCCAGGCTCTGACCACTCTTGCTGTGAAAAACTTCCTAATGTCCAGCCTAACCCTACCCTGCTGCAGCTTGCAGCCATTCCCTCTTGGTCTGTCGCTCATTGCCCGTGAGAAGAGACCAGCACCAACCTCCCTACAATGCCCTTTCAAGCAGTTGTAGACAGTGATGAGGTCTCCCCTCAGCCTCTTCTTCCTCAGATGAGGAGCCGCTTTGGCATTCTTTTCTTTCTACAGGGACGTGTTGCAGATTCTGGCTGTAGGCTGATGCAATCATAGGCAGGCTGCAAAAAAAGGGGTACCTTTAAATTCAGTCAAAATGTAAGCTCTTCGTAACTCTAGAAGGATGATGGCACTGAGTCACCCTGAAAGAGCTGAAAACATGAAACTGTAAGGAAATGTAGATTTGAAAGCCATTAGCCCAAACAGCCAGGGGTTTTGGAGAAGCAATTTCAAGCCTTGCTCCAAAAACTGGAAAGCTTAACTTCTCAGCTGTCCTTAATTTTGAGCTCCAGGGTTGGTCGTTCTTGCGCGCTGCAGTTGCATGACCCCAAGTACCAGCGCTTGCACCCATCCTGCGCTGCCGCAGCGGAGCACAGCCGTTACCCAACGTGGCAGGGCTTAAATTAAGCAATAAGGAAGAATACATGTTATTGGGCAATACTTCCAGTCCCACTTACACATACTATTAACTCATCTTTGCAGAAACAGTCTGTCATACCAAAATCCGGTGTGTCCTGCAAACAAGCCTTGCTCAGGCCAGTGTAGCCTTGTTCCTGTCAACTGGCTGCTGGGTGAGCTGGGAGCGATGGGGGGGCCACGCTGCTCCCATCAGAACTGCTCTCTTAGTTTCCTCTGCTGTATGACATCTTTCTGAAAGGCAATTTGTGGAATAGTAATAACGATGAGAAACATATTTCAGTATCCTAAACATGTTTTCAAGTGTGGTGTTTTACAGTCAACCAGATAGATTTTTCATTTTAGTTTTTTAAAAATTAATTTCTAAATGATTTTTTTTTTCACCCGGCTTAAGGGTAAAATAAGCAAAGCACTTATGAAGGGCAAACCATTCCCAAATCCCCCAGTGGAAGTCATCAGGTGAGAAGAGGCAGTTTGATAGAAAGCAGCAACTTACGCGTTCAGCCACATCCTCTCGGGTCTCTGGGAATTTCTCGCTGCTCTTTCACATCCTTCTTCTTGAGGCCATCTCAGCGTTTGAAACATTCCTGCCTCGTGCCCAGCAGCAACGCTCTCATTCTGGTCTCGTGGATCACCCTTGCTGCAGCACTGTCCAAACACTCACTATCATACAAGTTCCTTTGAAGAGTTTCAAACTCCTTCGAAGAACTTGTGCTCCCTGAGCTGCTGTTCTCCAAGTGCAGCAAGGCCCCCCCCCCCCTCATCATCCACCCTACTGCTCCGCTGGGCCTCCACCTGCCCCAGCTGGTTCCCCAGGACCTGGAACATCTCCTGCCCCTTCGACATTACCCAGCCCACGGGGCGCTTCCCTCTCGTCTTTGGTTTGAAAGAGCCGGGGGACAACAGAGAGGAGGAACTGAAGCGAAGGCGCTTCCAGAACACATTCCTGCTTTTCACTCTCCGATGCCTGTGATGGCAACCTTCAGCTGGAAGATGGACAGAACATGGAACAGAAGTGACTCAATTCCCTCTGGAGTACAGTGTCCAATGCCCGTTTCCCTGCTGAAGCACAGCCGGCTCATACCTTCAGCAAGCACCCAGCTGCTCCCACCCTACAGCTCCCAGTAGGGGAGGATATTTACAAAGCAGAAGACACTCCTGCTACACAACAGGCAAACCGCTGCTGCCCAGGGATTGTTAAATAAGCTAAAGGTTTTTCAATAGCTGAAAACATGCAGATGTTTCCCCATTGCACAAAACCCCACAGAGAGAGAAAGATTAAAAAACCCAAAGATTTTTAAGCTGGTATTTTTATTAGAACTCTCTACATAAAGCACCTTCGCCTGCCTTAAACTTACAGTACTTCTCTGAACGTTGCTCTCCTGGAACACAGCACAAGATGCTTCAAGCTACTCCGCGTTTCTTGATTTGGACACTGCCATCTTAACAGCTTGCACAATGGCATCTTTGTCAATGCCAAACATCCTCAGGAGCTCAGCTGGCTTCCCGCTGCGAGGTACGTGAGACACAGCCAGGCGATGGACTGTGATCCCAGGCTCACCCACCACAGCCGCGCACACCGCTTCTCCAATGCCACCTGCGGGGAGAAAGTCAGATGTGACACACATCTGTAGGCTTCAACAGGCAATGTATAGATCACACACCCATCTGATCAGAGGTCCATGCAAGTTACAGCCTCAGTTCACGCGCTGTGAGGACATAGTCTGAGTGGTGCATTGGTGAAATGAAAACAGTGCCCTCTTTCAAAGGCATTCTGAGGACAACCAGCCTGGTATTTCTGAAGGAGCTACCAACTGGCAGTATGAAACATCTACCTCAAAAGGGCATAGAACTGTCTGGAAGCCCTCACCACTCCAGCATCAGACACTGTGGGACAGGTTTGAAAATATATTTAGACTGAGAAGCATTTGCAAGTGTATTTAATGCACTGAAGTGCTAATTCCCATCAGTCTGCACAGCATGTAAGAGCTCCATCTTTTCACAATGCCTGTACGTGCCGCTCGGCACCTCTCTGAGTTACGCAGCGTGTTCAGAACCTTTGCTTAGAGCTCAGCTCAGCCTGAGACACCATCAGATGCAATGGGGAGCTGTGTGGTGGCAGGAGAGACACTGGACACAGGAATACCAGGGATGAATTAAACACAGGACTGGTGTCAAAAGCATGTGCTTCAAGACCTGGCAGGAGAGACGCCTTGGTGCTGCGCTCCAGGTAGGGTGTATCCCGGAACACAGGGCTTTGCACAGCCCCGGGCATGGTGTGATTGAACCAGTCACACCCCGCCTCCAGCTAGAGGCACCTCCATGGATGTGGGCTGTAAGACCAGCCTGACGCTGGCTCCCAGTGCATTCAGGCTTGTGATGCGTGTCCACTTGATCGCCCTTGATTGCATCACACAGAGAAAGCTGTGCCAGTGTAAACTGCGTGTTCATCACCTCAGAGTGTGATGATTTTGCCATCTTGCATGTCTGCAGTAAAATGTTTGTCCAGAATTGAAAGATAAGCTAGAAAATGATGGCTCAGTGATGCCATCGCCATCCAGAGTCTGGAACAAAATGCCAGTATAACCAGCACTTATGGTAGTAGCAGCTCACTTCAGATACCTGGCAAGAGTGATGCTCTCCTTAAAGTAGGATAATATTCTCATAATATCTCCTCGTTTCTATTAACAGTTATCTACAATATCTACTAATGCCACCGCCGTTCCTCTGCCATTTTCTGCACCTCTTCCCCCCTGCCCCGAGAAGAAGCCTGACACGCAGTTCACAACAGCTGCTCTCTGTTTGTGTATGGTCTCATCTTCACAGGACATGTTTGCACAAGCAAGGCCCTAAAACCTGTGCAAACAAGGCATGCCAGAGAGCCAGCGGCAGCAGAGTATGGAATCAACTCCAGTTTGTGGCTGGTTACAAGTGGTGTTCCCCAGGGCTCAGTACTGGGGCCAATTCTGTTAAACATCTCTGTCAATGATCCGGACAAGGGGATCGAGCGCACCCTTGGTATGTTCTCAGATGCCACCAAGTTGGGTAGGAGTGTCAATCTGCTTGAGGGCAGGAAGGCTCTACAGAGGGGGTCAGTCTCTTCTCCCAGGTAACAAGCAATCGGACAAGAGGAAGTGGGCTCAAGTTGTGCCAGGGAAGGTTTAGGATGGGCATTAGAAAAAATTTCTTCACAGGAAGGTCTGTCAAGCACTGGAACAGGCTGCCCAGGGAAGTGGTTGAGTCACCATCCCTGGGGGTATTTAAAAGACAGGTAAATGTGGTGCTGAGGGACATGGTTTAGCAGTAACTTTGTGGTGCTGGGTTAACAGTTGGACTTGATGATCTTAAGGGTCTTTTCCAACCTAAACAATTCTATGGTTCTATAATTCTAAATAAAATCCTGACACAGAAGCTCAGGGAATCTTACAGAAAAACTACCCCACTTCTCCCAAGAAGCATTTTATGTTAAGATTTACTTGGGAATCATCTTAGAAATTCCTTCTCCTGTGCATCATGCACTTTTTACCCTCAGGTTAAGAACACAACCATTTACCAGCAACAGACAAACAGCCTGTCAGCAAGTGAAGCAAAGAACAAAAAGGGTCTAGTGAGGATCTAAAGTGTTCTGGCTCTTCACAAGCCCTTTTCTGCTATTTTGTAGTAGTGGAAAGGAAGGGGAGAGGAATTTATCCCAGAACTGTCACAGCAGGAATTTACAGTTTCACTGGGAATAAAATGAATCAAAACTTCACTTGGACCAAGCACGCAGAAGGGCACACCAGGCAAGTTCATCAGAAAGGCAGCCCTGATTAACCTATTCTTGGGAATCTTTCAACCCTCACTGTCATCTTCTAACAGTAACATCAACAAAGAAAGTCTAAACCCTCTCTTCTGCTTTAACAGAATGACTCTCAGGTCAGGAGAAGCTGTGAGCTTCCAGCCCCCAGGGAACAAATGCAAAGCCCCTGGCCCCCTGGACGCAGCTCACCTTCATGGTAATGGTCCTCAACAGTGATGATTCTGCCTTTGGTCGCTCTTGCATTTTCAAGTATTGTCTTCTTATCCAGGGGCTTTATAGTGAAGGGATCAATCACACGGATGAAGATTTTTTCTGCAGAAATAGAATGATTTGCAACATGAATTTGGAGAATGCAAGACAGTGCAAATGATGGGGAGTGGAGTGACAGAACGAGGGGCAATGGTTTTAGCTGAAAGAGGGGAGATTTCAAATAGATACTTGAAAGAAATTCTTTCCTGTGAGGGTGGTGAGACACTGGAACAGGGTGCCCAGAGAAGCTGTGGATGTCCCTTCCCTGGAAGTGTTCAAGGCCAGGCTGGATGGGGCTTTGCACAGTCTGGTCTAGTGGGAGGTGTCCTTGCCCGTGGCAGGGGGGGTTGGGACTCAATGATCTTTAAGGTCCCTTCCAACTCTAACCTTCCTGTAATTCTATACAGGCAGCCCCCTGGGGTATTTTAGAGCTACTGCAAAAAATGACTACACTAACGTTTCAGGTATCTGTACTTGTGGCTTGTCTACCACAGAACCAAAACAACCCTGATTTTTGTATGTACTCGTTCTTCATGCAGCTCATGAGACAGAAATACCCATCTGTTCCACAGACAAAACTTTTGAGGGAGAAAAGCCTTGGATAAGTGACTCAGGGTCACTAGGAGTGTCCATCAGCAAAACAGTAACTCAGCTGGCCTTCCCACAGGTAAGAGCAGAATCTAGTCTAGAAATCCTTCTTCTTCAGACCATCAATCACAATTTCTTTTCCCAAACTTTATTGTCAATTCAAGCCAGTTCTCCAGTCTGTAGGCACTGGGAATTCACTGCAGCCTGCCCACAGCTCAGGTCTGACGGTCTGAACTGCCCCTGCCCCGATCGCAGCACCCTTAAGCTTGGCATCATAATTTCTCTTGTCATTACAAGGCAGGCCCAGACTGCTCATTAAAGCGATGGACAAATGGCAATTGTTTATGAAGAACAGCTAATTACGTGTGGCTTTGTTTGATCTTGGCTAGTTCAACACCCAGTCAACTCCTATCGGACACAAAGAAGCCCTGTTGTGTTGACAGAGGGCTCTTTAGTGGCCAATGTATTTTAGGTATTAGACACTGCCTCTGCACTAAGGGATTATCTCTGGTTATTCACACTCACAGAGCATCACAAGACAGGGTGAACACAGAAAAACAACAGTTCTGAAAATACTATCTTAAAAGTGTCCTAAACCTCCTGTCTCCACATCCTGACCAAGTCTCTCTCCACCTAGACACAGCACACAAAGCCACCCATAAGCCCCAGGCAGCATTAATTGTATTATCTCCCAGGGTTTGTAATCTCTTCCTGGGTGTAGGCTACTGACTCACAGACGGATTTTTAAAGGTTTCTTTATCTTCTTATTTCATTGAAGGGTTTTATCTTCACTGTGAAATGTCAGTGCATTTGAGCACTATCATAGAATTACTGCCTCCCACACTGGTTAGAAGTTAAAAAGCCCAAGTTAGCAGTGAATTGTATGCACAGGGAGGCGGTGCCTGTCACCAGCGCTCTGGCTCAAGCTGAGTGAGAACCAGGTTTTGTTAACTGGGCCCAGCCTGACTGCATTGGGTGGTGCTGGTGCCCCAGCTGCCCCCCAGACAACACCCCAGAGAAGGATCACTCCTGCTCCTTACACACATCCTCTCAGATGCGCTTCCAGACAGAGCAGCAATTCTAAGGAGACTTTGGTCTGATGAGTTTGGCCATTTTCATGGTTACTGGTGCTGCTAACTCAAACCTACTCAGTGAGGCAAGACTGGCAGCCGCAGGCTAGGTTGCACTCTATCAGCCTAACAGGTGACCAGCTGCCTGTAACACTTTAATTAATGTTTACCAGTACAAAGGGTGAGCAGTTAGGCTGCCTGCTATTGATTTCTTTGCCGTCTTAAGTGATATAAAAGCAAAAAAAAACCCCACCAAAATATAATCTGATCACCTTTTCTCAGCTGCTCTGCTGCAGTCAGAGCCTCGTGCAGAGTGACTCCTGCTCCGATCACAGTCACTTGGTCATCCTTACTCTTCAGAACCACCTGCAAGAAAACGTTTCCACATATTTTTAGGGATAAATCTTAGTAATAGTTTTAATATTTCTGGGGATTTTCTTAAAAAGGTCAAATCTGGGCCACTGGAACGGAGGATTTTATGGGAGGAACTGTTTCTGATTCTATTTACCTTTGCCTGTCCAATATGGAAGTCCTCGTTGTTGTTGTAAATGACAGGATTTTCAGGACGACTAGTTCGGATGAAACAAATGCCCTGTTTTGGAAGTAAATGTTCTAAGTTACAAAACCAGAAAGGCAAAAGGCATCGAGAGTCTAGTGTGTAAACCCCAGGCAAAAAATACAGCAAAACAACTTTTTCTATCTGTCTGGTTTTCACCCTTCTCTTTACCTCTGGTGCCGCTGAGTAAACTTTTCTATGCCCCCCTCTCCTCAGTTCCCGTTAGTCCTTTTTCAATAGCTGGTTGTTTCAGATATTACAGTACATGTAACCTGTAACCTCTTCTTAGAGTGTGCTGGCAACTTAGAATTTTCTTTCCCATTCCAAGATGAGAAAGGATCAGTAGGAGAATCCTACTCCAGTTAATTCTAATCTTACTGATCCTAATCAATAAGAACTTGGCCATAGAGGGGCAAATTTTACTTTAGTGACTTTAAAGCAAAAGAAGAAACGCTCAGCTGGAAACAAGGGAAAAGACTTCCCATCATTTAATGTTCAGATGTTCTTCCAAAGAGGTAACAAAACAGCATTTCAATCCAAGCTCTCCCTCACAGACTCTTATGCTCCTTTCCCTTACCCCCCCCCCAACTTTTTCTCACCAACCACCCATCGGTTTGTTACATGGCAAACTTGGACACTCCTTCAGTTAGAAGTCATACTAACAAGACCAAAATTTTTCAGATTATTTGCTCTGTGGCAGCCAAAAGAAGCACCAATCAAGGAGACGATCTGACCCAACGCTACCAATGACACTTGACCATTACCATGTCAAACTAGCTGAAGGTACAGAGCAGAAACTGTCACAGCCACGGAAGTCTTGCTCATCCTCAGCCATGGTGCAATTTAACTGCAATCCATCACTGGCCACAGAGGAGCAAAAGATGAGCAGTGAGACTGCCAACTGGCATAAGCACCAGCTCTCAGCATCTCCAGAAGATGTAGACTGCCCTAGATTACCAGAGAACCTGACTCCTGAGCTTTCATGTGCAGGCATTTGATGATGAAAATCCTCAAGATACATTTACCTTTCCATGTCCAGCTTCAATTTTGGCCCCAGAGATATCACACTAGGAGTGTACTTTCTGTAAGTTTGCTAAAGACCAACAAGAGAGTTACACTTGCCCTTTTTCCTGAGCCAATTTAGACACGAACTGCAATCGCTGTGTAATCATTTACATCTTCCCAAATCTGGCCCACCACATTCCAGGCTGTTCAGTCTGCGTGAGCCTGGACAGATTGTCTGCAACCTTTCCACGCAAAGAAAACATCCCCCTGCCACGCTGGAGCCTTTGAAAGAATTTATGTGGGTAGAGACACACAAGAAACATGCCAGAAGCAACAAAAGAAGTAAAAAAACCATAAAATCATTCTCTGGCCTAGAACTACTGTGATGCAAACCTTGGTGTTGGCAGCTATTTCTACTGCTCTCTCAGTGGCTACAGCGTCGCTAGGGTAAAACACAGTGGCGTTGGGGATAGTCCGGAACATGGACAGATCCTCCAGTCCCATCTGAGATGGCCCATCCTCACCTGAAAGAATTAAGCCTGGGTTACAAGAGAGCAAGGGCACACTTTGACAATCACCCAGTTCAGCAGTGAGGTTCAATGTAAACCAGAAATAAAACAAAAAAATCAGGCACACACAGGACATGCAAGTCTACCTGGTTGAGAACAGAATCATCTCCTTAAACCTGGAACCATCTAAACAGTAAATAAAGATATGGGGAGACTAAAAAGAAAGAGAACTGGAGTTAAAGAGGAAAAACAGAAAATAAAATATAACAGTAAACCAACAGAAATGGAAGACAACTAAAGTAGAGAGGATACAGGTATAGAAAGAGGGTCACAAGGTAACTGAGCATCTTCGGATTTACATGTACTGAGGCTGCACAAGCAAAATTTGTGCTTGGCAATAGTGTTCTCCTAGATTTAAAATGCTGGAAACGTGAAAGAACTGCATTTCTTCCATCAGAAATGGAACCCTTGAATTCTTAGGCTCACTTCAAGATTAAATGAAGATTAAATGTATTTTTCAATATTATAAAAAGTCTTTTAGAGCAGCAGGGCATCTGTGGTGTTAATGTAACAACTCCAGTGCCTTGTGGCATAAACTGGAGATCTGTAAGGACTGGTTAAGCCAGAACCTGTGCCTGGATACCATGATTTTCCACGGTTACAGAAGCAGCCACACCACCTCCTGCCCCCAGCAGCCTTACGTAATGGTGCTTGGGAACCAGCACAGGGAGCGCTGAACCAGTCATGCCCCAGCCTGCAGAGCCCCAGCCGCGCCACACACTTCCCCCAGACGCCTTCTACTTGGTACTCAAGAAGGATGAGTTCACGAGGAAGGAGGAGAATATTTTCATAAAAGCAGCACAAAACTCTGAAGAACTTCACATGTGCTAAAGAAACGAACCATGAACCCCGCCACTCTGCATCACTAACAAAGGAAACTCGAACCAGGGAGAGAGAGCTTCTCAGCTTGGTCATAGCAGGAAAAAATTTCTCTACATCAGAGTTTCTAAATCTGCCCACGCTCTGACTGAACAAGGGGGATCTCAGTGGGCAGCTTCCTTTCCTAAAGTGCACCCACACGATGCACACAGAGACAAGTGAAACTGTGAAGAACAAAATCATAGAATCATAGAATCATTTAGGTTGGAAGAGACCCCTGGGATCATCAAGTCCAACCATCAGCCCTACTCTACAAGTTCTCCCCTACACCAGATCCCTCAACACCACATCCAATCGACTCTGAAACACAGTCAGGGAGGGTGACCCCACCACCTCCCTGGGCAGCTGATTGGTACAGGTACCCGAGGCGAACAGCGTACTCGGGCTTGTGCTACTCTTGCCAATAGTAAACAGCATTCCCAGTTTGTACTAGGAATTTTTTGGCTAGCACTGAGCTGAGTTTGGCCACATCTTTAAAAATCTTGATTTATGCGGTTTTAGAATAACACAGATCAAAAGAGAATAATTTTCAATTACATCTGCAAACCCTAGAGTCTACCACAACACCTGCAACAAACCTGTTGTCTGAACAACTGGTATTTCTATTTTTGACATGTGCACACCATCACTTCTGTCCCTACACATTCGGTCTGGAAACTACAGATTTTTCCATTATTCTCTTATGACCTTGAAAACATATTCCGTGTGTCATTAGATGTTTCCGTTCATCGGCAACTAGTGGCCTAGGAATTAAGTTAGTGCAAGTTCTGAAGGTCATGGTGATAATTATTTCTCCTGAATTTAACGGGTCCGAGTTTTGATGGAGCAGAAGCCCAGACTGTCAGAGTTCTGCCCAGAAGCAGTTCTGTACCTAGAACTGCATACACAGACCTTCAGTTTTCACCACAGATCCAGTTAGGATTCTGAATCCCATGCAGGTCTGCAGTTCTAATAGGAAGTGCCCTTAATTCATACCCTTCCATTTAAACTGGAATTTTCTAACTCCTAAAGGATTCCTCTGGATTATTTTCTTTTACGACGTGGCTGCAAACCTTTGGGTTCCAGTTCTTTTTTGAAAATCAGAGTTGAGGCCTGAATCAGATTTGTAACTCAAACAACTCCATAAATCTAAGCAGACACTTGACAGTCACAGCTCCCAGCAGAACATTTCAAGTGCTGAACACTGGAATTTGGAAGTGGAGTTCGAGCAGACAAGTCAGGTAACGCAAAGGAGTTCTATCTTCTTAAATGAGCAAAGACCAAAGCTAATTGGCTTTCGCACCGACACCCTTTGCTGTGGCTAAAAGGCTTAAACTGGATTGAACTAGACTATGATGAGTTGGGAGAACTGATTTTAAAAAGAAAGAGGCTTGTAATAGAATCCCTCCCCTAATGACATACACAAGCCATAATCTGATAACTCTACTTATGGTCTCCACTACTAAAGCATCCTCCCTACTGCTCCAAGGTAAGCTTGGGGTTCTGGATGAGACTACACGCGGTTATGAAGCATCTTTAAATCTTTACCCATATTACAAATCAAGAACTATTTTGCTTTACCCAAAAAACCCCAACCCTTCTCCAAACCATACTGCCAACCAAAACTATTAAATCAACTGAAATATCAATGTATGCAGAGAGCCTTAATTTACTGCCTGTCAGCTCCTCCTTCTTTTCCCCTCTAAATACCTCGGAGCTTTTCAAGCATGAATGTCTACTGGTATTTTTCTTCTTGCTATGCAAGTCTGCTCCTGTTTTCATGGGTGATGTCTGTGCACTTCATTAGAAAAACAAAACTCCCTCCCTCAAACCAAACCTCAGATGCCAATACGATCTGACAGGTACCAAACATGATGGGAAGGCAAGAGCAGAGAAGGTATTGCCAATTTCCTGCATTATGCAACAGCTCCACAGTTCCCCTTTCATTACTACTTTGAGGTTTGGGGTTTTTTTTTTAATCAACACATCAACTGCTCCAGTGGTAAGAAATACCAAGATAAATTGAAGCAGTTATTTCAAATCTGTGATCTTCAAAGGCATAATAAACCAAAAATATTTATCCCTTGCAAAGTGGTTTTGAGATTGGCAGATAAGAGCATCTGTGCAACAATAAGTATCATTAGTTTCTCAATTTAGGAGGTGGGAAACAAAGCTACACGACTAATCTCATCACAGAGGACGCCAAACACAAGGATGGAAAGGAATCTAAGCTCCTCACTTTCAGCCCAATCCCTTTATACCACTCAACAGTTGTACAGCTGAAAAACTTGTAGTGAAAGGTTCAATTTTGATCAGGCCAAACCAGTAACTTACCAATAGAAACACCGCAGTGGGACCCACAGAGATTGATGTTACTCTCGGAGATGGCAGCCATACGGATCTGGTCAAACGCCCGTGTGAAGAAGGTAGCAAAGGTGCTGGCAAAAGCAACAGTTCTGTCTCGAGTGGCACAACCAACTGCAATGCTCACCTGAAAAGCAGGAGATTGTACAGGAACAGTGAATTCCTCACTTAGCCATTTTCTAAGAGATCATCCGTGGAACTTCCTACTCTAAACTTTAGGGAGCAGCTCTCAATGCAGATTTTTAATCTCTCTAGTCCTTCTCTTCATTTTTGTCCTTCCAAAAAAGAAAGGAGGCAACTCACTCTTTCAGTATCTATCTTCCAGCATCTCCTCTGCTCCTTGCCTCAGCTGCTGGCTGTTCTTCTTCACCCTTACTGGCGGCTGCTTTTCTTCCTCTGCTCCCAGTAGCCATTCAGAGAGTTTTAAGACTTATCCCCCCACGTTTCTTTTCATGAATCAAAGGCTTACACTTCCAGTCCAAAGGACATGGTTTTATCATCTCCATCAGAAAAAAATGATCATTACTAAGTGCAAATGGATTTACTCATGTTATTTGGACTGATATTACTGAAAGGGCCTTTCTCCAGCACAATGAAATTAGAACAAGGTCCTTAAATGGTTTATCGCTACGTTTACCCCATACATTTATTTCACACAAATTAATCTGCTCTTCATGGCAAATTTCTCCTGAGTTGATGTAAATATAAAATGCCTGACTCAAGCTTATGAAACTGCCCTAGTATGAAATTTGCAAGAGACAGTCCATGAGTATAAATCATTCAAGAGGACAACAAATTTCTGCCTAAATTTGTGTCTTTAATTTCCTTTGCTTCAGCGAACCCGTACAGGTGGCAACTGAAGATTCAGTGAAACAAATGAGTTAGCAAATTATTTTGGTCCTTTCTGTACAAATGTCATCAGGCTAAATTTATTAACTATTTTTCTCTCCTCCTCTTCATAGACCAGTCTGTGACACTCCATTTCCTGTGATAACACCTAAAAAGTCTTTTCAGAGTTAAATCTCTACAAATCACACTGTGGAAAGTACTGCTGCTCTTTACATGTTGCCATCTCCTTCTGTTCTGCTGAAATGCAGACAGTATGACCACAAAAATAAATACAGGGGGATTTAGGAAGGAATTGTTAGAAGAGCTGCTGGTGTATTTATGTGTAAGCTGTTGCCATAGCCTAGGTTTTCTCTGAGAAGTGAGCAAGTCCAATTAAATACCCATGAATACACAGGTGAACAGCAAGTATTAAAACCCCTCCCTCTGAAGACTCAGACTGAAAGGTCTCAGCCCTGCTGTGTAACACCCGTGCTTCATAAACCCTAAGGAGCAGTTACCATGTTCTGTTCAGCAATGTAGCACTCGATGTAGCGACTGGGATGCTCTTTCTTAAACAGCTCTGAGAAGGTGGAGTTCTTTGTGTCTCCGTCCAAAGCGATCACTCGGTCATTAGCGTGGCCCAGTTTTGCAAGTGCAACTCCGTAAGCTTTGCGGGTAGCCCACTAGGAGAGGAAAAATCAGCAGTACTGTTACAACCTTCTGCTTCTAGAAGCTTTTTGTTTTTTTCCTCATTTTCTTGGTTTCCAGTGAGTGCATGCACATACAATTATAAAACCTAAACCAACCCACAACCAAACCCATTTACATGTATCAAAAGCATTTATGAGGTCAGTGACACACAGAAGAGTAAGCAAACAGAAAAACTACAGTAAAGCATCAGGACACGTATCTGTGCTGAAATCAGCGATTCCCTACTAACCCAGCGAGGAAACTTGGAAAACCCTGGTTTCCAGTCATGGAAATTCGCTGAACTCATGGAGTTGCTTTAATTTTAAATACACATAAAATAGTTTGGATAATCGATAATGATCACAAAATGAAGAAGAGTGAATTTTTATATTTTAATATATCCTTTCAATACCCAGTGAGCTGAATGTCTGTGTCTCACCAGAGGTAGGGATTTCCCACGATACTCCAGACAGGAGAGAAGAGGTGGGCAGCTGAAATCTTGGCGAGGGATAATACAAAACCTCCTGCCACCCATTAAACTGTCTCAACCTTCAGAGGTATCTAACAAACAGTGAACAAGGACAGGGGTACCTTTTCTCCCACTTTGTAAGTTGGTGGAGATGGCATCTTAATGTTTCTAATATTTATTATCGGTGCATCTTCTTCCGGGAGGGCTGGAGAAAGCTTTTTCTTATTTTGAATCTTGTCATCTATCTCCATAATGACTTGCTCAGCCATGTTTTTTGGCAGGGGCTTCCCATGCCAGCTTTCCTTATCTTCAACACCTGCATATTTAAAATTACATTACAAATAAGAAAAATATTAAAACTATTGAAGTTTTTAGCTGCAGATTTTACCAAGCTCAAAGCGCAGTGGAATATGACACATAGTCTTCCAAGGAAGAACTTCCTTATTACCCCTACTGTAATGCAGTTGAATGCTACTGTCATTTGTTAAGACAGACATGTTGAAAGACTGAAAAGAAACAGTCAAATTCCATATACTCCAAACTAGTGATGAAATTCCAGTGTCTTCTACTGAAACTGTTTTTGAATTGGCACCCAGAAAGACCTGGTCCCTAAGTGTGACCAGAAGTAAACAGTAAATCAGTGTGAGCAGTTAATATGAAATTGCCACAGTTAGGCCTAAACAAACAAACTCAGGGAAGTTGCAAACAAGAGTTAACTAAGCTGTCTAATTCAAACAAGAGTTGAAGTTTTACAGCCTTATTTAAGCTTCGGATGACTCTTATCTATGTGCAGCCAGCACTAACAGCAAAACGACCTCTCTGGCTGCTACACTGCTTTTCACTGAGTGACTAGGAATAATAAATGTTTCTTACTCAATGAAAAGGAATGAAGATACTCACTTCTGTTATTAATATTTACCTGTTCAGAAAGAAAAAAATCACAGAGCGCTGCTAAAAGCTGCAGCCGAACAGAATCACAGCAACCCCTGACACACTGAACATGCATTTACTCCGTTCTATGACTACAACACTCAGCAGCCAGCACACATCTCACTTTCAAGAACAAAAATCCTTTTCTTAGCACTAATACTGTTGAGAAGTGTAAAGAGTTTGAAAGACTTTCTGTGTGCTGTTGCTCAAATGTGCAGGTACGATGACATTTAGGTAAGTTTCACACCGTGTGAAAACTACAAACAGATCTTGGAGGCACCACAATCTCCAAAATTTAAACTGCTGCTAACATTGAAATCATTTCTACAGACTCCTGTGTCCTGTATCTCAATGAACTGCACACCAGATCACATGAAATAACTTGCAGTACAACCAGGTAGCTCGTGCACCACGTCTCATGCAGCTTTGTCAAAACTGTAGATGCAGAATCCCTCCTGTTTTCTATGCATTTGTACTGCCTGGCTGGTAACGAGCCGACCCAGTTGTCTGCAATGTAGGAAGCTCCTGTGAAAGGAGCTTCTCACTTCTCTGTCTCACAAGAGTCTCTGTTAATCTAGGGATGAAGAGGAAGCCAAGAAGGTTGCCCTCTTTTGCTAGGGCTATTTTCAAGACCACGTCATATGTTCCAGTGAGCTCCCAGCCATCTTCCAGACTAGAAAAGACCTTTTAGAGAGCAGCGATGGAAGAACAGCTGACAGCAGAGGAAGTTCTCTGCAGCTGGGCATCTGTAGAAGCCCAGTCAACAAGGAGCGCCCCTGGCTGGAAAATGTGTTCAACTGAGAGCCAGTCTTTGCCTCCTTCTGATGAAACACCAAGCTGAGGTCCTCCATAAGAAAAGGTAACACACAAGCGTGAAAGTCTCAGTTTCAGATTGTATGGTAGGAAGATCTAGTCAAAAAGCTGATGGGATACCAACTTCTTTCTAATGAAACGTTAAGCCTGTATTTTTTAATGATTGCAACTTTACTGCAGCACCAGGGATGTACTATATACACACCTACAGGCGAAGAAATAGATGTTTTATTACCTGATATGCCTCTGCCTTTAAAAGTCTTTGCAATGATAGCTGTTGGCTGATGTTTGGCCTGGCCAAAGGCTTTGCAGAGCTCCTCCACGCTGTGTCCGTCAACGATGATAGCGTGCCAGCTAAGAACACAAACAGATCAACTCTTTCTAAAGGGCTTTAGCATGTGACACTCTCTGGTAGCTAGCAGTAACAATAATGAATACTAACTTCATTCCAATGCAGTGTCTTTTTAAGAGACCCAAAGCACACCAGGAGCATGAACTAGCACTCGAGATCGTAAAGTATCATGGTCCCTTTTTTATAACTCAAAATGAAAGGCAGGGGGATTAACAGCTACTAGTAAAATTCGTAGCCCACAGATAAGTAAGTCATCCTAGCTTTCTTCAAACATAATAGCCATTTTTAATCACAAGAGCAAATCAAACATCTAGGAATTAATTTAAAAACTGACAATGAAAGTTAATTAAAGTAATAAAAATGTGCCATCATAATCTGTATGGCTGCTATTGCATCAGATTTTTTTATCATGAAATTTTTCATCTACATAGAAATATATACTTCTAAACTAAATGAAAGCAGATACACAAAGGATACATTTGGTTACCCAGTTCTAAAACCTGTATTTAATGCAGTAAGAACTCCTTAAAGATGGTCTAGCAAATTTATCTGAGGTCCTTTGATTTTCCTTCTAAAGCAAATAAAACAGATAGTTTCAAATGGGAGACTATTCTGAACATCTTCCAACCACATACCCAAAGGCTTCACAGCGTTTCTGGTAAATTTCAACATGATGCTGCAGAGGAGCAGGGTCACTTTGTCCAAGCCGGTTAACATCAAATATAGCAACCAGATTATCAAGCTTGTAAAACCCTGCAAATGCCATTGCCTCCCAAACAGAACCTTCAGATAGCTCCCCATCTCCAAGCAGACAATACACTCGATAGCTAGAAGAAATTAAAAAAAGAATAATTAAGTTTGATGAGCACAACTAAATCAAACCCCCTCTTAACAATTCAGAGTGAGAATTCACTGCTTTTTCTATCCCAAACTCAACTCCCATTGTTCAGTGTATTCACCTCAGATAACCTTACATAACCTTAGGTAAACTACATTAAAACACTTTTGAGCTGTTACACATGAAAAAAAAACCACGATGAGAAATACTGTACTCCTTTTCAGGCCTCTTTCTCAAGAAAATCAGGTCTTAAGCCTCCTACTGCAAGGCTTGAATGAACAGGCCCATTGAACACTGTCACTGTGACTCAGCAGGATCACGAACAATGCACCAAGGGCTTCCTCCTTCTTACCCCAGACAGACGACCAGTAATTTCATTTCAGGAAATTATAAATTGAGGAGGAACTCAAATATGGATTAACTCTGTTGCACAACTAAATGCAGAATTCAGGATAACCAGCATGGTATGACTTTGTTCTCCAGACATGGGAGCTTTTTAGTTAGGTAAAACTCAGCTAGGAGTATTGCCTAATCCCTGTGGGATTCCCCAGAGTATTTTCCTTCAATTACCACTCTTTTTTTTGGATGACAAAGCTTTAAAAATGTTTATTACCTAATAGATTTTTTTTTTAAAAAAAAGGTAGTAAATTAGCCTCCAAATATATGATTTTAAAACAAAATAATCAATGTGGCCATTCGCAATTTGGTTTTTTTACTAGACGTTAAGCTATAATGGAATTTTGATCTGAATCCCACCTGCCTTCAGCTAAACCTGAACTCCTTCCACATAAACTGCTCCCCAGTATTGCAGGAAAGACCACCTTTTTCTTCTCTCATGTAAGCACTGGTTAGATTTTTTCCACACGTAGCATCTGCTAAACTCAATTAAAATCAGCAAGTCATCTTTCACAGAAATGATTTCAAGCTAGTGAAGTGGAGGGCACATTAACAGGGCAGCCTATGCCTGACTGTACTAGAACTGTCACATAAAATATATCAACTACATTAGGCTATTTTCCTCCTCCTACAGATTTGCCTTTAGACATCTACTTCTCCTGTCCACAGAACCATCGGCAGAAGCAGGCATTTGTGTCTCTATGGAGTCGAGTGCCTTTCTGGTTACATTTTGAAGCCCTACTTTATGATTCAACGGTGCTATTATTGACCATAACAGCTCCTTATCTAAATGCATGTTCTCCATTACTTGTCATTTGATTTTGAAAAGGCACATTTCTAGTTTCCATCTTCCTTCCAAGGGGACACATATCAGTCTCCAAACTGTTATCAATACTCTCGGGAAGTTAGAGGATGCTCCAACAACTTACTGTCTTCTCTGTTCAGGAACGTCACCTTGCAACACTGTCAGGTGACAAAAGGAACACATATACGCACTAATTCTTGCTAATCTATAAATCCCCAATAGTTTCTCTGGCAATGGACTTGTAATTATCAAGCCAGGAATCCATCATTTAAAAGGCGAATTTGAAATTAATTTGAGAATGAAGAACAAAGGATGGTTGGGTTTTTTTCCCGATTGAGATAAGAATATGGCATCTTTTCACAAAATACCCCCATTTGATGTCTGTAATGATGAAATATGAAGATGGAATTACCTGGCTCTGTCAAAGAATTTGCCAGTGTATGCCATTCCACACGCAGCACCAAGACCCTGGCCAAGGGATCCAGTAGCCACATCAGTGAACGCTTGTCTCTGACAATAAGAAGACAAGAATTAATTTACAGTGTCCTGGTTTGAGAAACAGAGGAACTAAATTCCAGTGCCAGGAGACGGTTCAACATCCATCAAAATTCAGCCTCTCAGCCATGTAGTGCAGGTCCCTCCAAATCTTGCCCTGTCCTCCTCCTCCTTTCCCTGCAATGCATGTACCTTAATGATGACCTCATCACCCTCTACAACTGCTTGAAAGGGCATTGTAGAGAGGTTGGTGCTGGTCTCTTCTCACGGGCAATTAGTGACAGAACAAGAGGGAATGGCTGCAAGCTGCAGCAGGGTAGGGTTAGGCTGGACATGAGGAAATAGTTTTTCACAGAAAGAGTGGTCAGTCAGTGGAATCAGCTGCCCAGGGAGGTAGTGGAGTCACCCTCCCTGACTATGTTTCAGAGTCAATTAGATGTGGTGTTGAGGGATCTGGTATAGGGGAGAACTTGTAGAGCAGGGCTGATGGTTGGACTCGATGATCCCAAGGGTCTTTTCCAACCTGAATGATTCTATGATCAGTTTCAAAGCCAACCAGGCCCTTTGAGATGGAATGGTACCTGTGGCCCAGGAATTTCTCTGCGATGCCTTGGATGGCAAAAGTTAAGACTTGATGATTTTGTGTAGAAAAGAACCATTTGAAACAACTGGCTGGGAATGGAAAGACCAATGAGGTGACCAAACAGGATATAAACTCTTGAGAAACCTCAGAACTTCTTAAAGGATGACAGAAAAGCCATTCTAGAGCTTTATATGAACCTTTTAAAATGGGAAATACTGACATGCAGGGCTTTACTACAATAAAGGTCATTTGTGCGTGGCCATGCAAACGCAGACAGTGATTCAGTTTTGAAGCTATAATTGTGATCATCCCTTTTAGAAGTCTTTATCTTTCCTGTACTGTAGCTGGTCCCCAAGAATCACTGCAGAATACACACACTTCTTGTTTTATCGAAAACACTGTCCTTTATCAAAGATTATCAGCACTCACTGGTACTGGGTGTCCTTCCAAGACAGAATCAATTTTCCTCAAGTTCAGTAATTCTGCTTCTTGTAGAAAGCCAGCCTCTGCCCAAACAGAATACAAAATTGGTGCTGCGTGACCCTAGAGAGAAACAGAAATTTTAAGCAAAATACAAGTTTCATAACATCCTAGAATACAGGCAAAGTTATACACAGCTGGCAAACCCTGGAATCCAGTCCTTACATCCACTGCACAGGGATCAAGTTATAAAACACTTCTACAATGCAACATTCACATTGATGCTTGATTCCAAGCCCCCTGTGCCCCTGCTTAGAGCACTCCAGATGTCTGACTAGAGCCAAGACAGAAAGGATGCAGCACTCTCAAGGGCTAGTCATCAAGAAAATCAACATGAAAGAGTAAGATGGTCTCCCCCAGCCATGTAGGTCCAATTCAAAAAAGTAGTTTTGGGATCAAAATAAAAAACCTTGATTCAATTTCCTTGGGTTTCAAGAACAGAGCACTGTTCCCTAAACCAGTAAGTGGAAGGACGAGCAAGTGTGGACTTACTGGATCTTACATACACATTCAAGGTAAGATACAGTCAGTGACAACAGGCAACCTTTTAAGCTTTATACAGGCAGGTCCCTGCGGTCAGGTTCAACTGGCCAACTGCAGAGTAGTAGTCCTCGTCCACCTACGGTGTCATCAGGAGTAAAAAAAGCATGCAGAGGTTTGAAGCCATTTAGCAAATCTAGGCAGAAACCCTGATTAATTAAAGGGGTAAAGCAACCGTGCAGAAGCGACTCTCTCTCATTGCTTCACCACCTCAGCGTTAGATATTGCTGCTCACCCAATTAATTACTGCAGAATGGCAATTAGAGGGGACAACAGTTCTATCCAATGCAAGGACATCAGCTCTGCAGCACTGCTGTAAGCCACCCCATGAGGAACTCTGACTCAGAGGTGGAACCTGCCTCACTGGAGAACTTCACCTGCCGTTTTTTACGTCATGTTTTCTAAAGACCGCTCGTATGATCAAAACGTCCCTGTGATTTGCAAGGGCACAATGCAAAAGGGGAAAGAAACGCTAATGGCCAGTTGAGATTGTGGTTTCGTGTGTTTTCTCAACCACACCGACTCCGGTACCATACTGGCACGGTAGGAACGCAAACTACCCGGCAGCCCACCCACCACAACCATTTCATACAATGCTCCCTGAAAAGCCGGCCCTAATCAGTACGCATTGTGACGGGACTGCAGGCGTCACAGCAGGGCTGCATTAAACCACTAGGGCACAAAGCCCAGCTGCAACTGACTCGTTAGAAAATTGGTTGTGCCAAAATGAAACAGACTTTAGTATTTCTTGATAGATTTTATAGACAGTATAACATTTATTATTTAATATTAGAACAACTTAACATAGTTAAGACGTACCAAGACACATTATACAGATACTTTTTAATTATTTTTGAGTTATGCTACAGCTTAACCAGCTTTTATTTGTCCTTCTGAAGTAGACAAATTCCAAGCTCTCAAATATTTTCACTAGACCTCTGTGCAGATGCAAGTGCAAGTAAGCATAAGTCAAGGAAGACAAGTCAATTTCATTTACAGACAGACAATTTAATTAGCAGACTGCAAAGGTACAGCACAAGAGTGATGATTTTACCTTGGAAAGAACAAACCGGTCGTTGCTGGCGTTTCTGGGATCTTGCACTTTGTACCTCATGGTATGGAAAAACAGCACAGACATAATCTCTGCTGCACTGCAACATGATGTAGGGTGGCTACAAGTCAAGAGAGAGCCAAGATTACCACCTCTCACTTTTGTTTGCTCAGGACAAAATATCACTTACCAGTCCCCTACTCCTCAACTGTTAAAATACAGTCTTTAGTGGTTCTGATAACCCATCCCCAATGCAAATTAGTTGTACTTTGAGACAAAGGGAACCTTCTTATCTATGTAATGTGGATGTTAAATGATAGACCCTGGTGACAGCCCAAGGCCACATCTCTTAGAGCTCTCTGTTCTTCATGCCAAGGAACATGTAATGTGTAATGAATGACTGTGAAGCACAGGAAGCTGTACCACCCTGGACCTGGAATCATTCTCTACTGATTTATCTGCTGACAGAAATGCACAGTGATGCAGAGGAAAAAGACAGCTTTCCACGGTACTTCAGCCACTCACTGACTTGTTCAGGCTCTGTTGCACAGGTTGGGATTGGTAATGTGAGACTAATTTTCACAGAAAGTTCTGGAACATTTAAGAACTGTGTAACATAAGTAGTATTTTTTTTAAAAATTGATTTACTGTTAGAGTTGATAGAACTAGAATTTGGATTTCTAAAGAGGGAAGATAGTAATACAATTCCTGTGTCTCATCTTATGGATGGACACAGAAACGTATGTCTCCAGCAAACACCCAGATACACGTAAATCACTTATTTCCTTAATCTTTGGCTAAGGGAGGAACCAATTTGTTCTACATTTCCATCTCCACCAGTTTGAAAGAGCAAACTAGTTGATATATCAAAACATTTTTAAGTATCTGGGATAGTCTCTCCCACTGAACTATCTGGGACAAGTTTTGCAACAATTTTCAGCAGTAACACAATTTAACACTTCAGCTATAACCTGCCTTAGAAAAACTACACAGGCCCATTTCATAAGCAACTATACCATACAGTATAGTAAGAGATGAGCAAAGTTACCTGAAAAGGGTTATTTCCAAGTGGCAAATATTGAGTTATTCCAATGCAAGGAACATAGTACATTTTGAGTGTAACAGAAGGGCAAACAGTTACTTTTATTTATCTATATTACTGTAGTTTAAATAATGATCATTGTAGTTCTTGTGCACCTTGAAGGAATGGCACTATTTGACCACTCAAGTGTATCGGCCCTGGCTTTTCACTTGCAGTGAAGCTTAAAAAGGGGTAAGAAGGCTCTTACTGAGTGCGGAAAGTAGCATTTTTCAGATTTTACTGGTGTAATTAGGATCATTCTTTACATCAGTGGTTGCTACCGAAGCACAGGAAAGTGAATGATGAGGAGTAGGAAGGTTATAGCTGCAGAAATCCACACCAGCTTTGAAGATAACCTGCAGTGTCGTCTCAGTTTCTCTGCTACCAATGTTTATTCAGTTCATCTTTAACACCTTACTCTTAAAATATCTGACCCTACTTGTAAAACAGGAGAAACTTTCTTAGGAAGTGTCACATTTCATTTTGTTTCCCGCAGGTACCTTTACCATGCATGTTAGGATTAGACAACACTTTCACCAGAACTTTAATCGGAATATTCTCTTCTGGTAGTAATAAACCTTCCCTCCCAACACCCCAGTGCTGAAACAAGAGAATACAAACATGCAAAACACTAGCAAAATATGAATTTCGGTTAGTGTCCATCCCTTAGTAAGGACTCACACAGAGGGAACCAAAAGAATTAGCTTTAAACCATGGTTCAAACATATTAGTAAATATTTATGTATCTGAGTTAATCAAAAGCCTTACATGCTTGTTTAAAGCTTTCATTCCTTTAATTTTATTAACTTTATACTTAACCATACTTCTATGAACTCCTGGTCTTGGTAAAAAAAGTTTTAAACAACCTAAAATGGTGGCATGTGGAAATAAAAAAAAAAAGGTAGAAAATTTTAATAAATTACCTGAAAACTGAAAAAAAAAATATCTTATTAAAACCACAGGTTAATTAAATTACTTGCTACTAAGAGAAGTCACCCAAAATTTAACTGGTATCGGATCTCAGACATCAGTCTAAAATCAACTACACAATTTTCTTCCAATATAGCCATCTTAACTACAAACTACATCTACTGGTCTTCTGTTGACTCATACTTTTCTAGTTGGCTGATGAACAACCTAGAACTTATGGTGCTGATGGTCAAATCAAAAGCCTTCTCTGCCACACAGCTTCCACTGG
This sequence comes from Jacana jacana, assembly GCA_013400555.1. Classification (NCBI taxonomy): domain Eukaryota; kingdom Metazoa; phylum Chordata; class Aves; order Charadriiformes; family Jacanidae; genus Jacana; species Jacana jacana. Next base: position 251,962 of record VZTM01013329.1, read on the forward strand.
AGAACTCTGAAATACAGCCCTTCAGCAGGAAACCCAACTAAAACACACTAAACCACCGAAATTCTGGATCCACGTGACTCAAGGGTAAAATAATGACTCCAATGTAGTTTTGTGGGGGAGTTTTTTATTACTCTATACCAATTTATATGAGCTCCTTCTACATATTTCAGCTGAAAAGAACAGTGGGGGAATGTTAAAATGGCACACTGAGTGAAGGAGAAAAGCTAAAATAAATGAAAGAGAAAATAGTTTGTAACAAGTGTAGTTTGCAACCATGTTATGAAACTCAACTGCCACTTAAGAAACTCTTGCAACTTCCACTTTTAAGAATTTAACCACCTATTCTAATTCTAGGAAGTCAGGCACTGTTTAAAAACTGCAGAAATTTATCATCAGCTACAAAAGACTCTACCAGTTTTGATTAAAGCGTCTGCACCACTTATCTAAAAGAAAAACTTGTTCCACACCCAAAAGCAATTAAGTTCAATCTTTGCAACTAACTTAATCAAATTTTTTCACCACCTACAGCATCTTAAGCACATTTTTGTTCCCAGTTCACTGAACTTGTCCACTATAACCGGTGAATACTCCGAGTTACACATTTGAGCATCTTCAGGATCTTTTAGCTCTTGTCCAGACAAAGGCTGCATGCTCGGTACCAGAACTCAGAGCAGGTATGGCCTGCAGGAGCTGATGTGTCAGCCCTACCACAGAACCACTTGTTCTGCTGCGATACATACCAGGGTTTAAAGAAATTACTTCCTTGAAAGAAGTAGGCAGGTTCTGCTTTGTTTGAAGTGCTTTTATTGCAAGCATTTCCTTCAGTTTTACAAACTACACCTTTAACAAACACAAATTTCCTCAATAAGTTCCTTCTTTATTTTTTTTTTTTTTTATTAACTGTAAGCTTCTATTTATATTTAACTTGCATTCAAAGGTCTTTCTACACTCTTACTGTAGACCAGCGATTTAAGCAAAGCTTGTTGTCTCGCTCAGGTTTTGGGAGACACACTCCTACTCTATAGCTGTTTCAGAAAGGTGTGTGATTTGCCTAACCCTGCAACAGACTCTGAATGCCTGTGTTTGAGGCACATACCTACACCATCATCTTGGCAACCAAATCTTATTAATTAAGAAAATACATGACTTGTCGACAGCATCTTGCCCCCAGAGCCCATCTTTCATAACGTGCTCATTGCCAGGTTGTGTAAGAATTTCAGACTGTACACAACTCTAGCCCTTATTCTTCAACTGGAGCGACAAACGAAATGCCTTTGTGCAAGAAGCACTCAGTGTTGTAGATACACCAACCAGGAGCACAGAACTTGAGTAAAACCACTTTTACTCTTGCTTCATCAGTATGGGGAAAACGGTTTTACTATTGAGTTTCACGGACCACAGAAGGGAAGCAAAGGCTCCAGATCCTGTCCTTTAACAGCGTAGCAGACAAAACACAGGAATCATTTTATCTGTAAATGAGACAACTGATGTCATATATCTCTGTGGCCTGCTTAAAACACACACTAGAAGCTCAGGACTGAAGCCCAAGTTCTACCAGGTCGATTTAGCACAGTTTTTCTTACTTACAATTTCAGCCAGGCTTGTGTAATACTGCCTGTACATCATCGCCTTGGAACAATCCGAGAGTGAGAAGAGGGATTGCTGGGAATCCTGTACATCTCTGCTCAGACTGGACCAAACAAGCTACGGCTTTGTAAAAGCCCACTGCTCTGGCCAGCTGAGAGGCTTCCCGGTGTCCCGTCCGCTCCGTTTTACAGGAGGCACCAGAGCAGCATTTGCATTTGCTGTACGTGAAACCGAGTAAAGCTCAGTGTCTGTGTGCTTTGAGAAGGAGCCATGTGGGGTAGCCCCTGCCAGGCACGGGAGAAAGTGTGAAACAGTTCAAAGAAGTTGTAAAATATTTTGCACGTCACCGTTCTCCACACATACCCCAGCATCCAAGGGATCCCTTCGAGGTTGGTTTTTATTTATTTTTTTTTTTAAACAGTGCAGCCAGTTTCAACGAGGTCCAAAGGAGGAGATTGCAACAAGATGGTATATTAAAACATATTAAATACAAGAGAGCTAGGCGGCCAGCAGGCTGTGTGGAAGCACTCAAATGTATTATTCACGCAGAAAAAAATGGCTTTAATTTTACATGAGCACAAGCTGATTGTTTGCAGAGATTTTTTTTCCATAGGTAAAGCACGATCAAAGGCGGGATAACCCTGGAATCTGCACACATCAGAGCCCACGCTAAATCCTGCCCAGAGGCCTGAATAAACTGCCCGTTCGGGACCGCGGGCATTTCACAGCTAATCCCGCCGGGGCTCACTTCAAATTCTGCGCGGAATTAGTTCCAACTGACGGGCACGAAATGAAAAAGAAACGACTTGCGCCTCGGGCACACATTCTTTGGTTTTCAGTCCTGCATCAACTGAGCATTCCCGGCCTCCCTCCGCAGTCACAACACCCGTCGGCCCCGCTGACCGAGGTGGCCCGTCGCCCCCGTGGCCGGGCTTGGCGGCCTTTGGCAGCGGGAACCCCACACCTCCCCTCGCCGCCGCCATTTCCCCAAGTAGCACCTCCACATCCAGCCCCCGGCGTGCCCCGGGGGTACCGGGGGGAAGGGGTCACAGGGAATTAGGCCGCCCCTCCCCATGCCCGCCCGCTCGGTGCTCAGCGAAGAGCGAGGGGCGAGGGGGTGGGAATCCGCCCTCGGGAGCCGCCGCCGTGTCCCCGGGCAGCGGGTAAGGGACCGAGAGGTCGCGGCAGCCCCTCCACAGCGCTGAGCGCATGGAGGAGCCGGGATGCGGCAGCGCGGCTCGCCGCAGGGCAGCCCGCCTGCCTCACTCACCCGGAGCCGGCCGCGGTCGTGGCCNGGGGCGCCATTCCCCTCCCCCGCCGGGCAGCCGGTACCAGCCCCTCACAGCCGTGGGCGGTAAGCGGGGGCGGCCCTGAGGCCGGGAGGGCCGGAGTCTGCCGGGCTGAGAGGAAAGGACTCGTAACCGGCGGGTTTCCACCATTTTCTGCCTTGTTGGATAAAGCTGTTTTAGTGGGATTCCACCTCAGGCCTGCTCTTGTCAGGGGAGAGTGTATCAGGATTACCTTGTCTGGCTTCCTTCCAAGAAATAATTCCTATTCCTATAATATACATTTTAAAAAATTTAAAAATACAGAGGCTTTTGCATGAAAGATGTCTTCACCAGCCATCAGTCAGGAAATATATTTACTCTAGCAATTCTGAACCTTCTGACATTAATGCCACAGACTCACCCAGGCAAGCTAAATATTTCATATTTGTTCTAGAAAGCTCAACTAGCACCAAAAATCACAGTATAAAAAAAAAAAAAAGAGCTTAAGCAGATGACAACAACAACAAAAATATAAATCAAATACTTCACATCTTGCTCATGAAACCTGCTATTCACAAACTGCACTCTCCGGGTATTCTGGTGTTCTGTCCCCTGGTAGTTTGTCTGGGAAGCTGTATTATAGAATTAAAAATAGCTATATATTTTTAAAATCTGTTTTAAACATAAACTGTGTATCATTTAACATTAAAAAAAAAAACCCTACATCTTTGCCTTTCAGACTCTGAAGATTTGAGGTTTGAGGAACAAAGGAAGCCACCTGTATTTATAAAGTGTCAATGCTCACTGGGCAAATGGCAGCTAGGGAGCAGCCTGTGGTAAGGTGGAAGGTAAGAGAAACGCTTTCTTCCATAAACTAACCACGTTGTTGGGAGAAATTAAAGCGGGCAATGTTCTTGCAGCTTAACACTTCTCTTAAGCTGCTCTATCAGTTGTCTTTTCAAGAATCCTTTTAATAAAAGACCTCAGATGAAAAACTAGGTTTGAAATAGGCTGTATGCCAGGAAGAAGGCAAAACCAGAGCCAAACAACCACTCAACAGTAGCAAAGTGCAGAGTTCATGCTAGAGCTCTGTACAAAGGTTAGTTGCTGTAACTGCCATTTGCTGTGCCATATTCTACTGCAAAATAATTAGGTAGGTCATGTACTTTATTTTCTTTTTGCAGAAGCAGAATCAGTTGCCCAAATCTTTACATTTCAGTAATACACTTTAAAGTATATTACCGAAATGTATCAACAATAAAACTGGGATATGGAAGAGCCCGATGAGAATTGCATAACCCTTGGTTTAAATTTAGTAACTCTGAAGACATGACCTATAATGCCAAGAGCTACCACTGACAGAGCAATGCTCCCTTAGAGCAGAAAGCTGAGAACTGAGGTTGTTAATGCACTTCAAGGGTCATTGTGCAGATCTGCTATTGTCTCAAGGTATAGAAAAACATGTCATATAGCCTGCAAGATGCTATGTCTAACGGGCTATTCGGAAAGTAATACTGGGTAGTTGAAATTAGGTAGTTTTGTAGGAAATCATATCAAGGCGATCTTAGCTGAGGACTGCCAGACACGGTGGAAGCAATCAACAGCCCTTCTTACAGTAGCACCTTCCCTGCAATATTCCTGTTGAAATCCAACTTGGTTCAACAACACGAGGACTTTGTATCCTCCTGGAGCTGTGATGCCCAAAGGAATTTGGTCAGTAGGGGGACTGTGAAAAGGTCTCAAGAATTACAGTAGAATCTACAAGGGAATTGCTGATGTAGGGCTCCCCCTTTTCAGGTTTTCAGCTGTAAAACCTAACTTAACCATTGGAAAAGTAACAGTAAATTCAAACATTGTTCCCCGTAAAAGATCCTTAACTGAACCTTATACTTGCTATATGCCAGCAACTATCTTGCTAGGGATCTGGCTGTGCCATAGCCTCATATAGGCCTAAAATCAGGCTAATCTTGTAGATTGAGGGTTACCAACCTCTCTGAGTAAGTTCCACAACTTTACCTCTTCTCCTTTGTCCTTCCTTGCACCCTTTGCACTACCTCTTAGCCTTTTTCAAGGCACTACTACACTTGATTCTGTCTGCAGCCATACGGTCAGAAAGTAAGTCTGAAGTAGTTTGAGCCAGAAGTAGAGTCCTGGATTAGACCTTCTGATCATCATCGTACTGTGCTTTGGCATGCCCTGCAGAGCGGTCTCAGGGCTCATTAACCAGATTCCTTTCAAATAAAGATGAAACAGAAGACTCCGTCTGAGAAAGCAGCCAATACACCCCAACCATTAACATGTATTCCATCCAACAGGACAGACAAGAGTGAGTCTGGAGCAGAATTCAAAAGACACACATAGTGTGGATGCTGAGTCTCCAGCACAGCCTCATGTGCTCCGTAGACTTGCTATACTGGAATCTCCTACCTGCTCTTATAGACAAAGCCACAGAACCAAGTTACCAGCTCAGCACCATTTATTAGCTTGAGCTCTGCTCTGTGCTGACTAATGAAGAGCAGTTGTTGAAATACTGGCTGTTCTAGGGAGCAAATAGCATTTTTTCCATCATACCTGCAGTTTGAATGCTGTCCTTTAGAGAGGTGTTGACAGCTGGCTCAACCATCATCTCAGTGACAGGGCTGTCTTCATGTCAGTTAAGCAAGGTTCAGCAGGGTAACTTGCTCTAGCTTAACCTGAGGTTTAGAAGAGGTGCATGAAACACATTCAAATGAGGCCAAGCACAAGTGAAATAATGGCTACGATGCCCAACTCCACAGTATTTAGTGTTGACTGAAGATACATTAAGAAAACACGGCCCTACACTCTTACAATTTCAGCTGCAGATCTTATCAACTGCTTTCTCAGGCTGGACATGTGGTGATCTTTTTTCCCTCCTGTAAGAAAATAAGGGAACTGATCTGATCATAGGACCAGTATTCCCATGGCTCATAACTTAGTTTCTTCCATTGTTATATGGATGGTAGAAAGACTTTAAGCCAGACATAGCTTACATAATGTCATTGGGAGACTACTGCCCACAACTCACCCTCCTTCCCCGAGTCCTTATTCTGTATCAGTGAGTGCTCATTTACAGTATTGAATTGTTAAAACAAGCTCAAGCATACACAGGGTGAAATTCCACCTTGTGTCAGTGCCTCCACTTTGATCTACTGAAGTGGTGTGTTATTTCTGCAACTTGGACCAAGTGTGACGGACCGTAAAGCAATAGCTAAAAGTCATGGTATACATCATGTACAACAGCCAACATTTCTTCCACATTCTTGGTATTTGCCTGTGAAACCACATACAATAAGATTAAAACAGAATGCAAATGAATGGACAAACAGTCTTGCTTCAGTATATACAATCATATCTCATTAGCTTCAGTATTAACCACTAGACTAGGCTAGACAGCTTCTTAAATACATAGACAGGACAACTGGATTTTTCCATCCCCTCCTCCAAACATGGCACAGTCGGGGCATCATGCGCAGCAGAGCCATGGAAGCTGAGCTGGCTGTCATTTGCTGAGATACTGCAGAAATGCCTCGCTGACAGAAGTACATGCAACACTGTTTACCAGAGCAGGAGCTGCTTGCACTCAGCGCTGCTGAAATCCAGCCTTTGAGCGACCATGGGGCTGTATACCTAATTTTACCTTAAAAAATGTGCTTTTTTTTTTTTTTCCCCCAAATAAAAGTCTATTAGGAACCCTGAGAGGTGAGGCAGCTCATCATCTGCAGAACGCAAACAACGGTGAGACATGAAAACGCGTGGGAGGAGAGCGATGTGCTGTGCAATCGCTGTTTAAGCACCGTACAGATTCCAAACTGTACTGCCATCTGCTAACCACTGCTGGCATGGACTGAACCCTGCGGGTCCTCCGTGTCCCCGCATAGTGCAGTCCATTTCATTTGCAGGGTACCTAATAAAAAAAAGACAAGTTAAACTCTGGAATTCCAATCCTTGCAGTCTGGTGCATGGCAATGGAGTGCATTCGCAGACCAAATCTGGTGCTGCAGCTTTTCCAGAGAATCAGTCCATACTGTCACATTTTACTCAAAACAAATTCTGCTCTTTTGTCAGCGACAGCAAGGGGGTTTAGTTAAGCACAAGTGCACACAAGTAAACACTGTGTGAAAAGAATATTCAGCAGGCTGTGAAATCCTGGTCAGCTCTGCAGTCCCAACTGGAGCATGAAAAGCACTTTAAACATCCTTTAGTTTCCATAGAACAGCAGTTGTCTCTGCTACACAGGCTACAAACAGCTCTAACCAGCAACCTGGAAAATGAAAGGTTCTCATGCAGCACCTGATCCAGAAACACCCAGACAGGGAAATGAATTCACCTTTGAAGTCCATAAGAAGAAGATACAAAAGAGACACACATACATGCGGAATATATTCATAGTTCAACTCAATTATAACCTTCTCCTCAAATCCAGCTGACAAAGTAATCTGCCAAAGGAAAAATGTTCATGGAAAGCTTCATAACAGACCAGATAATTTTTGAGCTACAGGATAAAAGTAACTTTAAAGTTATAGTAATTTATATACTGCCTCTAAACAAAATGTCATTCAGCAAAAAAACCCAAAACAAAACAACAAAAAAAACCCAAAACCAAAAAAAAAAACCACAACCCCAAAAGACCACAACAAACCAAACAAAAAAATCCCAAACCAACAAAAAATCTTGGAAAACAACTTAAAATTTGTGCAGTTTCCAAACCATTATGGCAACTTTGACACGTGAGAAATGGTTCAGATTAAGCCAAGTAATTTGAGACAAGTTTTTTATAGAGAGAGACTTAATTATCCCAATCGAGCACATAGTCTAGCAGAGGGAAAACAAATGATTGCAGTCTCACATGGTTAAAGGAATTCCCAGTGACTGGCTTTGCCAATTGCTCTGCTGTTTAAGGGTATTTAGGGAAGTATTTCTGATATTAATGGAACAAAATTACAGTATTTCAACTGACATCTCCAATGCTAGTACAGCAGTATTTGAGGGTGTTTGGGTTAGTTTTAAGTAATTGCTAGTGTTAATATTTTTACAAATTTTTGTAAATTTACAAACTAGATTTTCACTTGTTGCCATTTTGTCTGTTAACATAAAAATGAAATAATTACATGGGAGGAGTTTGAGGTATTTGCCCACATCTATGGGTGAAAGACTTCCTGGTTACATAGATGTTGCAGTTACTTAACCACATTTGCTTTCTCTGATTCTCAATAATCCAGCTTCCCTAACACTCTTCAAACAAGCTGGGAAGTTACTAGTCACTCTAGATTCTGTTTAAGTTAATATCTGTGTTCAAGTAACTGAATTTGGTAAAAAATTAGAAGAATAAAGTTAGGATGAATAACACTCTAAGAGAACTCTTTCAAACAGCAATGTGCTCCTGGGTTGTGTACGTTGAGAAAGAAGGTAGGAGGCACAGCTGCAATGAACAAATAAAGCAGGCTTTATTTGTGCTGTGATGCATATGGAAAGAAAGAAACTGAAAGAAATTTTCTTCAGCTTATCCTCTGCTGCACAACAGGCTTTGACTGTTCTTGCCCTTTGAAAGAAGAGCTGCCCTAAGAAGCCCTTCAGGAAGGGAACTGTTCAAGAATGGATGAGATGGATTTATGCCAACAGATCCTCTAATTATGCAACCCATTACGCATCACCAGCACATCCCTCCACATGTGCAAAAACGCAGTGACTTCAGTTATGCATTGAACAGATTGTTCAGCTTGTCTGCAGTAATAACATTATTCAGCTGCTAATGAAATGAAAGTTGAAAACAAAACCAAAACGCATCTTCCCTCCCAATTTCTATGCAACACAGCTTCAGGAGTTGCAAGAAAGAATAATCTGTACTGCATGGGAACAGGCAGAGGTGTAGTGGTAAGAGCAGACTGTCTTTTATCTAAAATAAGGCTAGAGATGGAGCTACACCATGAGCCCAGGCTCAATCACTACATAATGTGCAGTCTACGTTACCTTCACATACATCTTTCATCTTGGCAGCTTCCTTCAGACAGCTATCCTCAGATTTGCAGAATATTGATTTATGTTTATTTTCAAGCCCTTAATAAAAATGCTGCAGGTGTTTCTAGCCAAGCCTCGGGTTTTCTGTAAGGGATTCTGTTGAGGCAGAATTTTCCTGTGCAATCTTTGGTAGAGCAGAAAGCTCTCCTTCAATAGGTGCCCCGTGTCCTCTATCTTCAAGATGACACCAGGAGCAGGGCTTGCTGTAAACCACAACAGATTCTGTACACATCCAAATTGTTTAAGCTTTAATTTCACCCTTTTATCTCAATTCTCCTGGTAAGTTTAAGATAGCAGAAGCTTCCTTTACAGCAATTTTATTCCATGGGAGAATTGTGTCCCCAGAGAACAGAAGCTAATTTATTTGATGCTAAAGAAATAAACCAGAGAAGGCACTTACCATTATCCATAAATCTACGTCTACATGAGAAAGTCAGGTGGATAACCTGCTAAGCCTTTCCCATCCCCTTATGAACCACAAGCAATAAAGCAGGATGTGTTCTCTAAATTAAGACCACATTGAGGCTTGCCTAGAGACAAGGCTGAGAGGTCTTTGCTCTGTAAATACCCTTAAAGCTTCTTGACATATTTATGAGGAGAAAAAAACCAACCCGCAACTTCTGCATTTACATCACATACCTGCATGTTTTCAAGCAGGGCCTAAGGGCAAGTGCCCTCGTTTCAGCCAGCATATAAAGAAAGCTTATTCCTTTGTGGTTTGATTTCCCAAGGTTGATTTTGTAAAATGGATCTTCTTGAATTTTAAAGAATAGATTGCAGTAGAAATATTTTTAAAGGTTTACTTAAAATGAAAGAAAAAGGGCAACTAGGTACAAGTAGCCTTCTATGTAGCAGATTTTAAGCTGTAATATAAGGCCATAAAGCAAGGATAAAAAATAGATACTGCTATGAATCAGTCAATTCCATTATGCTGCTTCATAACCAGTGGTCAAAAACCCCCATAACAGACCTGGAAAATCAGGTATTGGTACCTCAAGAATTAGAGTGGGGAAATCACACCTAACCAGTCTGGTTTTGAACACACCCTGAAACACTCAGAATTCTTCTAGGCAAACCACATTAGAGCTTTGGAAGTACCTGGAGACGTACAGCAGAGCAGAAACGAAACTTTAACTCACATTTTTCCGTGCTTCAGAAGTACCCTCACAGACTGTACTGGTCTGTGTACAATACTGCCTTTCACACCCTTATTACTCCTGCCCTTTTCCACTTCTCAGGAATGTTCTACTGACCCCTCTTTTCCCTTTCATTTTACTGCAAGTGCCCTTGCAAAAATGCAACTGACAATATTCTCTCTTTGCTGCCCTCCTCTCCCAGTGCTTTTTGAGCATAATGAGGTGTCTCATATGAAGAGGGAGTCTAAGAGGAAATGAAAGATTGTTGCGTAACTGACAAAAATGAGTGTACATATTGCAATCACAGGTCTGTCACTGTCGTTTAACTCTCAAATTAATACACCAGTTCAAAGGTAAGTCCCTCAATATAACATCTGGAGGGAAGAAAAAAGATGATTCACACCTGAACTTGTGTGAAGACAGGAGGAAAGAATTCCACAATTGGGCACCGAAAATAACTTTCAAAATTGCTTAACATTATGATTTCTAATATTTTGAATTTTAGGTAAGGCCACTAAACTTTGAGAAATTTACCTCAGCTGTACTGAAAGACTGTATTTAGTGATTTGAGTACATCATGTTCATAATCCAGGAAGAGTTGTACAAATGACAGGTTTCTTATCGTCCATGCTAGTGTTAACCCCCCAATCTCTTGTACATCTAGAATGAAGTACAACTGAATCCTTTTCAAATACAGGAGTCCACTGACTTCAATTAATTTGGCCCCTGGACATGAACTAAAACTTAGTTTAAAAAGCCAGCTGTTATTTCATTCTGCAACCCTGCAAATAGAATTATCTTAGTGGATGAGTTTTAGGAAGCCTAATGCTCACTCCTTGATTGTATCTAGTGCTGTAACACCACTGCATCAGGGTTTGACTTTATGCTCTCACATGCTCTCAGAAAACAAGACTGTAGAGCACACACTAGAGAGGGAAAAGGCCAAAAGTATTTTGGTTTGCATAAATGTACAGTGTCTGGTTTAGCCGCAGCCACACACAGTGAGAAGTATTCTCTTCTTTCCAAACCACAGGGGAGCAACTCATATGAAAACCAGTAACCAGGAACACTGGGATCCAAAGAAGACAAAATGTTAATGGCATCAAGAACAGAAAAAACTCCTTCCTCAGTACCAACCAAACCGGCGACATCCAACAGAATTTAAAGGTAGATTCTAGGCCTAAGCTATTTCTACTTTTTCTCAATTAACATACAGTAAATCCATGACTTCTGTATTTCTTTTGTATTGTGGTCTTCTAATAGAAGAATTTCCTGTATGTAGTACAAGAGCCAGTTCAATATTAAGTACTAAAGCAGCAAACACCATTCTTCAGGATCCTCTCTTGATATTTGGAGTGTCCATGCCATCTCTAATACCTTACAGGTAGCTAGATGGGAATAAGCATCTAGCAAAGATCAAGGGACTTTGGCGTCAAGTTTTAACTTCCAAATCTATTCCAACAGACCTTCTGCTATGGTTGTCCTCCTCAGCAGCCTCCCTGTTTTACTTTGTGACATTGGGATTAATCAGTTGCATGATACCAACCACATATGTAAGAAAATAACTGCAATTTCTGAAGTCCATGATCAGAGACCAACACTGGATTGAGCAACATGCCATGTCTAGACAGATGAGAGGAGATATCACACACACACAAGTGATAAGAAAGGCACTAAAACCAGTTCCAGTTGTACTTATAAACAGGGAACTTGCAGCTGCATTTCTTAACACGAAAGGAAATTGGTCTGTTTATCAAATTCAAAACACAAACCTACTTACAGCAATGGAAAGGACAGGCAGAAGCTGTTACAAGTGACAGATGCTATTCTCGTGTCTTCTAGCAGGTGTGGTGTATTTTCTTTAGTGAATGAACTAAGGAGTTGGAGTTTCTTCTCTGGAAAACCTTAACCTTAAATAAAATCTGGATTTACCCCTCTGGAAGGCTACCAGCTCTAGAAATAAAAGGAAACATGGGAAGACTTTTGGAGGTGCTGAAACATTTGTTTTGAAGTTTTATTACAAAAATATATTTGCAAACATACAAAATTTTGGATGAAAAAAATGCTCATTCTTAAACATTTATGCAATAACTTAATAACTGCAAACATACATAGGTGCTATAAAATCCATACCATACCAAAAACGTTAATGATGCAGTATCTACATTTATTGACTTACAATTATTCTCCTTCCTGGTTTCCAGAAATCCTTCCTGAAGCCCCTCTTCCCCATGGCCTTCATATTGAAAGAACATGCAAATGGGTATAACTAGTGCATCCACAAAAGTCATAAAACTCAGAAATTACTAAAAGCACGTAATGTATCTTAAAAAAACCAACCAACAACTAACTAACCATATGCCCATACACTGAACAGATAAAAATAAATACACCACCAAATTAGAGATACTGCAATTTTTCCAACTCAGAATGAAAGGAAGATATTGCATCTTAACATTTTCATAACATTGCCAGACAAAACTGAGGTGATATATATTGCACACATTCCTCTTGTTAAGATATGTACAAAGCAACCCAAATACCTGGCAAAAAGGTGGCTGATTTGTTGAGAAGTTTTAAAAACAAGTCCCAAATTAAAGGGTTTTTGTCAAAAATAGCTCAGAAATTGTATCAGTGACTACACATGGCATAACGGGTTTCAGAAATATTCCAAAATGAAGCAATTAGAAATGCAAGCAAAAAAGAGATACATCCAGCAGTGTTCAAATATTATATTGAGTATTTATACACAGGTTTAAACATTTTATATGAAATCAAGATGAATCACTTGGTTAATCTTCATTCAATCATTCTGCAAGTCTTCTTTCATTTGGCAAGATATTCTGCTTCAAAGTTATTAGCTGGTAGGCACCTTTCACATAAACTTTGCATTATTAAATAACAGCAGATAAAGTCTAACTACAAAACTGAGGATTTTGATTTTCCTGAACAATTCAGCAGCTGTAGGTTTTAAAACTGTCTTTGATTAGGTTTGAATTTGTTGGTTTGTTTGGTTTTACCTTTTTCTTTTCCATTTTAAAGTGACTTAACGCTAGTTGCAGAACACATTGATTTGGGGGTATAGCCTCAACTAATAGTCTTTTAATTCTCAGCACTAATTAGGTAAAATCCCACTAAGCCAGTAGTTTCACCAAGGAAAAAAAAATCATTTGAAAATGGTCACAATTTCCTGTGATGACCCACAGTAACTCGCTACACACTCCTTATTCCTACATGTGGCTAACACAAATCGAGCTCTTCGACCAGCTGGTAGCTTTATATTTATACAAAAAAGTTAAAATAATCAGGGAAAAACAAACAAACACAACAAGGTTGTTAAATCACACAGTCCTCATGTAAAAAAAAAAAAAAAAAAAATTCAGATTTTACACTGTATTTGAGCTTGTGTTTTACGATGTAACTTTCCATTAAAGAAGTTTCTCTGAAATCTATTGCCCTGGCACTTGTCAGAGAGCAGACTGAGACCCCAGGGTGTACGGGACAGCACCGAGGCTGGTTCCAGCCCAGGGGCTACATGCAGAGAGGTCAGAACACAGACGTGCAGGTGATCAAGGTGAATAGGTTTGCTCATTGTAAAAATGCCTGCCTACTGTGATTTCAACTCTCTTCTTCCAATTCATTTTGAAAGTTGAGGGTGGTGGGATGAGGAAGTAAACAAATAATGTACACAATAAAAACAAAGTAAAGATCTGCCAAGCGGTTGTGGGGGCTCCTGGACAGCTGGAAACAAGGATATTCAAAGTGGAGTCAAACTCTTAACAACACTGCTACTCCAAACAGTGTTCCTTTTGTCAACTGTGTATGACTGAAGAACTTAAAATACAACTCCTTCCTATCACATCTACAGATCTTTGGATACAACTGTATTTAGCAAACGGTACAAATATGCACTAGCAGCTTCCAATCTTTTTATTCTCAGAAACTTATCAAATCTGCTTTCAAAGAAACCAGAAGCTGTGCAGAGAAAGTGAGAATTTGCAGACTCATCTTTGCTAAATCCAGATAAAGAGCAACACTCTATTTGGTTTAGGCTACAATTTTTTGTTCAGAGGAACTGCTCACTGGTTTGTCCCTTTTACAGAAAGTTTTTCTTAAAAAACCAAACAAAACTAATTTGTTTAGACCTTCGATCTAATTTGAGTCCCATTGTTTACGTGCATACACATTGTTATGTCTCTAATTTATGTGGGAAGCTCCCATCTTCCTTAACAAGTCTGCATTTCTATTGCTGAATTCAAATGCTACTATTAAAGCCAAGACATTTCTTGATGGCTGTGCATGACACTAGTGCTTTCCCTGAATCTTGCACATTTTTCTAACAAAATACCATGTTTTAACTGGAAACACTGAAGTCAAAGGCCGAGAAGAGCTTTTCAGAAGGCAGGTAGTGCTAAACAAAGTATATTTTCCACTAAAAAGCTATGAAAGAAAGTAAAATAATCAAATACATTAAAATGTAAATATTTGTTGAATCTAAAACATACTGATTTGTGAGCAAGTCACAATTAAAGCTCAAGTAACTAGTTTCCCATGAAATGGCCATGCATCTTGACTAATTAACTAACCCTTAGGATTTATGCACATATATACTGTAAGGAGCCAAACAATATTGTTTTCTTCATATTTCAATAGTGCTTGAGGGAAAAGAAAGAAGCAGTACATCATAACTCACTACAGTTCATCTTTTTACTTAATAACCCAAAACTTCTCTACTGGAAAAGCATCCTTTAAAAACTACTGTTGCTGGAGAAAGTTGGGACCTGAACTCTTATTACCTTTGCGTGCCGTTACGAAATAACTAGAAGCCATGGGTAAACCAACACAGCAGCCCAAGAGACAACAATTAGAATTTTTCTCACTTCAAATGGGAAAGTGGCCAGTTACATTCTTACATTAGTGAATAGTCAATTTCTAAATCACATATAAGAAGTAATAGCGTTTTAATGAGATAAACTTCAGACTATGAGGTGTGCACTAACACTGTGGGGAGAGGGCAGCAGCAGCAAAGCATGCATCCGTTCCCCATCGGCTTAGCTTCCCACACTGCCGTTCCCATGCACCTGAGAAATGAAAGCCAACTATGACATGGTCCATCCTTAAGCTAAAAGGGAAACCAAGTATTAAATTATTTCAAAACCTGCTGAACAGGAAGAGGATCTTCTAATGGTGGTCTTCTAACTAAGTTTAAAACAAGAGAAATTCAACATGCAACAGAACTACTCTGTTGCTTAAAAAAAATAATAATAAATTGATACAATCACTGAGGATTTTGGCATTTCAAATGTTATCTGTTTAGAGGAAACAGCCTTACTCACTTGGATACCTGTTTAATGTGAGCAACAGAAGCTAGTAAGATTAATGGAATATTTAAAAGATGACTTTATGTGCATTTGCCAGAGACTGTCAATTATTGAGCAAATCAAATTTTATACCTTTTATCAAATTTTATACCTTTTGTTAAAGCCTGAGCTACAAAGACCTGGCTTCCCAATCCATCCCTCGCCCACGCCCACCAACTTAAACCACAAGCTATTTTGCTCCTTTTCCTCAGTCCTTCAAACTGGAACCGTGTTCCTGCCTCTGAATTTGGTTCTGGTGTGGTGTAGTGTAGTGTACTATGCATCTGCTGGTTTCAGTAGTATTGATTCCGTAGTCCTTGAACAGCAAATACAGTTTGGAATGAAAGCCAGAGCAAACATTTGCACATTCACTTCATGCTAATGAGAGCTCAAATGCAACTCAAGTCCCCTCCCCAATAAAAACAAAGGTTTGCTGGTGATGATCACAGTGAAAACCTAGATCACTTCTGAGAACGTTACTTTCATAAGTATTTAAGGAATAGTCTTTCCTAACAGGTTCAAATTCAACATGTTGAAAACTAAATATTCTTTTACAAAAATATTAGTTTTATAGACGAGGCATAATTGTTTCTAAAACAAATACATTTTCAGTGGATTTAACTTTGATTATAGCTTAATGTTGTCTGTATTCTTGGTTAGGACTTGCAAGTAGACGTCATGAATCGTGCTGAGAAAACGGGAATCATTCTGCAGGAACAAACAAGCACAAAAAACCATTAGTAAAAGATGCAAACAACAAAAAAAAAGTTTAATTTAACACCATTTAAATTTTGCCTAAGGATCCCTTTACAGAGCCACCCCTCCAAGAGCCACCAGAACAGCACTAGCTGCAGACCTGGACAAGACCTGTAGACAACATACAGACTTTGAGCCACGAAGCTGCTGCTGCTAAGACAGCTACCGAGACCATTAAGCACTCTGCGTGCTCAAACCCCTGCAGGGTCACTAAGTCAGTCCTGGCCATGCACTTTCACTTCCAGAGTCCAAACTCTGGCTGAGACAGAGAATTCCATCCTGTCTGTGTACAGGCACCCAAATCAAGTCTACATGACTGTCAGAAATAAGGTTATTTCCATCAGTCAGAGCTGCCTGAAAGGGACCCGTGTGTAAAACAAGAATTCTCACACCAGAGCATTACTGGGAAGTGAATTCATTTAATCTATAGACAGTAATTTTGAGACATTTCCTGAATTTCATTTCCTCAAATGACAAGTCCACAACAGTAGTATCTAATCCTCTAGCTTGAAAATGTAATATCCTTTCTCCAAGATCTGCACAGGAAATAAAAAGTGTCCTGCTTGGAGCACAGTGCAAGTACTTCCATGCTGCGGGCTATGCCTGGTTTGGTCTTCATTCAGCTCGCTCTCTATTTAAAGAGAAGGCTTGAGACAAATATTCCAATCAACTTTCTGAAGTCACTACAACAATGTTCTTCAGGCTACTAGGGGAGAATCAGTGCGCTGTCTCTAACCAGAGTAAGACTTCTGGAAGGTGAGTTCAGTTGCAAGACTTACAATAAACTAGTTTAAGGATTTAAAGAGGAGAAAACCCCACAAACATACCCACCAATACACAAAAAAAGAGTGACACAGATAACACGGACAGCCTCGCTGATAACAGGATCTGGTGGTGACCCTGCTTGGTCTAACTTTATCACTGGGAAGACATTGTTTGCTATTTTTAGACTTTCATTCTGGGGGTAAGCTCTACTAACATCAGCATGGAGAGGGCAAGAGAATCTTGAGTTAACAAAGAACTGTCATTCACAGCAACTTCACCATGACTTTAGAGGTCAAAATTACTCCACTGCACAGCTACTCCCACCATCTCAGATTTATCATAGAACCATACTGAACTTTTTAGTCCCTAGAAATAGCAGAAACAAAACTTAGTATTTCCATTTCAAATACATAGACCTCACTTGAAGATCAGGAACAGTTCTGTGGAACTGGAAACAGGAAAGCTTTCCTTGGAAAAGCAGGAACATTTACAAAGACCACAACCCCAACCCCCATCCCCATAGCAGGTCTGCTTCTACTAATGCAACTTCTTCCTCATCGTCCACAAATTCATGTGGATGTGAAAGGACACATCCGATGTACAGCTGTGTCCTTTTAAGTCCTTCATCTCACAACCAAGAGGAGGAAGCTGTGCCATACTACATGTACAGCGTGGAATAACCTACTCCTTCCAACTTCTGTAATGGTTCTGGGCAAAAGAAGTTATGGGGGTACGCAGAATTCTCAGTACTGGCTAAGGTACTTGGAACCCCATCCCTCAGAAACCGAGCTCAGTAAAGACAGGACCTTTATTAGATGTATCAGTGCTTCCTGAAGCTGAGACCTACTGAGAACAGTAGGAGGTATAGTCTGAATTTCTGTTACTCCCAGTGTTAAAGGCGAAGAAGAATTGGCTTTATTCTCCACTTCAGTGGCTTTTGTAGCTGACTGCTGAAAAACGCTAGGAGACAAGAGGATTGAAGGCGTTACTGTAGTTGTGGCTGTAACAAACTGTGGAGGCGCAACCTGTAAAAGAACAGACAATTAATAAACACCATGTCCGTTAAGAATGAAGGGTGTTATAAAGGCTGGAGAGATTTGCATGAAAAACAACAACAAAAAAATACCCACTATTATTCAATCAGGTATTAAAAAATACTGTCCTTAATGAAGAAATAGTTAATTATAGACGTTAATTTTTAAAAAGATAAACAGTAATTTTTGAAAAGATGAAAATCTTCAATAGTCTTGTATGCAGACTCCTTCCTCCTCACGTGGTTACTACCTTCCAGAAGTTTTGAAACATAACACATCAAAGATGAGCTGTTCAGCTAGATAATCAAAGGAGCCTGTAGTTGCTTTGCAAATTATTATTTTTCTCAGGAGTTTACAGAAATGCTGGTCCTGCTTCCTGCCACCCTGCCTGTATGGTCTCCAATAAAATACACTTATAATTTGAAGTATCTCAAAGGTATTTAAAATTACTGATAAACCATAATTAACATACTGCAGCACATTGAATTATTCTCATTCCAAGTACATTCTCCCTAGTGAAGGAAACTACAAATGTATAGGAGTAGTGTATTTGCATAAAGATGTGAGTAAACATCAGCCTTGAGCAACTCTGACAATCTCCTGATAACTGCAATTATTATTCAGTATAATTGACATCTTCCCCAGGCTTCCAGAATGCCCAACATGGGGGAAAAGAAAATAAACAAGCCCATCTCACTCAAACAAAAATGAGACTAAATGTGGTTTGTAAAGATGTCGGATACATCGGCAGAAAATATTCCTCTCCAAAAATCAGGAAAATTGTCATAAGGAAGAACCCCTGCAAAGCCATCTAAAGCTTATGTCTGTGTAAGAACATCGACAGCAGCAGGACTAGCAAATGGATTTTCTTATAGTCAAAACTGTGAGGATGTGGAGCGTGGGATTTCAGCTCAAGATAAGTTTAAACCAACAAATGCAGTTTGCCACACAACAGACACGTTTCTTAGAATTCCCAAATCTATGTAAAATGCTTTTATTTAGATAGTTATTTACTAACCATGTCATGAAGAGTCTGTATAGCTTGTCTAGCAGGCCAGTAGCTAAAACTGTATTTTACTTTAAGCAGGACTTCACAATTGTACCTGGGCATGCTACTGAAACTGCCTTTATTTACTGCAACTTGGACAAGAATGAGGCAGTTTAATGGATTTGAGAAAAGGAGTGGGTGGGAAAAGGAAAAGTAAAATTAAATTACAGATGGTATCCTGAAAAGAATACATAACCAAAAAGGTAATTAAAAATAATTCTGAAGACTTGACTATTACCAATTATTTTTTTGCCTGCAACCTGAAATTTGACACTGGCATTGCTTGGAACTGCTATTCAAGGGCTGTTCTAATAATGTTAAGTCTGTATTTAGACTGCTAAAACTTGCTATTAGCAATTTTCCCAGTAGGAGATGCTTGTCATCCTTTTCTTCTTCTACTGACCTTATTTTTTTTTTAATTTTATTTTATTATTTGCTTGGTATCTTTTTCATAAAATAGAAGGTCTCTCGGGAAAACCAAAAGAGACAGCAAGGCAAGGACAGCATTTCATACTTCTGGGGTGCTCAAGGTTGGGTTAAAGCTAACGGACCCTACTGCAGCATTACAGCATCACTGCTGCTTGCTCACAGGTCAAAAACCACCTCACTTCCAATGGTGCAAACTCAGTGCAGGATTGCAGATCCAAACCTGCGTGCTTGTGTCTGCATCAGCACCAGGAATAAGAGGCACCGTACAACAGAACCACGTGCTGGTTCATCGCAGCCTTGAGAAACTCCCCTTGCTACAGTACAGCTCCGCTCTGCCTCGGAACAAGCAAGTAACATGGCCAGTGGGCAATCACTAGTTGAGGTACCAACTCCTTACCACTGTTTTTAACAGAAGTGTTTATTCACTTACTTGACTTGCTTTAGATAAAGTCTTCGGCTGTGGAAACACTTCGGATTCCTTGTTTTGCTGTACAGTCTATGTTAAAAAGAAAGCATAAGTCACAAGTTAGCAACCACAGCTCAGCTTCCAGTGGGGGGTCTCTGGTTTTTATGAAAGCACAAGAGTGCAAATTTGAAAAGGTCTGAACCATTTGAATGGTTCATCAATGGGAAGGAAAAGAGGAAATCTATGAATTCATCTTTTATGCCTTCAATATTATGGGAAACCTGTCAAAAGTCATTAAAAAAACCCTCTTCTGAAGAAAGACTTCTACAGTTAAAAAAAATATCTAAATATTAAAACCCTGAAACTGGAAACAAGACGAACGCTACAAAGTGAAGAGCATCCCTTTGGTAAATTGCTAGGAAGGCTGATATTTTCCTGAGCACTTCACCTCATCACCTTCACAAACATTAAATGCCGCTTTCTGCTACAATTTCCAAAGTATTTTATACCCTTACAAACAGCACCCAGATATTTCTTTAGTCAGATTTCAAGACTGCAGTATAATAAAATGCAAGTGTTATAAAATATTAGAAAACACAATAAAGGACATGTAGATGAGGTACTTTAGTAAATTCCTGTGCCATTCCTGGAAAGGCTCATTACAGCCGTTTGGAATACTCAGCAAAACCCCTTTGCGTCCGCCAGTACTTGAACTGCAGTGAAAAACAGGGAATTGTAGTCCTTCATGACAAAACCAGAATTAGCTCTATGAAGTAGTAACAAGCACAAGATCAAATTCTTAAAGTCTAATTACCCAAGGGTTAAGAAGCCTTTTGCTGCTTTGGGAGTATATTGGGACTACAGAGAATTTGTCTAATGAAAATAAAAACATCCACCAAGTAAAAAAGCACGTAAGGGTGGGCATGCGAAGAGCTACCCCCAAGGCTATCAAGCAGACATTGAATAAACACAGCCAAGGGCAGCTGTGGATAAAGCCAGCCAGCTTTTCTGTATGTTCAAAAATAGCACCACCTTCTGACAAATGTGTACAAAGTTTTGGCAGTACAGGAAAGAAAAATACTGCTCAGAACGTACACTTCTAGACCAAGAGAACTGCTCAGTGCTGTACCTGGTCCTCCTCCTCCCTCTGCAAAATTAATCAGTCCAACCATCTCAGAAAGATGATCACTAGTAAATTAATCCTAGCATGTAACAGTCACAGACTTCTTGGACAACTTTCAAGGCCATCAGTAGATGAGAAAGAAGGTAATTAGAAAGACAGCACAATGAAAAACACACCCATTTCTTAAACATTACAACAGGGATAACTTTTCTGAGGACAGAAAAGCAACACTTGAAAAATACAGATTACCTAAAACAGGGCTTAGGACAAGGTACAGGCTGAAGAGCTGAGCTTTTGATCAGATCTCTGTGATCAAATCTCTAATCAAAAGCTGAGCTTTTGATTAGATCTCTGTGATGAGTACGTCATCACCATATTCACAGCAAAGGCAGCAGCTGACCCAGACAGGGCTACCAAAGACTTTGTGCAAGCACTGGGTAATAACAGCCATCAGGAAACTCATACAGATGTAGCTGTAAGTACTTTTGTTTGGTGGGTTTTATTCTTTCATGACAACTGTACCCAAGATGCAAGACGACACGATCAAACTTAGTCTCCGTGAATGTAAACATAAAAGAATGCAACAACAAGAAGGGAAATCTCTGGATAACTGGAGAAGTGGGCACTACAGAGTTACTCCCTTTGGAGGACAAAAGAAATCCAAAACCCCAAACTCAATCAAAAGCCAATTATACAGCAGAGCAACACTAATTGATTAGAAAATAATTTATAACAGAGCCACATATGTTCATCTTTGTATGCCTCAAAACAAATTTACAGCTTTGGCTTATATTAAGGCAAGAAACAAAGATTTCTTCCAAGAAATATAAAAGTTTAAGAGGTCCTTTGCAAGTGATACTAAGATAAAAAAATCAAGGTAGAAAATTAGACAAAAATATATCAGTTTATGATCCATTTCACTGAATAACTATCAATACCTCAATGTAGCCTATACGTATCCCCAGCAGAAGGGGGGCAAAATTGAATTAGAAAACATCCAAGGCAAAATAACCAGAAACAGGAAACTGTTCATTTTGTACCTTCAAAGATGGTACAGACTAGACTTCCACAGCATCAACTCTCCTAACACTGATGCGTCTGTAACCTTCTGTCCCTTCCCACATCAACAGTCCTTAGCAGTATTTTTCTGACACTAGTACAGATGAATTCTCTAGGACACATTCATCCCCTACCAGCGCCAGCTGGAAAGGCATCTTCCTCTACAGACAGGTCTGGCACTGACAGAAGATGCTACTGATAGAAAACTAACAGAATTTGTTTGCTAAGTTAGCAATTCAATCAGTATCACACACTGCAAGACCTTAATTATTTTTAAAAGGGTAATACATAACAGCACATTTTTCAAGGGCAAATACGCGTAGTCTAAGGACAGTTTAAAGCTTCACGGATATAAAAACCCACAGAATACCTGAAGGGGAGAGATTATCTTGCTGTTCAAGGCTGATGGCTTACTGTGAGATTCTTTGAAGCTTTCTGGCGTTGCAAGTTGGCCAACGGAGGCAGAGATGTTTGGCGTTAAGGAAGTCCTAGAGAGACACTGCTGTTGCATTTGGTCATGCTGTGGGGTCAACCTGAGTTTCTGGAGAAGATCCACACTCGTGTGGGATGCATTAGAGACAGTTCCCGTATTTGTTGGTGTCAAGGGCGCTATAAGCTGGCTTTGTCCAGCCATCAGATTTTGCGGAGCGTGGTTCACTTCAGATGTTGGCTGATTCACTAGTGGGGATATCTGCTTGGCAGCTTGCTGCATAACTTGCATTATACTGTTGCTTGGTTTTAGGCCAGGAAGCATCTGAGCAGGGGCAGCTTCTGATGTCGAGGCTGAATTAAGATTAGGGCTTAAACGAACTGAATAGCTTGAAACGTTTTTTATATCAGGCTGGGAAACCGAAGCTGGAGGCATAAGCATAGGTGTTAAGCATTCCTGCTGACTCAGAGGATTGGCACTGGCTTTAACGCTTGGACTTTCAGATTTCCCTAGTGACTGCTGCATTGCTGTTGACTGGTCAAAGGAAAAAGGCAAGAGCAAACTGTGCTGGTCTCTGGCAGAGGTCTCAGTCTGCAACTTTTCCATTCTCTCTGGATTGGGATACAGAGCTGCAGGCTGTTCCTTTGGTAGAGAGGTTCCAAACAGTTCCTCCAAAGTCAGATGCTTCTGCCTTGACTGAAATGGCTAGAAAGAAGGAAAAAGGAAGTTTTCAGTTTAGATACATGCCTCTCACCCTTTTCATTAACAATGCAATAGATAAAGGAATCTCTAGAAACCTGTATATATATATATATCTATATATATCTTCTTACGTGCAATGAGCGACAGAACAAGAGGGAATGGCTGCAAGCTGCAGCAGGGGAGGGTTAGGCTGGACATTAGGAAAAAGTTTGTCACAGAGAGAGGGGTCAGTCAGTGGAATCAGCTGCCCAGGGAGGTGGTGGAGTCACCCTCCCTAACTGTGTTTCAGAGTAGATTAGATGTGGTGTTGAGGGATCTGGTGTAGGGGAGAACTTGTAGAGTAGGGCTGATGGTTGGACTCCATGATCCCAAGGGTCTCTTCCAACCAAAATGATTCTGTGATTCTATTCTATGATACATATATATAGATATATCTCCTTGAAAAGCATGTATATACTCACACTATTAGATCCGCCAATCCTTTATTCTCTCAAAAATATACAACTAGCCTACAGCACTGACATTGTTAGAAAAATCTGATTTTAAAGACATTCTTCTTCATACTTGGCTGAAAATGTTTAAAAACATGTTTCACTGAACCAAAACAGCTATTAACACCCTTAAATCTCCTTTTTTTAGATTGCACAGCACCAGAAATTATGTAAAACAGCTGGACTAAAACACACTATTCTGTTCAGAAGAGTGAATGGCCTGCAGCACAATTCCAGTGTGTTCTGACAGTATGTCTAAACAAAGATGCTATTTTACAGTGACAACTACTGTCCCATGACATGGCCATGCCAGGGCCAATTTCACTAGCACAGACAACAGCAGTGAAGGTACAGCAGGGCAGGTAGCACGAAAGGTGCCGAACAAAAAATTCTCAGGCTTGAAATCATGTTGTCTTCTGCCCAGGCACTAATCTCTATTGACATTGTTGCTATTCATTTTTAGCCAGCTTAAAGTCAGGCACACTTTCATTTTCCAGCAGAGACATTCTATAGCTTATAAACCTTGTTAAATATGGTAGGCATTCTTCCTCAAATTGGTTTTACTTTTCCCCATTGATATTACTGTTCTCCAACTCTGAAGATTCTTAGGAGAAAAGTCACTATTTCTTCGCATTTCAATCTCAGCTCTTCACTGATAAACTGACTAGCTTTCCTTCATTATACATTACAATATTAAAGTAATAATCAGAAAGCTTTACCATGTTCTGATCCAAATCAGAGTAGAACCGTAGCTAAATACGGTCTCAAGCATGCAGTTAGTTTCCACTCTGAAGTACAAAGCACACCTTTTGCCTGGCCCATCTGTGACCGAGGTACATTTTGAGCGTATCAGCTAGGTATGTTACGAAGACCCTTAACACCAGGGGTTGCAAAAAGGCAACACGATTGCTTCACTTGATAGGAACTGGGTGCTGCCCAGAGGGATGCTCCAGAAAGAATTTTAGATATACTGGAACATGAATTAGCAGTCAGAACTGGCATTATAGAGTTTAATTTCAGTGTTCCTATTCAGTTTTGCAGATCACTGCCACAAAAGCATTTCATGTTAGAACTGGTTTTCATTTTGAACTGCCAAGATAAAAAAACTTGAACTTCAGAACATCACAGAAGACATTTATTCTTATTCCCAAATCTATGATATCTTTAGTATGAAATGAAGTTAGCCAATTAGTTTGGCCTGAGCTTCCCTTAGCGGGGCATATTCTTATCAGAACAAGACTGACCTTTCTGTGCCCACTGGGTGGCACTGTAAGCAGGCACAAGGCACTTAAGTGTTTGGCCTTAAGTGAATTTTGTTATTGCACATTATTTATTAATTATACTTAATTTAATTTGCTATTGCACATTATTTCTGTTATTGCACTTAATTTTTTTCTTCTAAATTATTCTAAATTGATCTCTAAGAAGTCTTGTATGAAGCTCTAGTTTCCCTGTCCAGAAATGCTTACTATAAAATGGAGCCAAATACTGAGCTATTGCAGTATTCCAGCCACTCCACTGACAATACCAGGTTTCCTGTGGTTCAAACACATGCTTTGCCTGCTGCTGCAGTTCAAGGGCTACACTGCCAAAGAGTTCTTAATGCAGGAAAAAACCCCACACCCCAAACAACACTCCTCCTCTGCCCACAACAACACACCCCTGAAGCAAACCAACCCAGAACACACACGCTTTCCATGATCTAAGTATGAAGGAATCAGCGGAGGTTCCCAGCCAGCCACACCAGCAGAGGTTCAACGTGAGCTGGGAAGCGTGGGAGAAGACAGGTAAACCACACCTTCACTTCTGCCAAAGCGATGGTGCTACCGGGACCAAATACCTTCCATTCTTTGTCTAGCTACAGGCTGTTGATTTCAGTTAGCAGGACTCTGGCTACAGCTTTGAAGGCTGTATGAAGCACAGAGAAATGTTAACTAAAAGCTTCAAACATGAGAAGGCAGGACTTTAGTTCACGAGTGAAACAGGGCAGCACAGTTCACAGCCACCATCCCTAATGGTGTTCAAGAAGCATCTGGATGAGGTGCTACAAGACATGATTTAGTAGCTTAGTGGGTAGTACTGGTGACAGGAGGACAGTTGGACCAGAATGATCTCGTAGGTCCTTCCCACCTTGCGTTTCTGTGATTCTAACTGATGCCATGTTCAGTTGAGTAATGTGGCAGAGAATTTTCTCTTTCCTCCTGGCTCTGCAAGTCATCCTGCACATGGACTGACTTCTTCCAGAATCCAAGTTAGCCCATTTAAACATACTTAGATATTCACAGTAGTGTGACAGCCTAGTCTTTTTAAATGGTAACTCAAAAGACAGCATTTAGGATCCTAAAAGTCTTGAAACCCATCAGTTTTACAGCTGTGATACACTCAGCACACAACCCTGCAGGCATCCTAAGAAAAAAAATGTTTTGATAGCAAAACAAAATAGGAAATAAAAAAAAGGTTTGGATAAAACATACCTGCTCTTGAACTTGTACTGAAGTTTTCTGTTCTGAAGGCTCTGTGCTTTCTGGCTTTGGAGTATTCACATTTTGTTGCATTCCAGAACTTGATGCAATACTTAAGTCGCTGATCTGATTCTGGAGGAAAAATAAAATAGAATTCTTAGTGTGTTTACTGATTGAGTTGACTTCCATCTTTAATAAATGGAAGAAACAAACCCAGAAATTGTATTACAGGTTAAATCACCAGTGAAAAAAACCCGAGGTGTAGAGCACTATGGTACAGCTGGACATCAGCTCAACACATGGTGATTGCTCTGGTCACAGCAGCAACATATGTACAGGCTCAACTTTTCAGCAAGAAGTTAAAGAAACAATCTGAGATTTACTATTCTTTTGTTTTCAATTTCTAAGTGAAAGCAATAAATACAAAATCAAGACCACATATTGTGATTGAGGGACAGAGGTGAGAAGCAACTTCTCTAATTTTTCTGACTTTTAACTTCTAACTTGAAGGTCAAAACTCTTTGTGCCTGAAATGCTGGATGCCTTGTTACAAAGTTAGACAAAGCAGAGTTCTCTTTTCACTAGGGCACGCTTCCATGCTTTTATTGAAACACACAAAACACCACACTATAAAAAGCAGCCATTCACTTCATAAAAAACACCCCACCGAAATCTCAAATTCATTCATTTTCACATATGGACTCGACGTAGCAAGTACTTGAAGGATTAAGCTGATTTGGAATCCTAGATTAAATCACTCAGACCTTCATAAATCTTTTTTTCACTCTCTCTGCCCCCTTCTCATGCTGACACTCTGCCAATCTCATGTGGGCTGCACACAAGGATTACTGTATGATCCATCTGGAATGTACTAGGCAGATAAGTACTCTCTGCTCCTAAATACAAATTCATGTGTAATTACCGAGTGCCATAAAATAATTCAACACGTAAAATTAAGACAGGAAAGGTCCCTGAAGAAGCCACCTTTAAAAACAAGCTGGTTGCCCAATCACATTAACACCGACACAGCTTGGATACAAGGAGTTCCAAAATTGCTGAAGCCAAGGTGGTCCCAAGAAGTTTGCTTGAAACATGAGCAATATTGTTCATTTCCGTTTATCTGGCAACTTCTACCTAACTACAGTCAGAGCAAGGAATGGGGTTATGCCCAATAGATTCACTTTACAATTTATGTAAACACTCAAATAGGAGAATAAATAATTATGTTAGTTCCACTAGCATTCTAGCAATCATCAACACACACACACACCCCTCCCCCCCGACTACCAAGATGAAGACATAAAGCCCCAATTCCACAGTAGCTCTACCATAGCCCACGCCCTGCATATTTCTCTGTTGTGTTACAGGCACCACAGAGATGGACTGTGCAGAACATCACCTGTGCCCCATTGCCTGTCTGTCAGTATCTTGTCAACAGAGCTTCTTCCATGAAGCTTAGGAACTTTGTTTCTAGCAAAAGCTTTTCATTACTCTCACATGAAACGGATCTGAACATGAGGAGAGGAGAAGCTGGAATATCCTGAGTCATTTTTAAGAGCCATCTGTTGAAAGGGTGCATTATTCAATACTGCAAGGACAAAGAGGGAGAAGGGCTTCATCCCAGCTTAAGTGGGCACTACCAAACCAGTGTGGTTTTGTGGTTTGGTTATTTATCTTTCTGCCCCCAAAGCCTTCAATCCTGGCTCAACTGAGAGAACACTGAAAGATGACTCATTCAGGTTTTGATGCTTGCTTCTGTGCTCTCACAAAAGCTGCTACTTCCATGATGCTGGCCTTGGTACAAAGCCACCTTCTCCCCAGACAGCACTGATGCTCAGAGAATCAGAAGCAACTTGGCTTTTTACTAATCTCTCTCTCAGGCGTTCAGAAAAACACATAACTGTTTTTTCCAAACTAGTATCTAGCCTGGGTCAAACGTATCTTATGTCACACCCAGCCACCCTCAATCAGAAAGTAGCTAATGAAGTGGGCTCATACAAAACATGCCGATTCTTTCCTCATCCACACAGTGCTGTAACAACCTGGAAGCCTACAAAGCCCCATATCCTGAAGTGCTTGAAGGACCTCTTCTGTGACCTACCACACAAGCAAGTTTGGGAAGGAATCAAGTACTCTAACAATGTGCTAGCAACAAAACCCACACCACAGCTCTGCAATGTTATACTCACACATTACTTTACTATTGCACATTCTAATATTATACTTGGAGAGAGGTATTTGTTATTCAGAATCTTTGTCTCTTTATTTTTTGATCTCCCACATATTACTTTTCTGTTTGTCCTGCATGTACCAATTTGGTGCTCAGGAAGTAATTAGTTTCTATAGTCCTAAGAGAACTAATATTCTCCATTATATAAACTTGTGAATTTAGCTCTGGCAAAAGATACCAGATTCATCCTTATGAAATTAATTAAAAGGACAGACACACAGTAGACAAGACAATAGTAGTAAGTGGAGGACAGAAGAACAGTACTGTTACACTTAGTCTACAGCTATTAATAATATGCTTCACAGAGCCTGGAAATGTACTGAATGACTAAGTCTCTAACATTGCAAGACTTCTTTTGAGACTGAAGACACAGATGCTGTTGGGTACAATTTTTATTTGCTATTCCCAGAGACAATTTTCTCACAGCGGTAGAAACTGTTGTAAAATGGGTCTCTCGAGCTACATTTCCAGTTGGATCACATGATCAGTACTCAATCCATCTTGCCTGAAATCAGAGACTGTTTCTTACTCAAGTGTACTTGGGAGAGGGAACAAGCCATCAGTCTGAAAACAAGGCTACTGGAGCAACGGCAGAGAATGCCTGTTCTTGAAACAAAACAGCTAATGTGTGACAAAAGTTTCCAGATAGGCTCTTAAAAACAAAAACTAATGGAAAAGTATGCAGAGAGTTGCCCACTTAAGGTAATAATTACAAAACATAACCTTAGGGATTTTTTTGGCACCACAACACAAGAGAGATTTCAAGGTGCTGGAGCGAGTGCAGAGGAGGGCAGTGAAGCTGGTGAAGGGCCTGGAGCATAGATTTTCTGAGGAACAATTGAAGGAGCTGGGACTGTTTAGTTGGAGGAAGAGGAGGCTGAGGGGAGACCTCATCACTCTCTACAACTGCTTGAAAGGACATTGTAGAGAGGTTGTTGCTGGTCTCTTCTCACAGGTAATTAGCGATAGAAGGAGAGGGAGTAGCTGCAAGTAGGGTTAGGCTGGACATTAGGAAAACATTCTTCCCATAAAGAGTGGTCAGAGCCTGGAATGGGCTGCCCAGGGAGGTGGTGGAGTCCCCATCCCTGACTGTGTTTCAGAGTCCATGAGATGTGGTGTTGAGGGACCTGGAGTAGGGGAGAACTTTGTAGAGAAGGGCTGATGGTTGGACTCGATGATCCTGAGGGTCTCTTCCAACCCGAATGATTCTATGATTCTATTCATGCAACACTCAAATCCCAAACTCTTTTAAAATATGAATTTCTCCTCACATCACCCCTTCTCTCTAAGTCACTGTACATCTCTGCTATATCACAGGCATGGGATAGCTCACAGAGTTTCTGGGCTTCTTCTATATTATTCAACACACCAAAGCATTTCAGTGTGCAGCTCACTGAATGCACCGCATTATAGCACCAACCACGGCAGGTCTTTAGTGACTTTCAGCACAGAGGAAAAAAGCTGAAAAACTGAAGCCTCAGCCACTGTAAGGAATATTGACAATAATGGAACTTGAAGATCACAAAAATGGACAAGTTCAGTGGTATGTTCTTCTACAGTGTTACATATAGAATTGTTCATGTTTCATTTAACAATGACCTCACAGAACAGGTCACAGACGAGCACTGAGACTAAGCAGCCTGTGCACATATTTAGAAAAATACTCTAAATCATCATACATATCTGGTTTTAAAACTGTATTCCCCCATCCCCAAATGTAGCAATTCAAACATAAGAATATACAGGCCCATTAAACTATGGGTTAGGTGCACTACTTTGACACCTTGGGTTAGAATGTGTTGCATAGGAAAATTCAGTATATCAGAGTTACTCTTTAGCATCTCTCAGAAATCACAGGGCTTGCTATTTCAGTGGACTCCACATGGTGTCCTAAGACTGATATTCAGAAGTAAAAGCAGTGCTTTTATACATGAATGTTGGGGGGGNTTTTCATTGCAGCCATTGGTTCTGCTGGGACTTTTTCTGTCCTGAGAAACTTGCTGCGATCTCTGAGCTTCTTGTTCTACCACTCTGTAAAAAGAAAGAAGAAACAGGGTTTTAGAACTTTGTTTCTGGAGTCAACATCTTGCAAAAAGCAGTAAAGAGAAATGCACTGCCAGTGTGTTAATGCATCTTGTTCCATCTTTATAAAAACCTAACACACATTTGACCAAGGTTACACGAGTTTTCTGTTGCTACAAGGCTTTTATACAAGTCAAATTATCCAATTGTCTGTACAGATTCTCTCTAATCCAGACAGCACTAGTCTGTCTCTCTCACAAAGTTTGCCCACAGTAGACACTACCTCTGTAGAAGTGTCATATTTAGACATTTTTACAATAAAAAGGTAGACATTCGAGTACATGTTCTATATAAGAGCACATCCCATACGACGGACTGAATAAAATACACATTTTTTTTTTTTCACTCTTCCTAACGTGTTTTCTCCATATCTCCCCAAATCAAGCTGTTATTCAAGAAACCGAATTACAAAACAGCTCTCATCATTACACAGCAAAGCAAGGACAGTGGGACAGCAGAGAGCTGGCTCATGCCAGATGCCTCTGGAGTCAGTCTGCACGGAGGCTTAGAGCAAGGCACCCCTTCCTGCCCCACTCAAGGCTCTGGAAAGGCAGGCAAACCATTTGCTTCTCTAACTGCCTTGTAGTCATTCCCATTCCTACGTGCCTTTTCTTCCAGCCTTTGGTACCTACAGTTCATTGATCACTTCTACTCTACCTCTACCTCCCTCAAGTGTAAGAAAAAATTAATTTTAAAAGACAGTTAAGATATGTGAGAAAATGATGCATACCTGGCACATTTCATTAATAAAAGTAAAGGCTGCATATATTTCTACTCCTAATCCACATGCAGTTCACAAGATATACATGGCTGTGCAATGCGCTAAAGCTTATCCTCTTGAAATAAACACACACAAGCCTGTAATCCCTTCTTTTTTAAGCCTGCATTAATCAAATATGTTAAGAAAAAACAAGCACTGTAAACAGGGCAGAGCTCTGGAGCTGGCACGTCACTCAAGAACTCTTATGCTCAAGAACATCACGATGGCTGGTGGGGGAGCCAAGAGGTGCCATCATAACAATCACAGAAAGTGTCAATCATTCCAGCCTCCGGTTCCTCGGGGTCAGTCAAGATTCAGGAGTAACTCTGGATTTTATAGGCTGGAGAATAATTAGATATTTAGATGCACCTCTACGCTGCTCTTTCTGAGGCAAAGTCTTAGAAGTTTCTTCCCAGTTTTCTAGCAATCAAGTCTCTTGACTTCACTACAGTTTAGCTGTGTTTATTTGGCTTTTAAAAATTGAATGCCACCTTCAGAATGCCTTTGAAAATTTTTAATCATTCAAGCTGCTTATTTAACCAGCTTCTCATTATTTGTACAGCTTTCTCTGTAAGCAAGCATTCACCTGCAAACGGCACTCAGAACAGGGAGGCCAATCTACCCTCTGACAGTTTCTAAGAGCCGCAGCACGCACGGGTTCGGGTGAAGCAGCTCGACACCATGCAGATGTTTCTATGGTGACACTCCAAGGGAACATTTTGTTCCAGCAGCCCTTGTGGTCACACGGTCCTGACTTTGGACTTGGCTAAACTCAACTCTGGAACTAGGGATAAGAAAGGGCAAGGTAGAAGAACCAGAATACTTTACTGAGATTTTAGGTGTCAGCCTAATTGTACCAGAAAAAGTGAATAGTTCAGTTGAAGAGAAGATTCTGGACACCTGAAGTCACACATCTGCTGCCTCTTAGGTGAAGCAAAGGCTTCAGTTCCAAGACTCTCGTTCTGCTCTTAACTAGTAGTTCCACAAGGTTCCAAAAGACACCTCCTCATTAAAATAGTACTAATTGGTCTCATAGCAAAGCAGCTCAAGAAGTAAATCCATTTAGTGAAACGTTTCATAAAGACTTCTCAAAAACATTTCACAATATTTTTTTCTATTGTGCATTATTATTTGTTGCCTTTTTAATTATTTTTTTTTTTTAGAACATCAATTGCATTTATTCTCATGCAAATAACTGTGGACCAGCTCATCCTCCACCTTCTGTCTCCTGCAGGTTACACTCACATGGTGGTGACAGGGTAACTGTGAAGCAGCAAACTTCCAAACCCCTGAGATGCTCTCCCACTTGTAGCACCCTGCCTGCATCTCAGAGGCCAGTTTGGGTAAAACAGGGTAAAACAACCCCATAAACTCATCTAAAAATAGCAAACCCCTACAAATCTACATGTCGGAATGCAACAGTTTCACAGAGCTCTGAAAAACCCTAGCTTGTCCTACTTCTATAAAGCTCATCCCTAATAGACATCTTGACTTAATTTGACCCAAATTAATGCCTTGTAAAGTTATTCATGGGAGTCATCAAATGGCTTTTTTTACATTGCAGAAAATTCTAGAATCTTTATTTTCTTTTTTAAAGAGTTCTGTAAATCAAATACCTTTGCTAGGAAAAAAAAAAATCAACTAATGGAAGTCTGTAACACTGAGCATGCGCCCTGAGCAATCCAGGATTAAATCTTTTTTAAGCAGGGCCTGCTGTTTCTTTCCATTATATCAGAGAGGGGAAGAGGCACACACTCCAGGGACGCAGCAGCTGCCGTGACAGTTTGCATAAGAATATCTGCAGTTGTAGCGTTGGAAATATACCTGGCACAACCCCACAGAAGGGGGGTAGGGAGCAGGGGGAGAGAGGAGGAGAGAGGGAATGTGAGAAGTGAAGTCTGCGATTACAAAGCCCCCAAACACTAATTTACTTTTCCTTTGAGAGATAAGCCACCGAAATATAAATGGATGGCCTGCAATCTTGTTAACTCAGTCTGGCACAATAAGGTCAAGTCAAACAGCAGGAAAGAGAATGCAAATCTCCTTGAAACCTTTTATGGTGATGTTTTTGAAGCTCCGAGGTACGTAAAGGCAATACTCTTTCCTACCAGTGAAACAGAAAGGCCCACCTAAATCAAAGGGTGCCACTCCAGATTGGCCCCCAGGACAAAGGCAAAAAACTAAACCTAAATTAATGCTCTTGGAAAACAACAAATATTTATTTCAAGATGTACTGAACTAAGCCTGATGGAGCCTGCTACCATGTACTGAAACGCAGCTTCCCTTCTCTGAGTTGATATGTTACTGGTTTTTTTTAAATTTAGAAAGTATATTTTAAGTGTTTTTAAATCCATCTTTCATTGCAAGATGAAACGGTTTCTGCAGGCTCAGCCTCCCTCATGTGGAGGGGCGGGCACACAGAAGTATCAGCAGTTCTTACTTTCCATCTTACCTACTACCCATTTTGGGGGAGAGAAAGCTTAACGTTTGTGGGTACGGATATCAGCAAAATAGCAGCAATCCACTTTCCATCAGGTTTGTGGCAAAAGCCTCACAAGTGCAGCTCTTCCGTCCTGCAGTATCGTACAACTCGAATGCCTTCATGGCTGTTTCCCTAGTGCGGACCTTTAGATACACAAGAGCTGCATGTACTAGAAAATGAAGTGTGGTTCCATTCCACGGTGCTTTTTCAACAAATACAAGTAAATAGACTTACAGTAAATACCTTTCTCAGGTATAGCTTCTGCAAACACTCCTCCTACCCTCAAACAAGCATACAATTTTAAAGGCAAAGAGAAATAGGAGTATTCAGTCATTCCATAATCTAATATGAAGAAAGGCATTATGAAAAAGCACTTGGATAACAAAAGTCTTGTTACTAACACTACTTAGGCTAGCAAAGATCACTGGTACCTTTTTGTTACTCAGCTAATGGCAGCAAAGGCTATAAAAAATGGTAGTGACATGAGGTCATAGCCAGCTCAGCAAAGTTTAGCTCTCTGTATTCTGTCAATATCCAATGAATAATTCTTTTGATTTCTCTAGTTTTACTTGCATAAGTCTGAAGTGACAAAACTCAGTACGTTTCACAAAGTCTGCTTGATGCATTGACTCTAATTTCAGTTTCAAAGATACTTTTAATCATTCCAAGACCCACCATAAAAAATTCCAACAGTAAAGCCCCCACGTTTCAGCTTTTGACCTTCCAAAGTAACTTGTCATCTCAGAAACGTCCTAGGGGGCTGTGATGCTGCAGGTGTGTGTGAGCACCTGCACCATAAATGGGGGAAGCAGTAACACCAACTTTGGCATCTCTGCCTCTCTGCGTTACTACAGCTGCAGTACAGGCAGCCAGGACCCAAGGAAAGGCTGCAGTAGTTTATAAGGAGATGACAATAAAGCTTAGATTGTTCCCATACTGGGTTACAGCTGTTTCCAGAGTATCGCATTTTCATCTAAAAGGGTAGATGTGTCCTATGGACTGGTGCACTGTGGCTGCACTGGTCCCTTACCTGATGACACTTAAAGATCCCTGAAGTATCTATAGCCCTTGATTTCACTACAGCCACTGACAAGTTTAATACCAGATGAACTCAAGTTCTGCTACATGCCATCAGACCTGCAGTGGAGCTGGGCATGACAAACAGAGTAAGATAGAGTTTGAAGGGTCCAGCTCTCTCCCACCACAAACACTACCCTTGCTCTTCTGAAGCACTGTTTGTAACATGTAGCTTAAGAAACAAAACCAACATTTTGATTACTAACAAAATGGTACCAGCAAGAATGTTGCATTTTTCCATTTAAGGACAGCAAGAAAAAACCCAAACACATGTAAAAGGTTTTTTTTTTTCTCTATATGCATAAAAGAACTACAGAATAAGACCACAGTACTTACTTTGCCATGAGTTTTGCTATTCGATGACAGTCATTCTTGTCATAAAACCAGATACTGTAAATTGACACTTGAAAATAAGAAAGAGGCATGTGTAAGACAAAGGTTAAAAAAAAGAAATCAACTCAACAGGAAAAAAGGAAAAAACCAGCATTATATCTGCAGTATATAAATGACCACCAATTTCCACTCTAATATTTGGTGTGTGACTGTCTACTGTTTATAAACAGAAACAGCACAGGTGTGAACACCAACACAGCTTCAGTCAGATGAAATCCCAGAACTGCAAAACATTGATACTGTTTGTAAATAGAAGTGGCAGGAAAAACAAATTTTAACTACCAGGTTTCTTCTCACCACAGTTGTGACCCAACTTCACTGTTTAAACTCGTCTAAAGAATACCCATTTTTTTATTTTCAAGCACTCAAATTTTTCAATTTCTGAAGCTCAACAAAAACACTGAGGTTTGAAATGCAGTGTGATGGTTCACGTCAGAGGCTCTCTGGAAGGTTCCCTCTTCAAATGCGATCATATAGGAAATGAGCTGTACCAACACTCCAATTATACATTCATGGAGCAGCTTAAAGCTGGATTCACACTGAACCCTACTCTTGGAAGGTATCAAGGACAAAGCAATGAGGGCACAAAGGTTCCAGCTCAGCAAGACACTAAGCCCAGTTCTGACTTTCAGAATCAGTAAAGCTCCACAAAGTTGGCAGAGTTAGAGCCTCATCACTGAGCTCAAAGATCCTCCATCAGAGAGAGGAACTTCGTCAGTAGTACCACCTACTAGTTCTTCATCAGCAATTCTGCTTCAGAGAAGCTGGTTTTACCCACTCTCCCCACACTCATCTCCTCACTGTCCATCCCTACAGTTGTGCCAACACCCTAAATCTGAAGAACTCTCCTCAGAATTGTATTTAATCCAACTCACAGAGCAGGTTATTTTAAATTTTGGTTCACCTGTGAAGTTTGTCGGTGTGTAACATACAAAGGAATAGGACACTTCAAGTATGTTACCATTGAAGTACTTGCATTTCTGAAGAGACATTTCTAGTATTTTAAACCTCATCTTTATATTGCAGTTCATGCCACAGTTTTTACGAAGGTGAAAACACATTATAAAAATATGACTTAAAGTGAAGGAAAGGAATGCTTTTTAAGAAACCCAAACCAAACACACAGCCTTTTCAGCCAGACACATTTTTATTTCCAAGTGAGATTCTGTCCCAGCCCTTTGTAGCCCCCCCCCCCCTNNNNTGCCCCCCCCCTTTGTACCCCCCCCCCCCCTTTTCTTGCCCCACCTCAAACCACCCAAAAATCTCAACCAAAGTCCACCAAAATGATTTCAAGCCACAGCAAAGAAGGTAATTATTTACCAAACTAGACCTTCCAGCTATCCTTGGCTTACTGTGTTGGACCAAAACCCTCATGAAACCATCTCACATCTCATTTCTGTAACAGTATCCCAAGACAAACTGAAGTTCTAGTTTGCTAGGCTGGGGTTTTTTTGTTGTTAGTTTTACTTAGTAACAACTATATTCATTTTGGTGTCTGTTTCTTTAGAATTTGCAGCTTAAGTAATAGACAACAAAGCTTTTTCCAGTCACAAATAAATCAATACAGCACAATTTAAAGAACTTTACAAAAGACAGAAGCCAATAAAAAAAAAAAAAAACATTTCATCCCTGCAGCCAATGCTTATGAACTATGTGTTAATGTTTACAGCTTAATACAGCTGGATTGTCTATTACATAGAAACTTGAAAATGTTTTCAGTTTGAGCTACTACTCCAGTTATGTACTGTATATTAACACTGAGGAAAAGCTCTTTCCCTTCCCTGACTCCCTTATCAGACAAGCTGCCGAGAGAGGAAAGCCTCTTCAAAAGCATACTTGCTGAAGAAATGAAGATAAGAAACCTATAATGGTATCTTAATGGGACAAATGATTAAAGTCACACTCAATTCTACCAGAAACAGACCTACACAAGACCAGAAGTAGATCCAAATCTCAGTTTAGTGTGCAGAGTATCAGTCCTCTCTCCACTTTGTACTACTGGCCAGCAGTCAGAGAGTCACTGCAGAACATTAACAGTATTACAAGGATGTAAAGCAGATTATGAGCAAGTTAACTCAGGCACGAACTTAGATATGATACAACAGGCTGGAATGTTGACCTTCCTCTCTCAAAAAAAAGCACTCATCAGTTCAGCTCCATTGTCCCAGAAGCGTGTGCGTTTCCCACCTGCATTACTATATTGAATACATTCCATACATGCACACAGCTACAGCTATGGCCTTCCTTTTACTAAAGACAGAGCTGGTACTTACCAGTTCTTTTCAAATCTGTCATCTTTTTACTACACTCAGCACAAGCACAAGCTGAATGTTCGTATGTATCCTGGCTTGCATAAAGAATAGTGTGACCAGCGGAAGCCGGGAGGTGATTGTCCCCCTGTACTCAGCACTGGTGAGGCCACACCTTGAGTATTGTGTCCAGTTCTGGGCACCTCAGCACAAGAGAGTTATCGAGGTGCTGGAGCGAGTGCAGAGGAGGGCAACGAAGCTGGTGAGAGGCCTGGAGAACAAGGCTTATGAGGACTGATTGAGGGAGTTGGGATTGCTTAGTTTGAGGAAGAGGAGGCTGAGGGGAGACCTCATCACCCTCTACAACTGCTTGAAAGGGCATTGCAGAGAGGTTGGTGCTGGACTCTTCTCACGGGCAATTCGCGACAGAACAAGAGGGAATGGCTGCAAGCTGCAGCAGGGGAGGGTTAGGCTGGACATTAGGAAAAGGTTTTTCACAGAAAGAGTGGTCAGTCAGTGGAATGGGCTGCCCAGGGAGGTGGTGGAGTCACCCTCCCTGACTGTGTTTAAGAATAGAATAGATGTGGTGTTGAGGGATCTGGTGTAGGGGAGAACTTGTAGAGTAGGGCTGATGGTTGGACTTGATGATCCCAGGGGTCTCTTCCAACCTAAATGATTCTGTGATTCTATGTCTAATAGAGTATCTTTTAACTGAAGTTCCCTGAAGTGTTTCATCCAACAGGAGTCACTTAACCAACGGACCTGTTTTTCCATCTAGTTCAACACTTTCCATCCAGATTTGCTACACTGAAATCAGGGCAGCACCTTCAGCCATCAAGTAGAAGTAGTTTGTAATCAGCAGCAGCGATATCTTTCAGCTGGATTCACACTACATATTGACACACATTGTCATGAGTAATCCATGTCACAGCCAAAGCAGACTTCATAAAATGAAAAGCCATCAGTTATCTTGATCTACATTCTTCTCTGACAAACGTCATTTTTATTAGAAACAACAAACAACAAATATTTATCTAAACAGAACTCAGATTCTCTTCACACTTGACTGGATCAATCATTAAAACCTGACTGGAAAGGCTATGGGAGAAATGAGATTTTCCAGAAAACAGAAGCATCACATGAATCTTCCTGCCTAAGACTGACAACCAAATGACACCAAAAGGAAGGTCTTAGTCTATTAGACATTGTGCTCCCATTGCTTTGTGGGGCAGGCAGCAGTTCCAGTGCTGCCCAGTTAGTGGAGCTGGATTAAGAACAGGGATAGCAAAGCACCACGGCACGGCACAGGCTTCACTCTTTGGCAACCCAAAATGAAGAAGCATCCCAGAGCTGTAATTTCACTTCAGTTTTCATTTTAAGTAAGAAGCTTTCCTGTTACCATTCTACCCCAGTTTATGCCTGTCCCTTATGTCAGCTGGATAGGTTTTACTCCAGACCAGTTATTTAAGAGTGTTTGTGCACTGGCTTTACAAACATCTAGCACAAGAGAGAGGGCAAAACCAAGAAGCTGGGGCAGCACAGTAAGGCAAAACTGTTCAAGTGTTGATAAAACTGTAGCCCAAGAATGCTGTGCACGTGGGACTCACCCACACTGCCAGTTTCAGAGATTCCAGACACTGTCACCCACTTGCCTCAGGCAATTTAGCCACTTGGGCAGGTACAGCCTCATCTCATTCAAAAAGATGATCTGCTTAAAAGTTACCGTAACTAATTGGAAGAGCTAATAGAGGACCAAGAACATTTATTTTACAGTTCCCATTTAGATGTTCCTATACAGTGAAGCACAACTGGAATTGGGGAATGGTGACCTTTCAAATTCTCTCTGGAAAGGAAAGACTTGTATTTTGACACCCATTCCAGACCTCAATCGTGGAAAATCAAAGTAACCTGATCTCACTCCCATAAAGAAAATCACATAGCACATCACTTGCATATGGTATATGCATCATTTTACCCTTCAAATAGGGTTTCAGGCACAATGCAATAAGCAGATAAAGCAATCTCTCTCAAAGCTTGTATTTCTTCCAGTAGCAAGGTCAGCTGAAATACCATCTCCTCTCTGTCACTCTGCTTCCAGTATCTTTCACTAAGATCCCCCATTCACAATTCATTTTCCCCCTCAATTTAAATAGTAGCCTGCCATATCCACATAATCACTAGAATTAGTAAAAAAATGTCCCTCCCTTTTTATTGTTGTGAACATCTAAGAGCATTTCACATACAGTTCACAGCACAATCCCACAAGCAGCTGCACTGGAGTCATTCAGCAGGTGGCAAACCACCACCAAGATCAGGAGCACGTTAACAAACTGCCATCTGACAAAGCATCATGTGGAAGGAGAAGGATTACTACTTTGCAACACAGAACCAGAGCGGAAAAGCCCTTCCAGTCACCCTGCCATCTTTCAGGTCAAACAAAATATTTTTAGAACTTCTTAACAGCTTTCCAGAGTTCCTCCCCTTCCCCTAGCTTGCATTGCTGCTTCTGCTATAAAGGTATCGAGAACAGGCTCCTTTCTTATCTCAGACTAAGCCACTGGGTTAATGCGCTTGCTGGAGAGCCATTCAGCTCCAGCAATCACATAGATGTGGCATACTTAATGCACTGCCAGCTGGGAGCAAAGGTGACAATGAGAGACTTTCTTGACCAGTAAAGATGCCCCTGGTTTGAAACCAGTCAGGAGCTCCTTCAAGGAATTTTGAAAGCCATTTCAAATAATGATAGAATCACAGAATTGTCTAACTTAGAAGGGACCTTTCAGATCATCTATCCAACCATCAACCTAACACTGACAAAACCCATCACTAAGCCAATACCTCTAAGCATCATGTCTACCTGTCTTTTAAATGCCACCGGGGATGGTGACTCAACCACTGCCCTGGTCAGCCTGTTCCAATGCTTTATGACCCTTTCAGTGAAGAAATATTTCCTAATATCCATCCTAAACCTCTCCTGGTGCAGCTTGAGGCTATTTCCTCCTGTCTTATCGCCTGTTTCTTGGGAGAAGAGGCTGACATCCCCACCTTGCTACACCCTCCTCTCAGGTTGTGTAGAGAGTGATAAGGTCTCTCCTCAGCCTCCTTTTCTCCTGGTTGAACCACTCAAGCTCCCTCAGCCTCTCCTCATAAGACTTGTGCTCCAGACCTCTTACGAGCCTTGTTACCCTTCACTGGACACACTTCAGCAGCTCATCATTACATACAACTTTTAAAGTGGGCATAGCCTTTATCAAAATTTTGGGTTTAAACATTCTTTGGGGGCTTGAACTGCATTATGTAGCCAGAACAATTTGGAGGAAAAAATAGTCTGGAGTTGGGAAACATTTCCCCATTAACAGCTAAAGTTTTTGTTTGTTTGGGGCAGAAGTCTCTACATAGCTTACGTACTATATCTAACCAGAATAAACAGCAAACCGACCCAAATGTCTCCATTTCACACTGTGCACACACCAACAGGCAGATATAAGAAAGGTACTCTATCACTTGGTCTCCTTCCAGGATATCCATTACGGACTCCTTCATAACCCATCCTGCAAAAACAAGGGATCCCCCCTGGCTGCCAAGAATTAGGAAAGATAAATCAGACCTTTCCTGTGAGAATAAAATGGTGATTACCTAGTCCTCTTATAAGAGGATGAAGAAGCCTTTGTGCAATTGGATGAAGGATCTCATGTCTACAGCTTAATAAGAGTTCCGATAGGCAGCAAACCAAAAGTGCCATTGTATATTAAAAATAAGTATTTGAACAAATGAAACTATAAAAGACTGGTAAAGCCCACCAAAAATGTTATGATCTAGCATGACAGGTAAATCATGTTTATAGCCTCCAGGCAGACTAAGCCAATGTTTCTATACTGCTTGCAAAGTTTCTCATAGAACTCGTCAGCAGCTCCTCACAGACTGGAGTCCATGGCTTGATGTACTCGGGACTGCTCTCATGACATGCAAGACACAATCCCCAGAAGTCCGATCTGGAATGTGTACGGAATATGTAACAGACTCTGCCCTTATTATCTGAATTCAAGGCAGAATCTCAGAACAAAGTGAAAATGTGAAGTTTATGGAGCAGTAATCAACAATCTCCATAACGGAATACGATTCACAGAACCTTCCGAGAATACGTGGTGGGATAATTTTGCTTTCATCATCTTCCACTATTAATACCGTACTTTGGGGAAGCATAAACCACGCTTTGTCATTGATCCTGCTACAACCTAAGTAGACAGGTATAGAATATGTTTGTCTCTTCCAAACAGCAGCATTAATAAACATGAGTTTAGGTTTGTATCAGCTAGTCCGAACTATTCCCCATCTGTAGGCTGAGGAAACAGAATAATCAGCCTTGTAAGGACAACTTACTCCTAAGAGTTTCTAATAATCACAGTAGATTTCCTCAAGCAGGATACAAAAAAGCCCACCAACCAACCACTCTACAAGAAACAAGGTTGTTGCCATCCTTCTGTCCAAGTGGTGTTTTCCCCTTGCGTGTCCTAGCAGTCCGTCCTCGTTCAATCATTAAAGGATCCCATAAGAGCTCCATGTTAAGCCATCAGAGATACACACTGCATGAACCACTGGCCTCCAACTCCCATTTGAATTAGTCCCAGAAATGCAAAGTTTTTTCATGCCAGCAGACGGCTGAGCAGAAACGGGCACCTTTCTGCGGAAAAAGAACTTGGACAGGAATCGCCTAACCTACCCCCACAAATACAGAACACAGCCATGTTGAAGTTTGTCTGCACAGATCAATCCTGGAGGGGTTTTGTATTTCTGTCTGGGTTTGGTTTTGTGTTGTTGGCTTTTTTTTTTTTTTTTAAACTTTCATAAATACTATGCAGATAGAGGTAAACAGATTTAACACCGAGCACTTCAATCACATAATTAGTTTGGGTTTTTTTTCTAACTGATTCAGGGGACATAGGTCAGAAGACTTGGGAAACTGCATTTAAGAAAGAAAATCCAAAATGCAACAACTGAATAGAAAACACAGGAGTTAAAGCACTATAAACCCTAAGGAATAAAAAACTTTGGTGCTGTTTTCTGTGCTTTTAAGCTTGTGTTTGAAGAAATCGAGCACCAGCAGAGAACACAAACACTGATCTGCTGCTTGTTTGTGGCACTCGGGGAAATAACCAATGACACAATAACTACACTGAACATTTCAACTTGCAATGAAGATCACCTGTTTCTGGACACGCTACCATCCTCTTCCAAGAGGCAAGACAGAGTGATGAAATAAATGATAGTTACTGACAAACATATTTTTAAAATCACAATAGGAAAGATATAAGAGGGGAAAAAAAAACCCACTCGATTACTTCAGAATGCAATTATTTCCCATATCCAGTCTATAATGTTTTCCTCATTCACCTTTGTATGAATTCCTTCCTCACACGTTTTTCTATGTCATCTTTACCCTAACTTCCATGAGCCTCCCACAGATCTTACACAATAGAGTCCCATAAGAATAGAAGAGCTTTTATCAATGAGACAAAGACCTATAATTAGCTCCAGGGGTTTCTAATGAACTCACAGCTTGCCGTCTCTGATTGTGTCCTTTAAGTGATTTTCTAGTCACTCCCACTAGAACACACCACAGTAACTCCACAGCAGCTCCTGATACAATCAGCAGTTCCAACAAACAAATGAATTGACTTCCTGCTTCCCCATTTCAACAATTCCAGTTCCTTCCTCTGCTGCCACCGTATCAGCCATCCTACCCCTACCACCATCACCTACAGCTCCTCTTCCAAAACAAGCGACCTGTTTAAACATCCAACTCAATGCAGTATTTCCCCTCCACCCCCCCTCCATTTCTTGCCAGTCATTTACTCCCCTAATCTCTTAGGCTTCTCAATTTACTGACAAATTTTGTCTTTTTCCTCTGGATGACACTTCCAGAAGGATCACTAGGACTATTAAACAGAGGGGACCCCGTACCTTAAGCTGTTCTTTGTAACTATAATGGGATCTATCCTACTCCCCACAGATCCTAGAGGCTTTCCAAGGGGGAAAGAGATTAATATTTGACTGTTCTTTTAGGTACACTGAGGCACAGCCAAAGCAGTGTTCTCATCTGTAATTCAAGGGGACAATCCAATAGGAAGCCAACATGCAGAGAGCATACACGTTCTCCAAGTAACTCAGTAAGGGGAACCTGTCAGGAGACAGCAGCAAACTAGTTTCAAGTACTTCTAGAAAAGAGGACATGAAAATGATACCTTTGTACCTGGAGGACTCTCTGCTCTGCAGATTACCTTTTATTTATCTACTTAATGTCTATTTCATACATGCATATACTCCCTCCTCCTAGGGGCTATATAATTTATACTTCAAGCTCTTTGGAGTA
This sequence comes from Jacana jacana, assembly GCA_013400555.1. NCBI lineage: Eukaryota > Metazoa > Chordata > Aves > Charadriiformes > Jacanidae > Jacana > Jacana jacana. Next base: position 295,697 of record VZTM01013329.1, read on the forward strand.
ACAGGATTTTTAGTGTGTACCTAACGAACTCAGTACACCGGGACTCTGAAGCTTGACTGATGATCCAAAACACCACTGGAATTCAAAGAGCAGCAAGAAGATACTGGCTACTATTTTACTACTGTGGATAACAATGATGCCAACAGTCAGACTTGCTGGAGTCTAGACTCAAGCAAATTTAGTACAGACATCTATCTCCTGAGTCCAAAACCTACTGTGGAGAAAGAAACCTTCAACCTAGAGTGGATCAATTTTCTCAGCTTCTTCAGGCACCTACTGATTAATATTTAATTTTTCCATTTGCAAAAGAGGAAGTCCTTACAACTGTTCCTCACGTTAAATACTTTCAAAATCTGTCAACCTTCACTATTCTTTCATAGTAATTTTATTAATGCTATAACACTGTGTATGTTTAGATTAAACCTATCATTAATTCAAAAGAATATAGCAATATTGACCTTTGTTAGTACATACTCTTATCTTTTGAAAGCAGGTGGTTGTCATAATGTAATACAATACAGCTATTTAACTAAATCAGCACTGCAGACTGAGAGCACCACCAAACACTTCATTGGAACCTGTCCCATTGCAGCGGGCTTAAAACAGACATCACAGTCTTATAAAGCAGAAGATGAAGTTTCTATGGATTAAAGAGAGTTATACTCACAGCTGGCATTTCTGTAGAGAAGAAAAGGTTCGTGGAGTTGAAACTCCAAATCTTTATTCACTGGTTCGACCAGGTTGTGCATGTTCAGTCGATTCACTATCGTAAAACCATGATAAGGAGAAGCTGACCTATCGTTTCAATTAAAAAAACACAAGGATTAATACCTTGATCAATGTATACATTTTTTCGAGACAGAAATATGAAATAATCTTCAAGCCTCCATTGCTTTTTAGCTGAAGCTTTAGCAGTCCTGAAGCAATAACAACTGTTCTGCTGTGCCATTTCTTGGCATGACAACTAATTTCAATTTAAGAATACACTTACCTCAAAGTAGGATTAACATTACAATTTCACACTGCTGAATCAAAGATATGCCTCAAATAGTTTATGAAAAAAACCAACCCAGCAGGTTAAGGATTAAAATGCCAATATATTCAATGCTTCATGTGAGATATTTTTGGGGCATTCCAGAATCTTTCATTAGAGACAAAACCCAAACCACTTATGGAGCAACATTTACCTTAGTGTAAATATGAGTGACAATAAATAAACATGTTGTCTTAGATAAGATAAAATACACTTAGGGGGGAACCAGAAACAGTAATTTCTTGCTAAAGGGAAACTTGAAATAAAGCCATCACCCAAAGTCCTCAAAGTAGTTATTAAGTTATACAGAATCATACTGATTAGTGACATATTTATTATCTAGGGTTTTGCTAGAAACCAGGTGGAAAAAAAAACAAAACAAAACAAGCAAGCACTGGAAGTTCAAGACAGTTTTAGATCTGTTTTCTCTTGCTGCATGAATGTCACATCAGCATACTCGGCTGTGCTGTAAACAGCCACATAATCGAGGCAGGGGGGAAAAAAAAATCAGATGTAATCAACTAGCATGAAGATTTCTGTAACAACGTGGCCACCTTTACCAAACAATCAACAGCAAAATCTGTCAAGAACTTCTAAGAAGCAGGTAAACAATCCTTACCATCACCAGTTAGTCTCTTAATACACCTAACACAACTTGTTTAAAATAATCAGCTGGTCACCAGGACAGTTTTTGCTTTTTTTGTTGTTATTTTAGCTTGATGGCCTTTCTTACACTAAGTATTTGCAAGTTTGTAGCTAAAGCAAAGAGGAACTGGTTACCAGTACCCCTTCACAGCACCATCACTGAGCTGGTTCTCACCACCACCCTTTTCCTCCAACCAATATAACTGGAAATTTCATGGATTTGATGAGGAAACCAAGTAGCCCCCAAAACTATACACCAGCAGGTCTCCAGCTTCTAGACAACTTCACCCATTTACAAAACTGCTGGGAAATGGCAGAAATTAAATTAGGACAGATTACTTCATTTTTCACCTGTATTGTTTTCATAATCAACTTTATAGATTTTAGGAGACAGAGTAAGACTCAGCATTTATTAACAAATATATTAACAAATGGTATTTATTCACAAAATAAGCTGGATAAATGAGGTTTTTGTGTGGTTACACGTACAGCATTCATGAAGTTTTACCATCTTTCGGCAGAACTTTTAGGTGCTTTTGACAGAATTATTCACCTGTACGCAGAGATTATTCTTTTCTAATCAATACAAAAACATTAACAGTTGGGCAAATAATTAGGAGTTTACTGGATACAGGAAATCCCAGGAAGCCACAGGTGAAACCACTTGCAGTTTGTTTTCTTAAGGAAGGAAAAAAAGAAAAAACTCAGAAGAAAAGCCTCACCTTTTGTACACAAACAAGGTCCCTTCTATGTCGGTTTTCTCCTACAAAAGACAGCAATTGCGGTTGAAGGAAGCATCTTTCTCACAACTCCGTACTTCGACGGCAGACAGTCCCGCTTGTCTCAAGTACCCGACAGGCTGTGTCCCACCGCCCTTATTTCAAGGGTGGCAGCGCCAGCACAGCCCGCATCAAACAGCTCAACTACGGACCACGGCTGCCTCCTACTCCCATCTCCCAGGGGAGCAGTGCGGTGCCTGCCCCTCCAGCACGGAGTGCCGCGGGCAGGCAGCCTCCGCGCCGCGTACCTCGCCGAGCTGCCGCGTACCTCGCCGAGCTGCCGCGTACCGCCCTTCCAGTTCCGCGATAAAACCGGCTGCCGAGCAGGATCCGCGCTTTAACGCGCAAACACTTCTCAACCCCGCTTCCCCGGATCGGGGCTCCGCTCCACACGCGTGATCAAGAACTTACAATTAAGAAAAGAAACCCAACCCAACCGAGTCGACCCGGCAAAGGCCACCGAGATCCTCTCCTCTCCTCCCCTCCCCTTTCTTCTCCTCCCTCCGGCACAGGCGCCTCTTCGGGGGAAAGGCACCCAAACCCCAACCCTCGCCTCGGGTTGCGGGAGCCCCCGCAACACCTCCCCGCGAATGCGCTGAACTAGGCAGTGCCGGGGTGCGGAGCCCTCCGCGGCGCTAGAGCCAGAGCCCGAGCCCCAGCCCCGCCGCGAACGCTCCGCCCGGNTCGTTCCGCCCGGCGGCGGAGGCTGCTGGGGCCTGGTCGGGCCGTGGGAGCTTGGCGGTCACCCCGGTCCCCTGCCGACACGCGTGTCCCAGGGCTGACGGTTGGCGTTCAGCCACCGCCACCGCAGAAGGGTCAGTGGCCTTGTGGCACGGGGTCGTGAGCCACAGTTCAGCAGCTGGGTCACAAGCCAGCTCTCTGGCCTTCAACCAGCTCAGAGGGCTTCAGGCAGACGCATGGCAGCTGGGCTGTGGTGTGTCCCCCGGTGCTGCCGGGCACCAGCGATGGCTGTGTCTCCACCAGCTGCAAGGTCTGGCCAAGCTCCTCTGTCAGAGCTGAGCCATGGCCGCCACACCCCCATGTTGCCAAACATCCAAAGACCGCAACCATTGGTCCACCATACTGTGCTCCGTCTCTGCCACCTCCCCTCGGCTCCAGCCAGCTGTAGCTCCATCCAGGAGGGTTCTGTCAGATGTTGTTGCTCTGTTTCAGCTCACACAATGCTGTGAGGAAGGGGCTTTTGGTCCTTTGTTGAAGAAGGGATCCTACCAGCTGCTCTCCCCAGCTCCACTCCCTGTACCTACTCCCCCTCTGTTGACTTGAGATTTTCAGTTGACTTCTTTCAAGTTGTCTCTCCACATTCCGACATGGCATGAAGAGAAATAGCTCCTCTTCAGTGGAAAAGATACAGCTAAAGATCTCCGTGTTGTTAACGGTGTTGACAGGTTATTATTTTTGTTGTTATTGATGCTAAACTAGATGGGAGTGTTGACCTGCTGGAGGGTAGAAAGGCTTTGCAGAGAGATCTGGACAGGCTGGATGGATGGGCCAAGGCCAGTGGGATGAGGTTCAATAAGGCCAAGTGCTGGGTCCTGCACTTGGGTCACAACAACCCCCTGCAGCACTAGAAGCTTGGGGGAGAGTGTCTGGAGCTGCCTGGCAGAAAAGGACCTGGGGGTGCTGGTCATCTGTCAGCTGAACATGAGCCAGCAGTGTGCCCAGGTGGCCAAGCAGGCAAACAGCATTCTGGCCTCTATCAGGAACAGCGTCATGAGTAGGACTCGGGAGGTGACCGTCCCCCTCTTTGTGGCACTGGTGAGGCCCCATCTCTAGTACTGTGTACAGTTTTGGGCCCCTTACCACAAAAAACACATTGAGGTGCTGGAGCGGGTCCAGAGAAAGCAACAAAGCTGGTGAGGGGTCTGGAGAGTAAGTCTTATGAGGAGAGGCTGATGGAGCCAGGGTTGCTCAACCTGGAGAGGAGGAGGCTGAGGTGGGACCTTATCGCTCTCTACAACTCCCTGAAAGGAGGTTGTAGAGAGGCAGGGGTCAGTCTCTTCTCCCAAGTCACAGCGACAGAACACGAGGAAATGACCTCAACTTGTGCCAGGGGAGGTTCAGGTTGGATAACAGGAAAAACTCTTATGCTGAAAGAATTATTAAGCCTTGGAATGGGCTGCCCAGGGACATGGTTGAGGCACCATTCCTGGAGGTATTGAAAAGATGGGTTGACATAGTGCTTAGAGAGATGGTTTAGTGATGGGTTGTTTTTTATCAGTTAGGTTGATGGCTGGACTAGATGATCTCAAAGGTCCCTTCCAACCTAGACAATTCTATGATTCTCTGATTTTATTTATTTACTGACATCAGTAGCACAAAGGCTTCTGAGTTTACTGCAGGCTGGCATAGGAAGACCAATCAACTGGGTATGGGCTGAAGGAATTGTCTTCCAGTACTTTAGGGTGATGCAGTTTGTCCATGTCTTCGTCATTATCTTGGTATCTGAATATTTCACCCTCTGCAGAGGCATATGGAATTTTAAATATTTTAACGATTTTGAGAACTAAATACTTTCTTTTTTCTCAGGTGTAGTAAACATTAACTTTGCTGGAACATCAAGAAGGTAACATGCAATGCACTGAGGTTTGTTCCTGAATTATTCTTTTTGAATTGTTAGTGGATTTTGGAACAGGAAAGTATAGAATATTTGTTAGGACCGAGGCATGAATGACTTCCAAGATAACATCACTGAGATTCTATTATCTTTGTAGCATTTTGTGCTATTTCATACGACAAAACAGGATTGTAAATTTCAAGCTTCTGACCCTTCTGAGAATGTAAAGAATTTCCTCTGAGCTCTGTATAACCACAGGTCACGTTCTTCTCCATTGCAGGTGGACATACTTCTGATTTTAATACAGCTTTAGGCTATAATCCTCTCCCGCAGTGGCAGACATTTAATGCACAAACAATATGCAAGAATCCAGCAGTTGTGTGGTTCCATAAAAAGTCTTTCTGACCACCAGTCACAAAGTTCAACTATAATACAATTTTTAAATTATGAAAGTAAAACTTTTTGAAGATAATATAAATTTATCTGTTTTGATGTCAAACTGTTCTGTTACTGACAGTAAAAAGACATTTCTTAGAAAAAATATGCAATCTGGGCACCAAATTCCTGTGTACGTCATCCCAGTAACTCACCCCTGAACCATAAGACATCAGCATCAGTAAAAAAACCAAACTACAGAATGTTTTAGAGCTCCATAAATCTTCCACCCCCTTCTAATGATTTTACCACAGAAGGACCTGATCTAATCCATGGCATTTGGGTTTTCACTGGTTCTGTCAGTAAAATGCCTAACAGTTCCCATCAAGGGCGAACAATGACACTTAGTATGGTGTCAAAAATACTTTGTTGTAAAATGTCTAGTGACTACTCAGTAACACGCTGGATTAGATTAGAAAAGATAGTGTGAGGAAGTTAAAGCTTGAAAACAATCTTTTATAAGGAGACAATCAAGATTGTAAAGAGCCAAACAAAACAGAAGGAAAATGACAAAAACTTACGAGCTGGTTTTAAATGGCATTTTAAACATCTGCACCAAACCGCTCCTTTCTGCAAGATTGCTGTAAAGCAAAGGTATCGTTCACAGTTAAAATCTTACTGGCAAAGGACAACCTTCTGCTGTGCGAGATCTTCTCAAGTGTGAAAACTCCTTGGCTTCATGTTGAATTACAAGTGAAACATGAGGAGCATTGATAAAAATAAAAGAGAAGTGATGGTTTCTGGTTATGGATTATTTTCCTCCTTCATCTGCTAATTCCAGCCCTGCATTTCAGTGAATTTCTTCTCCCTGCCCTTTTTCACTGTTGTTGCTTTGGAATAAAATATTTTATATCAAAAATGAGTCATATGGCCTGCCATCTGCTACCTCCACCTTGAAGTACACCAAAGAATAGAGTGCATTTAGGCGCAAGCTGTGACCTCAGTGTAAACTGCAATGTGAGTTGTATCCAGTCAGGCTCGTTCTGTGATTATTGTATATTGCAACCCCCTTTGTCCTCCCTTGAACCTGTGCAGCAGTTACTGCTGGGCAGATGCTCCTTCTCGCTTCCTATTGCTGATCCTTGCACTGACCCCAGCAGAAGGGGGGGTGAGGTACATAGTGCTCTTTAGATGTTTCCTCTGTCAGTAGGACAAATTCCGTTTGTGTTTCAACAGGTGAAGAGAACGTTATGTTCTATGTTTCAGTTATTCAGCTGAGGTTTTCTAGGACAGGATATGATGATTTATCACCCTAAGTACTATGGTCTACTTGATGTCTGCTAGCATTAAGGAAGGTGAAACAATAAAGACTCTTCTTTACGCCTTTGGTGGCTTGTGACAGCATGGCTGGGTCTCTCCACTGATGTCTGCTCTGCTGTTTGCAGTGACATTATACAAACTCGTTTTCTGGCCCCCGTTTTTCACACAGGAGATTACTTACCTATTCCCAAAGCTTATTTGCGCTGCAGTCACTCCTTTCAGACTTCCTACAGAAATAGTCTTCTTCAGTCTGCAGTCTTTTTGTTTTTCCCTTGTTACCTGAATATCATCAGGGAAGAATATATTGCTGCTTTTAGGATGATGGAGAAGCACAGTAAGCTTTCCCAGACAGTGCGTTTTCTGTTATTACTAACATCTGAATTAGGATCCAGTGGAGTCCAGGAAATCTGAGTGACTCATAGACTCATCCTCTGCCTGCGCTGTTTTCCACTTGAAACAATTGGCAGAAATTTCTGGTTGCAGGAGTTTTGCAAATTACACTTTTTAATTGTTTTGCTTACGGATGTTTTTCCTTGTAATATCAGGCAATTCTTGGGCTAGTAATTCCTGGGGTTGGTAATTGTGTTGTTATCTGTATATTACATTTCAATGATAGTGGCTGTAATTCTCCAGACTGGTTATTTGGGCTTAATCCTAGCTAGGGCAAATTGTCCCAATGAAACCTTCCGTAATCAGTAACTTACTGAACTTTTCTTTTGCATTTTAGTTCTCTGAGCAAGCCTGCAAATCTTGACCCTGTCTTTTTTAGGAGAGACAAATTTCTCTGCTATTTTATTTTAAGGTGGTTAAAACAAAAAGCGGGGAAGGGGGGGAAGAGATGCTAAAATTTTGGAAGGGTTGAAATTTTGTTTGAAAAATAATTTTATTTTTCAGGGGGCGTTACTTGAGCATTTTTTTTGCTTGTTATTTATTACAAAGTTTACTTTTGTTGTATTCTTTCTCTACCGTGAATGCACATTTGAGCTTTGCTGGTGGTGAGGCTGGGAGTCCCTGGTGTTCAGGCTCCTCGCGGCACCTCCCTGTACAAGTTCTTCCCGTGGTGATTCTTCGGGCTCATAAAGGGTAACTGAGAACTCCTACCGTTAGAGTTTATGACCCACATCTTTGTAAATGAGATCTGTTAAATTCTCACCTTTTGAGGAGAGCACAGAAAAGGCCTTGTACAGCAGTTTATACCATAATTATGTTCATAACGAAAAGTTACCTTTCCTGGCAATTATTCTCCTCTTCAGGAGTCCTGAGTGAATCATAAGCCTTTCCCGGGTCTTCCAACTTGCCGTACGCTCTTTCTGCACTAGTGCTGCATCCACAAGTACCTTATTGCATATTCATGGTGACAGATATTTATTTTTAGCTGTGAGAAGTCTTTTTCCACCTTTTGAAGAAAGTTTTCTAAATTGTTACACATAGCAGTGTGATAGGGGGGAGCAAAATTTTTCCTTTGTACCTGAGAGTTTTAAAAATGTGGATACCTTGCAGTATCTTACTCACCGAATCAGTTTCCTTTCATCCATCTGCACCTGCCTGCAAAAGTAAATTTGTTGGTTGTCATCAGGATGAAGTATCACCAGATGTGCAAGATAATTCCTTTGATTTTTAGTAATTAGTTCCATGATAAATTGGTCAAGTTGTAATGTGTTACTTGAGTGATAAACTAAATGGGAATTGAACACAACCTGAGGAGACTCCAGGAGAAAAGCCAGAGGAATGGTAGAAAACTTAGATCACGTGCTTTGCAAGAGAAACCAAAAGATGTTGCTATAGTGCTGGGTGAAAAGAAAGAGAAAATTAAACAACAATCAAAAAAAGAACATGTCAGTTTACACCTTTAATGTCCAAATGGCTGTTACAGAGGTTGGTTCTCCACAGTTACTGGCCAAAGGACAAAATGAAATCAGGTTAGTGTGCAGCAAAAATAATTAGGCTGGATCCTGACAATCCTGATGAGTGGGAATTGTTAAGCAATACAACAGGTTACTGAAGGACGCTATGGTGTCTTCACTGTTGTTTTCTCAGGATCAGAAGATATATTTGCCAGGGGTCATCTTGTTCTTACCTCTGTGCAGAGCCTTTTAGTTCAGGTCATTATTCCATTTCGCTGTTGTATCATTTCTCTCTCGCCTTTCTCAGGAGAGCAGCACCCCTTTGCTTCTGCCAGGTCAACCATTTAAGTCAGAGTTATGAAATAAGCCAATTGTGTATTTCTACAGTTCTTCACAGCAAAGGTGACAGTTTCTGGGCTGGGTTTTGTCAACAGGGTTGGGGTTTTTTTTGGTGTGTGTAGTCCGAATGCATACAGAGCAGTGGTAATCTAAGCAATTAGAATCCACGGGACAGGTTGGTGTGTGTAAACCGACTCCTGGGTTCGGAGGGTCAGCACACTGCAGTAACAAGGGGTAGGAAAATAGTTCTGGGGCTGATGACTTACCCAGCTGCAGGTAAGGGATTTTTTTTCCCGTTTCTGTGATGTACCTAAAATAGGAGCAGAGTATTGGAGTTTCTCAGATGTTGCAATACTGAAATCTGAATTTAACAATAAATCTTATTATTTTGTCACATAATACTAGCAGTCATGATTCTGTAACAGGAATGTATGACGCTTTTTCTTTTTTTTTTTCTACTTATACAAGGGACAAAAATGTTCTAGAAAACGTGAAGCAGGAAGTATTCAAAACAACAGTGAATTATTGAAATAATGTAATTTAATAGCGTACAAGGAAAATGACATAAAAAAGCATTTAGCTGTGTATGTCTTCACTGCCTTTTTGGACAGGAGGATTACCAACAGTTATGGTCCTTCCAAGAGATGCTAAAAAAGTGTTGAACAAAGAAAAGGCTTTAAGCTACACTTACAGTTCAATAAAATCAAGAGAATGAAAATACTCAATTTGATTATACACTAAAGCTGCTCCCACAACAACAGTGCAAGAGGTTGAAATAGGTCACAGGCAGCCCTCCTTACATTGCTCAAGAACATTAGAAGGATTAATCATTTATGGATTATCTCCTAGAAACAATGATCTGGTGCAGACAGGTAATCCAATCTGCTCTATCTTTCTAACCTGGTTTGCCGTTTCACAGGGGATTGTGGAAGGGTGGCAATTTTTTCTAGGAAGGCATTGCCTGCCAGCTTGAAACACATAAATTGCTGGAATTTGGATCAAGATATGACAGCTCTTCTCTGATGAAGGTAGGTAGTGGAAATAGACAGGCAAAACTAACTGTCTTTGACTAAAGCACAGAGGTTTGGCTCAGAAATTATGTCATGTTCAACTGCAGTTATAATCTGTCATCGAACAGAGTAAGGAGAGAAGTTTATCATTGACATAAATCAGAACTAGAGAGAAAATGTTGTTCCTGGGACTGTGCTTTTTTAATAGATGTCCAGAAATGTGTTCTTCCTGACTGAATTTGGGCAAAAATTTAAATGCAATTTATTTTTGAATACAAGCCTTGATCGCAGCCTCTGTAAGTACATTAGACATAGGTGAAAAGCCTGATTTCTGTTGATTTATATACATAATGTAACAGATGTGGCTTTGAACATACATCTTTAGCCAGTTTTGTCAGTAGGTACAAGACCTGCCGCTGAATATATCCAAACCGTACTCTCATTACTGAAAATGTACTCAATTGCAAATCTCCATCCTGGCAAATTAGCAGCAATGGGATAAAATACTGCAGAAGCAAAGATGCACCATCCGGGATTCTCTATTGCTTCTTTCATTTTAAGTGTGGTTTGTTGGTATAGTGACATTTGGAAAAACAATATGCAATTACTATCACAGGCCAGAGTAGCCTGGTCTCCTTGTACGGATTCTTGACTGCACAGATCAAAAAATGACAATTAGATTAGCCAGGTTCTGCTCTGTACAGAACTGGGAAATACATCAGGAATAAATTGTGCAGCAGTAGTAGTTCCCTTGAGCCTTGAGCTTTGAGCAAGCTGTCAGTTTTTTTAACCCAGCCAATTTTTAATTATCGTGTTGCCTACCTTAAACATACCTTGTCAGTCATATGGCATTGTTATGTGCTTATATTTGTTTCCTGCACACATATTTTGTATCCTGTAAAGTTCCTGAGCTACTTTTGATGCCTCTATTTATCTAGCCCTTTAAATATCGAGACTACCACATAAATGTTATAATGTGGGTTTATATGCTTCTTTATCTCTGAAGCCTTGCTGTAAAATAACAACTCAGAATTCCTTTTTAACATTTTTTTAGCTGATCTTCTTGCAAAATACACATATTGCAGCAATCATCTTTTAAAATAGGTTAGATACATTTTTTATGACCACGTGTATTTTTCAATAGGTCTTTCTTGATGTGGTATAGCACTAATAAAGAAGATGCAACACAATGCTGAGAGTAAATAACTTCTAGAGCTTCTCAGGCGTGACTGGGAACAAACAGAATGTAAACCAGGCAGGTGAGTTGGGCTGCGCTCGATGCTTCTTCAGTTGTCCCGTCTCAGAGGAATGGGAGCCAGTAAGCCTGCATCCGTTCAACAGGTTATTAAACCTTTTCAGCTCTCTGTACCTTTGTTTTCCTAGACATAAAATGAGTACAAAGTGTTTACTCATCATTATAAATGTCGTTGAAATACTTTTTTGAAGAGTGGTACCAAGAGTGGTCTTTATGACGGTAGTTCACTCGTTCAGGGAAGGGCTGGCAGGTCACTGGTCTCTCATAAGACCTTGTCTGAAGGGGAGGGCGGGAGGGCTGGCTGCTGCCACCCTCACCCGCAGTTGTGACAATGAAGGGGTTCAGGGACGCCGCTCCACTGGGGCAGGGAGGGTTTCCTTAGGCCCCTCGCTGCCGTCTCACACCTTCTCTGGGGCACTCATCTGCCTCCTGGGGCTGGGCTGCGCACTGAGCTGTGCTCAGGTGCAGCCAGACACCTGGGGCACAGCACCGGTTAATGCTCTGGGTAAGCTCACATCTCCTGCTCTTTGCTTTGTCAGCTTCTCCAGGATGCATCATGTCCAAGAGTGACATAACAAGGTGGATTTAATGTCTGTTGTGTGCTAAATTCTGCCTCTCACAGCAGTGGTCAGGAATACATCGTGTGTTTCTGCTTTGCACTGTAATGCTGAGGCAGACCCACCCAGCTTGGGACATGATGGCCTTCCTCTAGGGGGTAAGGAAGGCAGGCTAAGAGAAGTGACAAGGAGTCACCCCACTGGCAAAAAGGGAAGCTCAATTACATCATGACTAAGTAAATAAACTGGATGGGATCCTAACCTCTTATTTGGCTTCTTTTCACCAATTAAGTTCTGGCTGCTGGAGAATTCCTCTGCTGTAGTGTCTCAGAAGAGCTGTCTGCTGGAGGTCCTCTGGGGAGCCCTGCAGTTAGGATGTACGAGGAGTGGCAGAGGAAGGGCATTTCAAGGGGAAGGCATTAACACGCAATGCTGTGCAAATTTGCAACTGAACTAGCACAGAGCTTAGCGTAAGAAACTGCTGTAGCTCAGGCAGGCCTTAAGGGCTGTGATGGAAGTGCGATTGCAGCCTTTAATTTTGGGACCTCACGCCCCTTGAATCTGGTGTTAGAAGGTAAGTGATCTGATAGTAATGAATTAGCTAAGAACAAAACCAGTAATGTCTTATTTAATTAGTTTCAATGGGTTTTGTGCAGTTGTTTGTGTAAAGCAAAATGACAGTCAACTAGTAAAATATTTTCTACAAAATTCTGTCCACAGAATTACTGAATTTTCATTTTGAATACAAATATAGAATCATAGAATCAT
>VZTM01013330.1:1841-34129 GCA_013400555.1 Jacana jacana
AAAGATTAGGTTTCTTTTCTCTTAAAATACTTAGTATATTAAACACTATCAATCCTAATTCTCACGATTTACAGACTATATTGCAGTTGTGGTGCTGCATTCCAATTTTCAGAGCTGAATTTAAGAGCCAATTTCAATAAACTGCCCGTTTTTCTATTACCAAAGATTGCATGCCCAAATTTAAAGCCTAATGATAAATTAACAATGTGCAGTTGTTTACAAAATTGGAAAATAAGATAAAATTAATGCACCTAGGAGTGTTTTCCTTTCCAGATTTCTGTATACAGCATTTAGAAGTTAACCCAACTAAACAGAACAGGCTATTTATAAACAGATTGAATAAACAAGAAACTTAATTTTCTCTCAACAAAAGTATCTATAAAAATACAGTTCCAATAACTTTACTATCTCTCTTTAAGCACTCAGACTACACATCACACTAAAGCCACCATTGTATTTCCACACTTCTGCCACGTCATGAAAAGGACTTTCCAACAAGACAGAAACAAACCTCAGAACACGCTGGGGTTTTTAAGTGATTCTAGGCATAGCTAATTTTACAAAGAAAGGAAAGAGCAGCGTGCTGGAACAGGCCTAAGAGACACAGCTACAACTGCAAGGTGCAGACTGTAAACAAAAGCCAGCATTTCTCTGCAAAAATATATTAAACTTACAAATGATGGAAGAACTGGAAAGAACACTCAGCTGTGGAGTAGCCTTAAAAACATGAACTCTCATGTGTTTTGTTTTTTATTTCTTAAAATTAATCTAAGGATGTTTATAGAACAAAGGCAGCATTTGATTTCCACTGCATTTCTTGCCACATGCACCGGAGTCATTCTTTTTTCCTACAATACCCACCCAAGGATCAGGAGAAAGCGAAAGCACTGTCAGTGACCTTCCTTTTCTCTCAGTCTCACTTCTCAGTGTGCAGTGTCCGAATTTAACAGACGACCTATTTCTGAAACATGCTCAATGTACTAAATTAGGAACAGAATCTATGCCAAAAAACTGCACAAGCATTTCAGCAAAAAAGTTAAATGGACCAATTTCTGGGTTGGTTTTCCGGGGTTTGTTTTTGTTTAGTTGGTTTGTTTGTTTTCTTTTAATATCTTCAGTAACAACTCATTTATTTGCTTTTCCCAGTAGAAAGTATTTTTTGCTTATATTGTTTTAGTGACAATTGAAAGAGGTCAGAGCTGTTTCAGTAATAAAGAAGTTTTCTAAATGTTTCAGTTAATCACCAGTCATGACAACACCAGTTCCTTAGTGTATGCAAGGAGGGTAGCCAAGGGCACTCTTTCTCCTAAAGATTAAATAAAAGTCCCTGGGAGAAAGTGAACAATATGTTTGACATAGAGACAAGCCTAAAATTTAGTCACCCACACCCTCTATTTTATGAGGCTATTCCATACCTGCAAATTTAACTTCATGCTTTTCAGACCAAACTTAAGAAAAACATGGGAACAACTGGCTATAGCTTTAGATGCTCACCCACAGGTTAGATCTCTCATTGCTGAGTGAAAAACTCCAGTACATAATAAAGAGCAAGCAGAGTCCTGCAATGCTGGGGTGGGGTAAGGATGGGGAGGAGGCAGATCTTCACAACTTGCACACAAGTGCTAGAGATAAGGAAACACTATTCCTCCAAAGCCCCGTGTAAATACACATAGTCAGATGTCTCCACTTTTACACTACTGCACTACATCCATGCATTGCCCCCCCATGGGCATCGGTCACAAAAGAAGGTTGCTGCTTCCAGCAGCTTACTCAGATAAGGCTAAAGCACAGATTTCAATGCATAGCAGAGGTGTGGTGCTCTCAAATGTTCATCAAGTTTGGAAAAAAACCTCAAAAAGAAGTCCCCAAACCAGGAACTTTGAATATGCAAGGGTACAGGTTATAAATGTGCAAAAAACCCCAAACCCTTGGAACTTGTAGTTGGGAATTACATTAAAACTTAAAGGTATTAAAAGGTGTTACAGTTTATAGCATTTTACACGCTGATCTTGAAAGGGCAGCTTACTGAGGCCAACAAAATATACTTGTAAATCACCATCTAGTTAGAACATGCAAATACCTGAGCATTACCAAGAGACCACATCTGTCAATTGATTCATATTTGTGAACAGAGGGGGTTTTAACAGAAGAGTAGATTTTTTATAGCTGGAATTCAGACAAAAAGCAGAATAAAGAGCGTATATTAATCAACAGAATTTCTGGATGAATTGCATTAACACAAATGTGTTACATTTACTTTCAAAATCTAAGTAAGGAACATGTTCTAATTTGATCAGAATCAAGTTGGTTTTGGCATATTCTTCAGTTATACAATGAACTAAAACAAAAACCACAGCACACCCAGAGGGAGAGACCTGATCAAACACTTAGTCAAGAGCAAGCTGAATTTGATTTTACTCACTGTTTAAAGTGTTTACAATAGTTTCACCACGTGGTACCACAGGACGGTTGCTATAGAAGAAACTCATCTACACAACCCACTTTAAAAAAAAAGAGGGGGGGGAAGCATAGTTTTGCAAGCTGTCACTCTATACCTCATACAATCATAGAAACACAAGGTTGGAAAGGACCTACAAGATCATCTAGTCCAACCGTCCTCCTGTCACCAATACCACCCACTAAGCTACTAAATCATGGCTTGTAGCACCTTGTCCAGACAGTTCTTGAACACCTCCAGGGAGGGTGACTCCCCCACCTCCCTGGGCAGGCCATCCCCGTGCCTGACCACTCTTGGGGAGAAAAGGTTTTTCCTGACATCTCATCTAAATCTCCCCTGGTCCAACTTGTGGCCGTTCCCTCCAGTCCTGTCATGAGTTCTCTGGGAGAAGAGGCTGACCCCCTCCTCTTCACACCCTCCCCTCAGGAAGCTGTAGAGTGCCATGAGGTCTCCCCTCAGCCTCCTCTTCTCCAGACTAAACAATCCCAGCTCCCTCAGCCGATCCTCATAGGACTTGTGCTCCAGACCCCTCACCAGCTTTGTTGCCCTTCTCTGGACACGTTCCAGGGCCTCCATGTCTTTCCTGTACAGAGAGGCCCAAAACGGAGCACAGTACTGGAGGTGCAGCCTCACCAGAGCTGAGTACGGGGGGATGATCTATTCGACTGCCTTTATAGGGTGACGCCTTTTGAAGTAGGAAATCAGAGCCACCAAGAGCGATCCAGCTGGTCTCTTCTCACGGGCAATTAGTGATAGAACAAGAGGGAATGGCTGCAAGCTGCAGCAGGGTAGGGTTAGGCTGGACATTAGGAAAGAATTCTTCCCAGAAAGAGTGGTCAGAGCCTGGAATGGGCTGCCCAGGGAGGGGGTGGAGTCCCCATCCCTGACTGTGTTTAAAAGTAGATTGGATGGGGTGTTGAGGGAACTGGTGTAGGGGAGAACTTTATAGAATGGGGCTGATGG
The DNA here is from genome assembly GCA_013400555.1 of Jacana jacana. Taxonomy (NCBI): domain Eukaryota; kingdom Metazoa; phylum Chordata; class Aves; order Charadriiformes; family Jacanidae; genus Jacana; species Jacana jacana. The sequence goes on from VZTM01013330.1 coordinate 5,263, forward strand.
TTGGACTCGATGATCCCAAGGCTCTTTTCCAACTGAATGATTCTATGATGCTGTAAAATCTCTTCCAAACTCCTAATTTCCTGTGTTTCTACTGAGTGATGTAAAAACCCAGTTTTTGCATGACTTAAATTACAGTTGAATCAAAAGCGGGCCTGGAAGTGCACAACTGTAGTATCTTGCTGGTGACTTAAACTTCCAGGACTTCATTTCTTCTACCAGAAGTACAAATAAATTAATGGGCCATGAGGGTCACTGTTATGGAAGTGGTGGGGAAAGACCAGCTGGGAGGTGAGTCATAAGGAGGTAGGTAAGAGGAATTAGAAAAGGGATTAGTTTCAAATATCCCTTCTATGAAAGGGATGCCATTTTCAGAAGTATGGTGATTTTCCATGATCTTTTTTTTGTTGGTTCACCAAGCAAAATAGGGGAGTAGCACCTTCTTCACCTGCTTACTGTCAGAGAAAACCCAAGTTGGAAAAAGTCTAGTCCAGTGTTGTTAATTACCTCGGTGTCTCCTTGAGGTGAGATACACTGTTTAAGCCCATGCTTGTGTTTAAAGTATTTGAAGTAAAAAATCAACAAAAGCCATTTCCCAGGTGCTGCCTCGGTTCTTTTTTTGTGGGTCTTACTCTTTAGTGATGCAAGTTGAAGCTCTTCTTGGCTCTCAACAAATCAACAAGAGATGGAAAACTCTCACCTTGTTACTCTTCTAGATCTGTTGAAAATACAGGAAGACCCTTAAGTGGTGTTCAGTGTTGTAGGCAATGTGAAAGAATTGAGTTAGACACCTGTAACTACCATGATTCAGGGGGTTATTGGTGCTGAATATCTATAATCTGGATGTAAAATCTGGAGGTGCTGAGGAAATAACAGTAGCATGGCAGCTTCGGTCCAGTTTCTGCCCTGGGTCTTAAAAAATAATGAAAATAATTCAGAGGATGCTGAGGCACTGAGTTTCACAGCAGGGTCTATGTACAGGGAGGAAATTGAAATCCTGCTCCGATGTTTTGGCTCCCCAGATGGAGACAGTTCAGAATTCCTTCATTCCAATCAGATGGTATTTTCATATAGACAGAATTACAAGTTTATAATTAGCTTTTCCCTGCAGTGCAGACAGAACTGCTGAGGGGAAGTGCAAAAATATTAGAAATACAGATGTGACAAAACTAGACTTCGCACGTTTTCCTTCAAGACACTTATCTGGCACCCTGCAAGTCTGCGGAGCTCTTCAGAGGTAGTTGCTCTAGACCAGCACGGCCCTTCTTTGCTGGGAGCTGTAGGGGTAGTAAAAGTTTTCTAGGGAACAGTTTGAAATCCTGTGATGTTGCTTGTCTATTTTCCAGTAGTCAACCCAGAATGAACTTTTCAAAAAAGAATAATTAGGATCATAAATTGCATTGTAGTGATGCCACCTCTGCTGTGGTTTCCCTGATTGCAGGTCACAGGATCATAGAATCATTCAGGTTGGAAGAGACCCTTGGGATCATCGAGTCCAACCATCAGCCCCACTCTACAAGTTCTACTCTACACCAGATCCCTCAACACCACATCCAATCTACTCTTAAACACAGTCAGGGATGGGGACTCCACCCCCAGGTCCTTTTCTGCCAGGCAGCTCCAGCCACACTGCCCCAAGCCTGTAGCCATCCATGGGGTTGTTGTGGCCCAAGCACAGGACCTAGCACTTAGCCTTGTTGAAGGCCATGCCATTAACATTGGCCCATGGATCCAATTTATCCAAGTCCCTCTGCAGAGCTTCCCTGCCCTCATGTCGATCAACACTCCCATCTCACTTACTGTCGTCTGCATTTCTGAACGTCTCTAGCCCAATCTGCTGCTCAAAGCAGGGCTGACTTCCAAATTAGACCTGGTTGCTCAGGGCCTTGTCTAAGCAAATTTTGAAGCCTTCCAAGGACAGAATTGGGCAATTTAGTCCTGTAATTAGTCATGTAACAGTGAAGGGGTTCTCATTTGTCCAGGTATGATTCCTTAGCTGCAACTTGCTACAACTGCTCGTCCTCAAACCCGTGAGCCTCTCAGCGCAGCCTGGATCCATCTTTTCTATAGGTAGGGGAAGACTGCAAATTAGATCCACCTTTGGGCTTTAAGGTCCTTTACCCTCTCCTCGTTTGCCACATGTGCCAGCTCCCTATAGCATCTGAGCAGCCCTCCCCTCCCCTCTCCAGTTTTTCACTAGTTTTGTTCATATGGGCGACTCAAAACCAGACACCGTTATGACCCAGTACAAGGCCAGACTGCTGAAACACTCCCCAAGGACCTCCTGGTCATGCCAAGCCTTCACCCCCCTCAGGCACAGAATTGTACACGTCTCTTTGCTGAACTTCACAAGGTGCCTGTCAGTCTGTTCCTTGATCACAGTCCTGCCCTCCTGTTCCCCACCCCCAGTTCAGCATTATCTTTGACTGGCTCCAGGTATTCCCTGTCCCACATCCCAGGTCACTGACGAACAACAGTGCTGACCCCAATTCTACAAGCTCAGAAAGGCACATTCTGCGCTTATTCTGCTCCATTCTCTACAACACCTGTAAATGAAATTTAAGAGCAGCATCTCAAAACCAGGCAGCATTCAAGCACCCAGAAGAACACAGTACTTGGAATTTGTACTTTGTATGACACCCTGCTCATGGCTAAATTTCAGTACGAAAGAACAAGGGTCACAGTTTCATCTTTTCTCCATTTGCTACTTCATTTATTATTAATTTTATCACAATAGATATTAGGAAATATACATTGAAACTAGATCTAGCTATTTTTTTCAAGCAATTTTTTAAGTAAGACTTAAAGATGAGTCTGCAAAAACAACTACAAACACCATGGAGGGAAAAAAAGGTCAAGAAGTTGAAGGACGATTAGATCTAACTTGAGGCTTTGTGAAGGCTGTGTGCTGTGCCCTGGTGTCCTAGGACAAAGGTGCATCTCTAAAGGAAGAGCCAGGCTCGGTTCCTCTCGCAGATGACCTGGGAACCTGTAAGAAGTGATGCAACTCCACGTCTTGGAAATACCAGAAAGAAGTAACTTCTGTCAACTTGGAGAAAAGCAACAAGTCCCTTACCAAGAAGGAAGCAGCTGCTTGCACTCAGCCTACTCTCTTCCAGATGAAACTTAATTACGTTTCAACTTCCCCATCTTCTCAATTTTATACCCAAATGCTTCTGACTGTTCAACACCAAGAGCAGCCATACTAAATTATTCACATGCAGAATTTATTTTTAAGACTTTGGGCTGTATTTAATTGAACTGGAAGTCAATACTGCAGTCCATCATCTTTAGACCTTAACCAGAATCAACAGAAGCAAAATTTATTATAAAGATAAATTTGAACTGAGCTGCTTCAGAGCAGAATCAAAACTTTAAGTACCCAACAGTTAAAAATCTGGGTTTCCAAATACTTAAGGTAAATATATAAATCCATCCAAATAGTCACAGTATTAAACAGCTACCTGAAAACTCCCAGTACTAAATGGTTACTAATAAAGCATAGGTTATTAGAAAGAACAAAGAGACACTACTTTTTGTACTAAGCGTATCCTTGACTCTTTAAACAGATGTACAAATCATATTACAATTATTTTCTTACTGTCTGAAACAGAGAGAACTTTATCGACAGCCAATTTCTCCTACAGCTGCTTGTTTACGTACACAGGGTATAACCTTCTGCTCCTAGCTGAAATTTTAGCTTTAATGTGACATTTGTAAAACTTTCCACATTGGTAGTAACAGGCAAAACCAGTACCCGTTTTACTTTTAGAGGGAAAAAAAAAAAAATCACTTTAAACTTTATGGTCAAGAAACATAAAGCCCAACTCCCCTACGAGCTTTCTTCCAAAGTTTTTAATGCTTTCTGCATGCTGTTGCCCCCACCCTGCCCAGCAACGTGAGAAACTACCCCAGCAGGAACATGGCATCACTTCCCACAAGTGCACGTACACACACACGTTGGGTCAGGATGGATTCCTCCTCCTCCTCCTCGCCTCCACACTTTTAAACTAAGTCTTGATTTAGATATTATGATAAAAGTACATTCATTTATGTTTGGCCATTACTAGGCAGGACATTTGTAGAGGTTATCCAAAAAGCAGCTGCCCATTAAAAAGTGGCAGCTTTTTCCTCTGGGGAGTGAATCGTGACCTCATGTGTTTCCCCCTTAATTCTCTGTATCCTTTGCAATTGATTCCTCTTGACCAAAGATCAATAGTTGCAAAGCATGTCCTCCACAAACAGAAAGTGTGAGGGCTCTATAGCAAGCTCAGCCTCGATACCATAAGGAACAAAACACTCTTGGATTTTTAAACCAGCAATTAGTCTTTTTATTCTGAGCACTGGACATGTTTTCCACAAGTATTTGTGTGTTTTTTCAGGTGTGCCATCACTGTCTACACAGTGACATAAAGTGGTACGAAAAAACACCCGAAAGAGAAAGATCACTGATGCTCGGTTGTCTTGTCTTAAGATTCAAGAGCGAAGACCCAGGCATCATGAGAGATGATGGCAGCCTTGGAGCCTCGTGGGAATTCAAGTAGGCCAACAAAACACTGCTACCAAATTTGAAGCAAAATATGATCTAGTTGTAAATTAACGGCTTCACCACCCAGGTTACATACTTCCCTGCTCACATTTTCATAAGTGTGTAAGAAGTAGGTAAAGCTGTTGGTATTAATTACAGGAATGGGGCTGACTTCCAGAAGGATCTCAAACAAGCCTGTCTGCATCAAAAGAGGATGACAACAGAATATTGAGTATTAATGAAAGTGCTATCACAAATTTTCAAAGGTTCTTGTTTTAGCAGTCAGATTTTTCATTTTCTTCCTATACCAACCACACAAATACTGGCATTGATCATCACCAAAAACATGTAGGTTATCCTACAGCCACGGAAATGTGCTTTGGTTATTTAAAAATACATCTCTCAAAATCACAAATTCCCACTGCACTCTCCTCTTTTCTTAAAGGGTAAAATATTTAAGCCAGCAAGCAGAATAAATAAATAAATAACTAATCTAAAGAAATTCAATACAGTAGCCTGCACAGGCTGCAGGAACTGAGAAAGAAATTGGCCTGCAGGCAAGAATGTAGGCAGCAGTTACTGTAGAAACCAAGCTCTTCGTTGCTTTTCTCTAAGCAAAAGAAAGACACAAAAGAGCTGGAAAACAGCGATCGATGGGAAGCAGCTTATAAAGCTGCTTGTCACATCTGCTGCAGGAAAACCAGACACTAATTCATTAAAACTGCTCATGTAATGCCTCTGGAATTTGAGGCTCCCCAGCCTGTGAACACAAAAGAAACTCCGCCTATGGAAACACTGCATTTTCGGGTGTTTAGCATCTCTGTACACAAAAGCTGTAGGCAGTGTCAGGTTGTGTGGTCTCTGCCTAAATTTTGTTCTAAACTACAAAAACAAATTACAATTTGTCCGAAAGATTGCGTGCCTCCATCTTCGCCAAACTTCAAGCAGCTCTTTGAGTCCCAGCAGAGCATGCAGAACTATCATACAATAGTTGTCTGTTTAAAAAACAGAAACAAAACACTTGCAACAGGAAACTAAAAACCCAGCATCATTTCTTCTTCCTCCCAGTTAACTGCATTTAACAATGGTTTCCTATGGTCAAATATACAAGCTCAAATTTTCACCACGGCGGTAAATACCATTCAAAACCTTTTCACAGAGCACACAGTTCACCATCAGAGCTGAGCTGAAGCAGACAAACTGAAACTGCTCTTTTATTACCACCTTTGCTGGCTGCAGAGGTGCCTGGCATTTCACCCTCATTTGCAAGGTGCTCGTGAGGATGCAAAAGCCCGCGTGGAAACGCTGAAGTTAAAATAATATTATTCAGTGCTAAATAAAAGCTATCAGCAAAGCCACACAGACCAGCTCAGAGCTAAACATACAGCACTTGCCATTTTACTATTCCTTGCAATTAAAACAGTAGGGGGAAGTACAGTGAACAAGTGCTGTCATGATGTGTTTTGACGCAAGCATAATCATAAAAAAAGCACTTCTGAGTCATGCATTCCTTTAGTAACACAAGACTTCATTTATTACCTCATCAGAGATCTGCATTCTATTACAAAATTATGCCAAACTCCCCCTAATCATTACCAAAAGAACAGCTACCCACAAGAGGCAAGGCTGCACAGAAAAAAAAAGGTTATTCCTGAATCAAAGAGGCAAAGTTTATTTTAGATGGGCTTTTCAGGACAGAACTTTGCTTCCAAGAGCAGAACAGTCCTTTATTTCACACAGAAATCTATGACTAACCCAGGCCACTGAAGAGTGACAAAAACTGCTTCCTACCAACTCCGGTTTTGAGTAGACAGCAATGTTTAATTTCCCCCTTAAATTTGTCTGTCTTGTCAAAGAACAGACTTTTTTTCAGACTCCTCTCAAAAAAGCTAGGGGCATTAATTACATTTCACAATTACCTAAAGATGTTTGCTGTTCAAGGGCCATTCCATACTTCCTTCACTGTGGTGATACTGCTGGGCTGGGTATCTCAATGGAAATGAAGATTTTATATTGTATTTATATTGTATTTTTTTTTAACCAACTGTAGTCTGCAGAAATGTTTGTCCAAACCAGTTTTCAATTTTTCTTCTATTCACAAATTCCTAAAACTTTTCTAGTGAAGGCGCAGACCCTCGAGAAATTTTATATGCATGAAGTGTTCCACAGCATGCACAACCTTCCTTTCCTTAGTCACTGTGTGTGCTCTCAAGAACCAATCAAGACTGCAAAGAGCCTGAAAGTCACAAAGAAACTATTTAATCTACAACAAAAACATTGTTATTGGAAAATATTCCTCAAGAAGCACTCCTCCTGAGCTCAGAAGAAATATTCCTCTGAAAATATTCCTCAAGAAGCACTCCTCCTTCTTAGAAGACTGTGCCGAGTTCTCAAATCCTGGGCTGTTGCAAGGGGCAGCAGGAAAGGGCAGAGGATAAAACCAAATAAAAATAACAGGCATGATTTAACAAGTTAAGAGAGTCATGCAAGTGGAAATCTGTCCAGGAGTAAAAAGAATAAGAAAAAAAGAAAAAAACAACAAATAAAAAACCAGGATAAAAGTCTTCACCAGAATGTGTTTTAACCACTGTCACTGTGCTGATAAAGGAAAACCAATATAGAGAAGAAAGGGTATGGCATGCAAACATGAAGCATGGGAATAATTTCTCCAAGCCTAAACCTGTACCTGTGTCAGTCATTTGTCTCCACAGTGAGTGAAAATGAACAGACACTTAAGAGCGTACAGCCTGTAGAAGGAAGTAGCCTAAATTGGTTTAGGGAAAGCAGGTCTCAGGATGCTTGTTTTTCATTGAATATAAAGGGGGCCCAGGTGTTGATGCACACACACACTCACTCACTCACAGCCTACCCCTCCACCCCCAATACTAAGCAAAATGAAATCCACTCTGAACTCCACCTAGGAAATTAATGACAAATATAAGACAAGCCTCCTGAAGCCTAGGCACCAACCGGGCTCTTAGCAATAAAAGCTTGATCTGGGAGATGTTTTCATGAGATACAGCGATGTAACAGCTCTACCAAATGAGGTGAGCTCTTCCCAGCCACCGTTACTCCGCTTACCTGCTATCAGGAGCCACTCTTATCTCCAGCTAATTTACTAACCTGGTAGAAAACTAGCCAAAATGTAGAAGCTTGCTGATGTTTTAGAAAGTTTAAATCATCTCACAGTCTAACCTCTCTTCAAAAAGAGAGAATAAAACCATCATGACACCCTACTTTAAAAGCTGTAGTGTACTTACTAGACTTAAAAAAAAAAAAAAAGAATAATAATAAAAAAAAGAGTAGTTTTATTATGTGACTGTTCTAACCATTTTCTTTTGAGGTTGAAACTTGAACAGGGAAAAATAAGCTTCCAGAATTTACTAATCATAAAAGGGAGTGTGCACAACCCCGTTTGTAAACAAACAAAGCCTGTTCAATGCTTTCCAACAGAGTAGAGTTTGGTTAACTTGACCAAATTTGACCAAGAAAGTCAGTGTTTTGGCTGCAGAAACTGTTAACAGAATGGGTTATGACCACTTAAGCCAAGCATTCCTCACAAGGTTTCTACCACTCTAAAGATGTCCATGTACTGGACACCACACTAGGAATCACACTTGTTGGAGTAGTGGCAATTCCAGACCACGCATTAGTAAATAATTAAGGCCCGTATATGTTCCCTATACACTACTCTCAAGGTCTCAACTATAATTGAGTAAACATACTGATCTGCATTTCTGTAACACCTTTCATTAGAAAACACTCAAATATTGAGCACACATCAGCAACACATTAGAGCTGGTGTTGGTTGCAGTCCTGGGCACGGGGAAGTTTAGGGACAGTAGCATTCACACACACCAGCTATGTAAGGAAACCTGGAGCACTGGCAAGAACAGAACCAAGAGTCCTCACAAACAAGGAGGGGAGAGACAAAAGGAAAGGGAGAGAACCAGGCTGTTTGCACTGCAGACAAAGTAATCCACTTCAAACCCCAAGGAATCAATTTTAAAAGGCAAGGCATAGCTCTTGATAAAAAGCGCTAGAAAATAGCACTGAAATTTCATCATCCCCCCTGCCTCAGCCCGTGAATTATTATTCCCATTTTTAAAAACAGATTAAACAGATTTGTGACTTGGCCAAGTCATTTTGGCAAGCGTGCAACAGAGCTGGGAACAGAACATATTTTTCCCCAACACCCAATCTTTGTTTAAACCACTGGATCATCCTTTAAATCTTCTTTCTCCTACAACCTCTTGAAGGGGCAGAACACCAGGTGAAGCACACATCTTCACTGAAAGGGAGATTATTTAATTAAATAAGACTTAAGTATTTCAACCAGAGCACAGAAGTAGCTGCTGTGCAGCCTACATGGTAAAAAAAGTAAAACACACACGTGTATCTTCAGCAGCACCTCACGCCCTCCCAAACAGAGGGGAAGGAATCCTCGTTTCACCAGTCCTGTACCTTCACACCCTGAAAACCACACATTAAATGCATGCATTCTAATGAACATCTGTACAGTACCTACTGAAGAATTTGAAGACATGAAGCTACACAAACCCTGTTTCCTGTGTGTCTGTGAGAAACAGTTGTCAAGCTACTAAAAACTGTTACTCATTCATGGCTGGCTCTTGTACCAAAGCAGAACAACCTGCACAGCTCCAGCCACACGCAGCTGCCGGCGCTGAAGAGTAAGAGCACGTCCTACCCGGTGGAATATTGAAGGCCATACTTTAATCTTGTTTAGCTACATTACATCTGCTATTTTGGACTAACCATACTCCTAACATTGCCCCATACCAGTGTAATGAAATTGCAAAAACTTTCACTGGCCAGAAAAAGCCAGATGACTAGTTTGGGGTTTGGTTGGGGTTTTTTTTGCGATAACCAACCTGTTTTGGAGAGAGAAATACATGCCAAGCACTGCCTTCCCTTCTCATTTCTTGTCCTGGTTAAATAAAAAGCACTGCTGTACACTACTGCGTTCCTACAGTCAGGCAGCAGAGTTCACAATAACTGGATCAAGCCCACACAGCAACAATAGTCTAGGGGAGGGTAACAACAAGGAGCTTGTAGTTTGGTTGTGTAAACCAAACCCAATCTGAGGTTTGCTGACATTAAAACAACCATGTCTTGTGAGAGGTTTTCTTTTGGTTTAGCTTCATGTTCCAGACCGTGTTTTATCATTGTTCTGTGATTTAGCTCTTCCACACTACTCCACTTTCTAAAAAGAGAACAATAAAATGGAAAACCTTGGTCCTGGTACCTAATGCACTATTTCACTATACATCACCCTGCTTTACACTCTGGTCCCTCTTTGAGATACGCTAGAGCCAAATCAACTCTGTAGGTAGTAACTGACACGGTATTAGTTAAAAACTTCCAGAATAAAAATTCCTGTGGAGTCCAGTCTCCTCGTGCAGTTAAATTGATATAGTTAAGGTTGCAAAATGCCTTGAAATATTAAAAAACCAAGCTGCAATCAGCTCCAAAGAGGTTCTCGTACAGCTGCGCAGGGGAACATTCTGCTGAACTGCTCCACTCAACTTCCCTCAGTGAGCAAAAATGTGCAAAGCTTTTCTAGATACACAGAAACACACAGGTACAGATACATATCTGAAAAATGCAATTCTTCAAGTCAGGCTTTCCCAGCTTACCAGCTTCAACATCCTTCTCTGAACGGGGCTGTCCAAACTCTCCTATCAAAAAGATCCTCCACACCATCAATTAAAGACTCCACACCTCCCCCCCACCACGAATCCCTCTGCTGGACCCTCCCTCCATCAGATGGCCAGTATTTGCTTTTAGCATTTCACTGTGTCAAGCACAAATACTGACTGCTGCAAAACCATACATTTCTGCAGTGAAATCTGAACATAGGATTGCATATTTAAGAACAATTTCATCAGTCACATGACTTCTTCAAAATTTCGTTGCAGAACCCAAAATATGCAAACGAGTCCCATGGATACGCCACTGCAAAAACACCACCCAAACCCGCAAACGCCAACCCTGACAGCTCTTACTTTAACAGGTTTCCCCTTAGACTTGAAAACTAACAAATATTTGGAAGCTTCAGATTTTCAGAAAGATACATTACACTGACAGGAAATGTCAATCCCTAGCTACAGGAAGTGCTTCCCAATTTCCAGATGTGTGAAGCATCACACTGCACCTCCTTCAATAACGACAAAGTAACTTTTATCCCGAGAGTGTTGGGCTTTTTAATCCATACATTAGAACAGGAAGCACCATAACGGTGGCATTTACCATTATATCCAGGGTATCATAAATACAGAAACAGCAACCAATACTACTATATATTTGAAGCCCATTTCCTTCATTTTTAACTCATCCATGGAATCATCTTATGATCTATTTGGAAAAGCATAAAACTAATTTCTGGTTTTAAATTCTATTTAAAAAAAATAATAATCAAAGCAAAATATGGACAAAAGGAAAAAGATTAAAATATAAAGGTCTAAGAGAAATTTTAGCAATTCTGGAGGGCATGACCATGGCCTTACCCTGTACTCTAAAAGCATGGACATTCTTCCAGTATATAATGAACAATGTGTAGGCACTAAGTCAGAAAAAGCTAAAAACTAAGGTAACAGACACCACAGATTATTTGAAAAAAAAAAGGATCAAGATTTTTTCCCTCACATGTTATAAGTTTTTCATTCAGTGTTAACTGGTAATGCACAAGTTTATTACAGCTTTTAGAAAGAGTCAAAAAGATTCATTAGATATTTTTAAACTATTGCTCTTTTAATCATCATCAGGAATCGCATCGGGAAGATCTGAAGAGCACTAATTAGTTCAGTTACCAAATTATATCTTACAATCAGGTCCGTTCTCTCTCCGGAGAAAAGAGCAGTCAGTTTACATGAAAGTGTCACAGGAACCAGTGACTTTTCCCATAAGAACTGTAAAGGTAACGAGACAGGACACCATTGCCTGACACAGAAAGCTCAAAATGCAATATCAAACCCTTAAACTCTTCTTCATCCCTGCTCAAAAAAACACAACTCAAAGCTTAACAGAGACTACCAGGAACTAGTTAGAAAATATCTGTGTGTGAAGTGCAAAATTAGGACCATCAATCATACTAACACTTTGTAAACTACTAAAAATAGTACCAGCACAGTTCTGTTGCTTTTCCAGTCCAACTTCATTGCCCACAGTGGTCACCTTCTTTTTTAATCTTCCTTCTGAGGTGTGCAGACAGCATTTTTGACTGTGGACTTGCACTCCTCACAGAAGCAGTGTCCATAACCAGTAGGTAGCTGTTTTGCCCATGGAGTAAGGGGGCAGGGACTTGTTGGCTGAGCAAAGGGCTCCTTAGACCCCTCAATGAGCTGACTCAACTCCCTGATGCAGCACCAACTTACTTAGCAAAAGAAAATGTTTTAAGAGGAATATAGTATTTTCTGGAGCTGAGAGAACTGGCTAACAAGGGACCTTGTGGTGCCAGAGCCAGTATAGAGGGGGGCAGCTGGACCCATGGAGCCAGGATCACGAATTAAAAGGAATGGCCAGAACCTTTCAAGAGCAGAGAACCTTTGCACCGGCTCAAATGCTGATAAACCTGCCACCTAAGATACTCTGAAGACACTTATCAATCTTATTAATTTCTTCCCATCTGGTAATGGAAAAAACTGCAGCTCTGACTTGACCGGAAACTAATCCTGAGCCTGCTTTTCTCCTTCTCTTCCAAGGGATTGTTTTTCAGGCCTACAACTAATGTGCCTTGAGCACACACTGTGAACACCAGAGCTAACACTCGCACTGTAACAGGATGGTACTTTCAGCTCTAACTCCCAATTAGCTTGTTTTAACTAACCTTGGAACCAGAGGGTTAGTTGCAGTTTATCTTTGTGGCTGAATCTTACGTACAGGTACACTTAGAACAACGAGATGAAAGTACTGTTCACATTTTAATAAACCTTTTTTTACTCCTGTATAAATCTAATGTGAAGAGTAAAAGAAAAAAAAAACTTTTAAAATGGGAAGGTACTTCTAATTACTGCAAATATTCCTAATATACTTAACATGAGAAGCAGAAGTCTTCTGTAACAGCGTATCCTTTAACCCAATGCACTCTCAGGAGAAAACAGAATTTAAGTGAATAATGTATATAAAGAAGTATGCAGTGCTACACACCTGACCTGCTACACACACTGTGGATGACGAGACGATGCATTCTGCAAAGCTCACCAAGTCAAATTACTCTTGTGTCACGCCTGTCCCCGTCAGAGAGGTAATGCTCCCTTATAACGCTTTAAAATGCACTGCGAGGATGCAATATATTTGTATGCACATTGATGTTTTATTTACTGTTCCTCTCCCAAACTGTCACTCTGGTCAGTGCTCACACAAACCCTTTGTACCAGAACCATCAGCACAAAGTCACTGCAGCTGACGAGGAACAAGCAGTCTGGGAACTTGAGCTGGGATTGAAAATCATTTTTAAGATCAGACCAGGCCTACGGAGCGTTTAGCAAACCAAGGATGACCAGGGATGAGAGGAAAAAAACCTGCCATCTCACAGGTGTTAAAAATAATGGTAAAAAAAAAAATTACACCAAGAAGAGACATCACAGCCAACTAATGAATATAGACCAAGTCCCAAAAGATTGAAATATAAGGTCATTTAATCTTTCAATTTCAAGCTGAATTCAGACTGGCCTCCACGCTGTCGATGACATACCAGGGACCACTTCCTGAAAACTAGCACAGAATGGGGGGGAGGATAAACACAGCAGAAAATTTTAGAAATAGAAAAGCAATAGCAACAGTACAAACCAAGCGGGGTAAAAGAAACAAAAGGCTCAGTGCTTGACACTGACAGAGGGGGAAAAAGCTCTCAGAAATAAACAGCTTGGAACACAAACTAAATAATTCATTGCCTACGCTAAAGAGGGGGCATGTGCTGGTCATATGTTCAGCGTATGTTACTGGCACCATTCACCAGTATGTTCCATGTTGTAATAGCTTAAACATTTAAATTTGAAATGTGCTGCCTTCAGGGACGACATGATCTGGGCAGCCCCAACGAAACACACATCACTTAAAATGAATACATGCTAATTTTGGCTTGCAGGTTATTTCTCCATACTCCAAACAATGCTTTGCTTGGCACTAGCTCATTTGAAGAGCTTGTATTAAATATAACCAGTGGTGGTATGAAGAAACTTTTAAAAAGCCTGCAGACTCAGTTTATGTAAGATTATCTAAAATTACCATTGTATCTGTGATTCTTAGAGGCAGCTCTCTGCTTGGATCCCTGCTCCAGACGATACGTGCACGCATCTGAACTTCAGGACAGCAACACACTCTGAAGCTGTGCACAACTTCCTGACAGGCTCAGTCTCAAGCCTAGCAACACACAGCACGGTACAGCCCGCTGCCCAGATCACAACTAAACACATCAGTGTAGTTCTAAAAACCAAACCGAGGAAAAGACTCCATTCAGCTGGAGTTCAAGCATGCAGCTTCAAATACCTGCTCTCTGCAAGAGCCAGCTCTGCCTTCCCACTCTACAGTCATTACCATTTCTGTGAGTTATACCAAGAAAGTTGCTTCTAGTGCTGACACACAGATCATTTAGAAAGGATCACATTCTCTCTACCATATGCTAATTTATGACCATATCAACCCCTCCTGCATTCACACCAGTGGCTACGATAAGATCTATTTACTTCCTTTTAAATATCCATCCTGTAGTATCTTAATTTAAAATCCCCTGGAGCAATTTCTCTTTCCTTTGTATTTTTGTACTACCTGTACAAGTCAAATCCTGTCTCCATTTAGAACATCTTTAAGAGGGTTATTCTAATGACTTAAAGGTGGTGTGAACCATCACAATGCAAGTATCTAAGGCCCTTTCAGATTTAAAAATAAGTCTTCTTCACTCAGTGAAGAACTTTATCAGCCCAACTTCTTGCTCACTCAGTATCAAACGCTGTCAGTATGTTCCCAGTCAGCAATTCATTTACCACGAAACGGCCCTATAAAAACATCAGACAGTCACACATATTCTCTTCTTTAATCCTCTTGGGGAAAGTTTGAAAAAACCAGCTACCACAAAGACAAAACAGCCCTAAGAAGGATAAAAGTGCATTAGTGCAACACATCCGGTAACCAACACTTCCTTAATCGGAGCCTAGGGATCTCCAAGCTGAAATGCAATGTCACTGCAACAGGCCCCCAACCCCCCTGGTACTTACCTATATTTATCTGAAGTAATTAACCCTAAACTACTCAGACCTTCAAGGTATGAATTCTAACCAGAAGAATAGGAAAATCACCTAACCTTCTAATATCAAATGTTGTTGCCAAAAGAAAAAGTGGTAGACACCATAGTCTACCCTGGAGATACACCACAGTCTACCCTGGAGATACGGCACGTAAACACATTCCAGTACAAGGATGGAACTGGAGTTAAGTCTTGTGAAAATTACCAAAAACACATCCTGCTTTCTCACGTTTCCCCAAACAGAAAGAGACTTGGGCAACATCTTCCTATCTACATTGCCATCTCCTGTGTCCATTTCCACAACTGCAAGGTTGGTTTTCTTCTTAATTTCAAAAACTGTAGAAAAGCCTGATTTTTTACAAACAATATTCTGAATAAACTACCAAATGTAATTCCTCAGAAAAACCTTGCTCGGTCTCTTCTCCCTGTCTACTACCCTGTTATTTCTCCCAGTAGCCAAAAATCACACTCTCTCACATTGTGGTTCTCTGTGTTCTATACAACCATGCTATTTTGCTTTTTGGATGAAGACAAGACACTTCTCAGCTACATTCCTGCTAACACAAAGAACACGCTCATACAAATACGAGTAACATTTTCTTCAGCTACTGCTAAGCCAAAATGACTTTAAAACACTAACTCTAAACTTAAAACTTATTTTTAGGTTTGTAGAATTTGTAGAATTTTATTTTATCCTTCAGACTGAGGGTTAAATTATTTATATTCACGGGCTTCTTTTATTTTTTTATACATTTTTTGGCATGGTTTGCATGCTTCTTTTCCTTAGAAGCTTAAAAACACCCATTTTGCTGATAACCTTAGATAGTAGTGAATACCCTCACATACGAATCCCGAGTACTTACTAGCCTACAGCAGACCAAACTTATTTATAGCTAAAGCAGCAAGCTGGGGTTAGTGATCTCTTCCAGGCTCAACGATCTTCCAACCTCAGAATAACCACACCATAAAACAAGCAGGGTTATTTCACTGCTGACAGAAAAGTAAACATTTGTGTACTCGGGCCTGCTTGCAGAGGATCGCTCGAGCTGCCTGTACTGCAGGAGACAGTGAAAGCTATTCACAACAGGCCAAAATTCATGAAGGAGATTCAAAAATTTGCCTTCACAATTTAATTGCATCTTTAAAACAGAGACAGGTGGAAGGATACAAATTCCTCTCCCGGCTGTGAATGACGTTTCCCATTTCATCTTCTGACAAGTTACTTTAATTAGTGTCAATATTTTTTCCCTATCTAAAACAGGTAACATTCCCTGCCTCCTGTGATGCATTTAAGAAAAAATTGCTATATGAGAAAACAGCACGTTGGCCCACAGAAACAGCTTCCAAACAGAAAACAGCTAAGAAACTTAATTATTTTTAAAAATTCAAACAGAATTATGGCAGAATCTTAGTTATAATGAAGAAAGTTTTGTTACAGAAAGCCTGGACATTCACAGAAATGGATACTCAAGCAAAGAAGATGGGTAAAAACAACACACTTCCAGAAGAGCCTGGTTCGTTGTCAGCTTACTGCTGTTGCCTCCCTCTCCCTCCAACCCTCTGCTTAACCCCTCTCAAGGACTTGCACAGTTCCCCCAGGTCACAGGAACTTCTGAAGTCACTATGTGATTCTGCTTGAACAGCAACACTCTTCAGAGGCCAGCAGTCCTTCAGGAGGAAAGGAAGAAGGGATACAGCTAGTGGAGAATTAAGCAATGAAACAGGCAAGGAATGATACAGCTTTGTACCATTCACTGCAGAAGGTTATTCTGTCTTGCCAGGGTTCACAAGGCATCTGAGCACTGTTCAACAGCTCTGGTATTTGCTGATTATACAGACTAGTTGCATTTCTCAGCTTTATGGACAGACCAGTACCAGGATAAGGTTTTAAAAATAAAGGCTTGAATTTCAATTCAAGAGGATAAACAAACAACTAAAGTTCTACTGTGGTTTTCACCTATTGCATCTCTTTCCTGTCTTGCTACATGTGCCTGTCATCTGAGCATTTCAACTGACAGACACACTGTGGTTTCCAGGTCCAAAATGTTTGTAGCAATTATCAATATCTAGAAAGCTGAATGAATAACACTATAATCAACTACAAACTGTGGAGTCCACCCTCAACTCGGATTTCAGTTCTGCATTCATTTCAGAACCCACAATCATAGCAAGGGGTAACTACCTTAAACTACCACATTTATTCTTCAGCTCAGAGCTGCAGCTACTGAAGTGCTGCCAGGAAAACGGCTGTACTCAACTCTTGACAGTACCATTGGAATTAGGGCTGCATGAGGATGAATTTCATCATTTTATGAGAACCTCATTACCCAATCTAGTAATTTCAATAAAGTTCCTTAAAAATAGACTGCACACACTTCAAAACAATGGTTTTGGATCATTTGAACAATGTAAGAGTTCATCCTTTGGCTTGCAGCCCCCAATACTCCAAAAACACAAGTATGTTTCATAAGACAAAAGGGCAGAAAGAACCAAAGCCATCAACCCCTTTTGCCAGACAAAAGAACATCCTGGGTCAGATGTACACACACACAAAAGCACCTCAGTTAGTTACCCCAAAGCAAGTCTATCAATCACTGACCACGTATGGAGCGGTAATCCCATCTGTGCCTAACCCAGCCACACCCAGAAGGAAATAACTTGCTTCCTTCAACACATCTTAGCTCAGTACCATGTTTAATGCTTACACCGTGGAAGTTACAAACAGGATTTCGACTGATGATCATTTAGGTAATTCAATCCTAACTTTTGTCAGCATCCAAATCCACTGCACTGGAAACAAAGAACATTTCTGCTATAATCTGTTCCTCCTCCAAATGATTGTTTTTCTTCTATGTTTCACCTCATCCCCTCTGAAGGAAGTCTCAGAGTGACAGTGAAAAGTCAGTTAAATCAGAACAGGGAGTAACTGCACAACTACTTTCAAGCCTGCTACCTAAGGAGCTTTGGAAGGCTGCATCAAAAAGGGATGTCTCCCTCCACTATATCCTTAATATAATAATTCTCCCTAGAGCTTGTGACTTCCCTACTCTACAATATACTAAAGCCACCAACTGGACTAACAACCTACAGAGCAGGAGATACAGTGATTTGGCGTATGGGATGAAGGTAACACATCAAATGCAGTTATGCTGTCTGTCCTCTGCTGTGAGACGATCCACAGCCAAGGAACCTGCACCCCTTTTCTCAAGTGATTTTCTCTATTTATTCACATTTATGCAGAGATTAAGAACAGAGCCAAAAAGCACGTATTATCCAAAGGTATGATACAGCTGAGCCATCTCAGCATCCAGCCTACTTTGAGTCACTTTTTTAACTTAAAACCAATACTTAGCATACCCCTCTATAAAAGAGCATACTGTCTTGAGAACCTTTAGGATTTAAACATTTCTCTATAACATTGCAAGTGCTTTTTTAATACATGAAAATTATTTTTGGTCTTCTATTGTTTTGAATCTTTTCCTTTCCATTTTATTCCACAGAACATAACAGCTCCTGTAACTGCAACTCCTTCACGTATGATTCCATGAGACACAGTGTTGCTGAAAGTTTGTGCAGGCCTCCCTCCCCCCTCCATACTTCATACCATCCCCATTGCTTGCCAGACCTCTCTGGAAGCCACTTCAATGCAACAGAAAACCACCCAAAAATAGCCAAAAAAGCAGACATCAGCAGCTTACAGAACATCTAATGAGCTTGAAGGCCAGCACAACCTGCAGTTGGGAGCACTGCAGAAAGCAAGACATTCCCCTCCCGTGCTCCATTCCAGCAGCAGTGGAACGTCAGATAAGCTCAGATGCTCAGGAAAGCACAGCCTATGTTTCTAAAAAGTGAGACCCCAGACTCTCCTGAGTCACATTTCACAAATTAAATACGAAAGTCAGAGCCTCCTTACATTCTGTAAGAATAACAACTTTACTACTTCTCAGCTCAGCTCTTAAACCTCAGATATCTTCAACTTTTTCCAATCTTTTTTCAGGCCCCCCCAGCACACCCTTCCATTTCTCCTGCCGTAACAACTACAAACCCCATAACAGCCTGTCCATATCCTAAAGCAAAACACATTGGCCTTTGTCCTCGTCTTTCCCGTGTAGAAACTGAATTCTCCTCTTCCGTTTTTTCTAATCTGTACATGGCATAATGCTAAAATCATCCTCTTGACCATTACTCTTACAGTTTCTTAGCTTGCTGAAATAATCAACTTGCTCTGGTTCAAACCTGAACTTACCCCCCCACTGAATTTGCACGAGAACGAACGCTCACCATACTCTCATCTACTCTTTTCAGTCTTATTTGAAATAGTCGCTGTCTCTCCTCGTTGCTACACAGGCTTTTTTCATCGATCTAGAAAGATCAGAAGACAGCAGTAGCACCTCGGGAGGGAAAGTCTGTTTTTTAAAGTCAGCTTCCATCATTCATACTTTGCAACTATTTTCCTTGTGTACTTACTGCGCTGAGATCGTAACCAACAAGCCTGCCTCCTGCTAAGGTGTATAAACTGTGTGTATGTGCCTTGTCTGCTCAAATTATTTTCTGCCTGGGACACCCCAAATATGGCTGTAGGACAACACAAAGGGATAAATCAAATTTTTCATGCACTCTCAGTCTTAAGGGCAAAATACTGCCACAAAACCAAAGAAAGCCCCAGATAATGTGTTTCTATCTTCATAAAAAAATCAGACCTTTACCTTACATGTAATAAAACAACGTTATCATACACTGTGCTAAGACACTAACATTTTAGGTAGGCATTTTTGAGGAAATATGTGCTTCAATGGAAGCTAAACTATTTTTTAGCAGCTGTGACAGGAAAAAAAAAGGAAGGAGAAAAGAAGGAAAAGGGCAGGCAACTTATTTGCTCCTATTCTGCAATATGTCAGTAAAAGTAAGAACCTAAAAGCAACTTCTAACAACACGTTAGTTCATCTGTGTCACCTCTGAACCCAACCCACACATTCATCTTCGTTTCTTCAAGTGATGGTGAAAACCTGACTTTAATTGCAGTACGTGTAAGCACTTTTTCTACCGCTTGCTGATAGAACTTCTTACAAACATGAGAACTAAGAATCTTGGACTTCATGAGCTATACCTAAGTTTTACTTGAAGAACAAGGATTTTCAAAGAATCACTGTGTATTAAGCAAACATTTTCCTTGAAACTTTACAGTGCACTCCAATACAAACACTAAAATGACAACAAAAGTATCAAAACGATTTGCATGCGAGAACACTGCTAGCAAGTGTAAATGAACAAGTGCCCAAGTAGATGTCTGATGTTTTAGAAGCAATTTTAATTAAAACCCAAGCCAACTATTGACTCCTTATTAAAACACATCATAAAAAGTCTCTCCCTATAACCCAATGAGACTGTTCAAAAGGATTTAAAGAGGAAGTAAAGGCTGAGCAGCTAAGAAGCTTCACCTACTTGTACCTCTTCTAGCCCCGAGCTATTAAATTTCAGCCAGCCACACTTGCACTGCACCTAATCACCACATCTCACTCCAGTAAGATTTATTTTTTTGTTTAAAGCACCTTTTCCAAGAAGTTATCTATTTTTAATCACCAGAACATGGTGGAATAGAGATACCACCATTCTTCTTAGCAAGCTGTTCCAATGCTGCTAAAAATATGTGCTCAGTTCAACCCTTTAGAGTTCAGCCTCTGGGTTTCTATACCAGAGTGTGACCCATTAGTGAGCCAGTACTCCAATTCATCCCTGTAAGACTGTGCATACACCAACCCAGCTATCTGGGGACTCCTTTGTAATAAGACAAACATACTGAACTCCTTAAGTCCCTGACTATCTGGGATTCCCTCCAGCCTTCAACGCTTTTTAACAATCATCCCCTTAAACCCCTGCAGTTTTGTGAGATTCTTTAACATAAAGTTCGATTCTGGAACCACGTGAAGTTCCAGCACCTCCCCTACTCCCCTACTTCCACACAATCCTCACCTTACTCTGCTTTGACACATCAGCTCAGTACAGGCATCTCATCATTCTTCTACCGTCATAACTTACAAGTACACTCTACTACTGCTTCTGAGAACGGTTTGCTACCCTGCATGTCTGCCCTGTGTACCTTTTGAAGTCCTTTGTTGTTTTGGTTGGGTTTTGGTTTTTTAATAGATTGACCAAGACCAGTTTTTTGTAGTTACTTGTGAGGACAGTATTTACCACCTATTACATCATCTGTAAACGTTTATCAGCACTTGCACTTACTTCGGACCACCACCCACAGCATCAAGTAGCAACACCAAGCAGTAATTAAGCAGTGTTTTTCCATTACGTAGCACTAAGATGCACATCATGCTAAATAGCCTTCATATTCCCAAAACTCTGCTGTTGGAAATACAGATAATTTTTTTTTCAACACAGAGTTGTAGTTACATGCTGTATTCTAGAGTTAGCACTCCTCCATCCCTGGAGATAGGGGTTTAGCAGTCCGATCTCAAAGTCATTTCTGCTTTCAGCAGGGGTTTGGCTGGAGGTCCCTTCCATAATCCTTAAAGTAAAACCTTAAATTAACACTGAATTAAAATTAATTCCAGTCAACTTTATACTAATTTTGCTGTGCTTCATAAAGCTATGATAATGATACAGCTCTGGCTTTTTTGCTTTACAGCTCTGATGCTACACATGTTCAACTCCACACGCATCTTTATCGACGTGAGCTGTCTTGCTGAAGTCAACAGGAATGTTCAGTTCAGCAGGGACGTAACTGTCTGTCAGTCTGCTCATATTTTTATTTGGTGCAGATGGACAAACAAAAAGGTGATGTGTTCATATAAATATTCATTAAGACACTCTGAAATTTTGATTATTGAAAATTTTCCTCCTACAAACACTCAACTGTACAGCATCCGTGGAGATGATGCTTTGTAAGGGTTTGATTCACAGTGCTAAGGAGGACAGAAGAGCACAGAAGCATATGCAGGAGCAGACTCACACAAGCAAACACCAAGAAACAAAGACTCCAATCCTGTATAGACCCTTCTTCAGCCTTATTTAAAAAAATAATAAAAAATCATGCATTACAGAATTACAAAGATTTGCACTGGCTCTTCAAGTAACTCAGTAAAGCCTCCTCACCCTTCAATAATAAAGGAGCAGTGATGAATCTTAACTGAAAAATACAGCGTTTATTTTCTATGCCATCCAATGTGGAATAGCTGCAGAATAAACACTGTTCCTCCCCTCTGACTGCTTTATCTAGGTCAAAAAACTCCTTAAAGGCAGGAAGTTGCAGGAAACAAATGTCACTACACATCAACTTTTTATCATGAAAACAAGCAAGACAGTAGATAAAACCATCACCTTCCCGATATTTCAGTATGAAGTTCCATGGAAGACATCAGCTTATTAGTAAACACCAAGACTGTTGTGGGAACTCCTTAAAGGCTGCATTTAAAGAGGTGGCCCCACGCTAACCCATGACAAACGGCATTTTCTTTGTAGATTATTTTCTCCAGTCTTTTACATAATTTTGCATAAGTTAATGTGACATGAGAGATCTTGAAAGCACTGCTGAATGTACTGAAAAATACAGTATATCACATGCACACTCATCTTATTTTGAATAGCTTAGGTATGACCATGAAAAAATCCTCTGCTTTGCACATGAGAACTACACATGCTCAAAACCAAACCCCGTCTAACCAAACCCCAAAACAAAAGCAACAGGAGCAGAACTCCTCCACAGCAGAATTGCTCTCTAAAGCACATAGAATCATAAAATGGTTAGAATTGGAAGGGACCTTAAAGATCATCCAGTTCCAACCCCCCTGCCCTGGGCAGGGACACCTCCCAGCAGACCAGGTTGCTCCAAGCCCCATCCAGCCTGGCCTTGAACCCCTCCAGGGATGGGGCAGCCACAGCTTCTCTGGGCAACCTGGGCCAGTGTCCCACCGCCCTTACAGGAAAGAACATCTTTTTGGTATCTAACCTAAATCTCCCCTCTTCCAATTTAAAGGCGTTACCTCTTGTTCTGTCACTCCACTTCCTGACACAGAGTCCCTCTGCAGCTCTCCTGTAGCTCCCTTCACACATCTACCCTCATAAAGGACTAATATTTACAGGAGAGTGTCATTTCCTAATTATAAACAAACTAATCATACACATTTATTTTGAAAAGCGAGGGTGAAAGCTTAACTTAACTTACACTTATCCAACAGCAAAAGTTGTCTCTTCCTGTTCAAATGCAGTGCATACCATAACCAAAGACCAGAACTGTATTCAGATTTAATCAATGCAAAGCAAAAAATGAGAGAGATGCAATTCTTACCTCGTTATTGTAACTGAAGGTAAGAAACTCAAAACTCTTTCAACTACTGATTCTCGGAACAGACGGTTTTAATACTGACTTTGCACCTTTAAACCAAAACAAGAGTAATCTTGCTTCTGCCATAGAACTCAAACCTAACAGACAATGAAGAAATCATTGATTTTTAAGACTATTTCAGTTTATAGCATTTCATATAACTGTACAAAGAATGTACTTCCTAACTACAGATGTAAGAACATTTGTAAGATCAGTGAAATTGTAGAATTGGGTATAGGAGTTTCACGTGCGTGTCAATCGTACCAATAAAAAAAGCAGAGCAAGTGCAAATGTATCCGAATGTAAAACTGTTCAAGCTTTACCTCAGGTACCTGACTGATGTATGACAATTTGTAATGCTGCTTCAGTAGCAATAAAATAAAATAAAATAAAATAAAAATAAATCACTCATAAGTTGCGTGCAATTGAGAGGGAAATATGGAAAAAAAAGAGACGGCAGAAACAACTGTAGGACAAATTCTGACTATAGAAACTTTATGCTCATCTTTCTATTCTCATTTCAAACACTATAGGTTCTACCCTCTTCCTCCCACATTACTTTTCAATCATGTCTGCTTATGTGAGAACACTGCTGCTACTGAGCTTGACATTTGCAAACCCTACTCTTAAAGCAGCCAAAAACCCACCTATAAACACAGCCCAGTTACCCTTATTAGTCATTATGGCACGGGACAGTGTCTGCTAAAGAAAGTAAATAAACGTTTCTGGAGTCTGATTCACAAGTCATGGCCAAGTCCAACATTTCTTAGTTCTGTGCTTAGAGATGATTTGTAAGTAATTCATAGTTTTAATGCAACCAGTACGGAACTCCAAAATACTCCTCTGAGCAAAAATCAACCATAAGATCTCAAAACCACTGCAGCCAGCTGTCCCCCTTACCAGCAACTGTATCTACCAAAAGTGTTGTCAAGAAAGGGAAAAGCAGGTGCCAATCTGGCCTGAGGTATCAATCTATACTTACAAATATCTTGCTTGAAAAAAATGCTTTGTTTGATTTATTAAAGTACCTAACTCTTATATTCATAAAGAAAATATTTAAGACATAAACCATAAGCCATAAACAAGCAAAGAACATTCCTCCTGAGCGAGCAAAGGAACGCTACCATGTGAAATGTTATGTTCCATTCTCCCCAGCTGCTAAGCCAAACCTCAGCTGTTTCCAGTGAGAAGTTGTCACTGGGAGCACAGGCAGCCACACTTCCAACTCATCCAGAATCACAACTCTGCACAGAATTTAAGTAACTGCAATAAGACAACAGAAAGAAACACGTTGGTGTATTAGAGGTTCTCTACAATCTGTTGCTCTATTTCCTGCTCAGGGAATGCTGAACACAGTAACTTTTCCCAATTAATTTCCTTAATGAATGGATATATACTTGCTCCTTGTTCAGAATCCACTGGCTTTCACCGGCAGGAAAACTTCTACGACTGACAAGGCAGTAATAGCCCCAGTTGGTAGATACAGAGCACAAGACCAAACTAAGAGTACTGATTCAAGCCTCTATGGACTTGGAGGAAAAGCACGAGAAGGACAAACAAACGTTCAGCTTGCAGCCATGCGGGCTTGCCTTAGGATTGGTTAGTAGATGTTAAGCATAAGTCAAACATACTCAACAGGGTTTACTGTTAAGAGCTCCCATACTTAGTGATGTAAAGAAGTCTACAAAACAAATGGAAGGATGGGAGGTTTACTGTCTTTTATTATGAAAGAGCCAACTTGAGTTGCATCAAAAGAAATTACCAGGTGTCAAGTTCAAAAATCTCAGCAAAAAGACATAGTTTTGCTAAACATGGGCTCCAATTAGGCTGCAGAACTCACTGCCCAAGGACACCACGGATACAAGAGGTTTACAGGGATTTAAAAATAATAGTAATTGAAAAGAGAAAAAAATGCAAAGAGTAAACTGCTATAACTCAGAAAGAGATCACCTCTGACTTTGGGATCCAACAGAAAAAGCAAGGGAAACAAAACCATTTGCCTTTAGACGTTTTTATGCTCTTCCTTAGGCATCTGCTACTGACTCCTCTTGGACACAGGTAACGGACTAGATGCATCTCTGCACTGACTCTGAAATGCTGGGTTTATGTTAATAGTATCTTGTTTATCATTCATACACCTAATTCCACAAAACCAAAAGTAATTACTAAAATACAATATATAGTTTTATCAAACTGAACAAGATGCTGTCTTGAAGGAGCCAAGCCCACGGTGACAGGATCTTCAGGAATTCAAATGCTGATACACAAAATGCATGCTAGAAACACAAAAGTAGTAACAAAACAAAAAAGCTTCTTCAGAGCTAAGATGCAGCCAGAAGTCGGTCTGCTTTTTCCAGCTGTATCCATTACATCTGTCTGGAATCCTGCCTCTCCAAAAGCTGCACACAAGAGCTCTGTCCACAACGGCTGCCTTGCCTGGCGCTTTTCAAGCCAAGCACCTCAAAAGTCAAATATTCATGTTCCTATTTACGGAGCAATACATCCCAACAATGCTGTCAGCGAAGTCGGGGGAAATCTGACAGGCATCAAATGAAATCAATTAAAAACAAGAACTTAATGAACTGGAGAGTGATAGGCCACAGATCTTAAAGGCAGTTGTAAAAGACCAATTGAACTGCTTTGATTTGTGTGTATTTAACAGGAGGCTCCTAAACCTCTTTCATCCCATGCCTCTGTGTCTTATGACATTAACAGGAGAGTTACATACTGGACAAGAACAAAAAATTGTTATTTCCCCCCATTTTATTCATCTAAGAAGCTGACAGCTGGTTTGTATACACACAGGTACTTATGTGAGTCTGTCAAGAATTGGGAAAACAAAAACAAACTTCCCACTGCTATTACCTCCTGCTTGATAACTTAAACATTTGAATTGTGAGTGAGGCTTCCAGGGAAGCATTAAAAATAGCAACCAGAACAGTTATCTTAATGCACAGCAATTCCACGTTTCGGGGCATTTTTATCTGTAGAAAGAAAGATGCCTTTATTACAGGTAAAAGTATACACTAACATTAATAATTTAATTTCCCCAGATGTTAAAAATGTGTGTTTTGCAGAAGACTACAAAGCTGTATTTCTGGTTTTCTCTTCCAAAACCACGAAGTTCAATAACCTTATTGATGTGATCAAAACACTGCGCTGAAATTGCAAAAAGAAAAAAAAAAGCCAAACCCACTAGAACTACATACAATTAATTAGCAACAATTAAATAAGACATTTCAAGTCTGTAACAATACTTTACTTGGAGTCATCTGTAAGTCACTATTAATTAGACAAAACAGAGATGGACTCTCCGTTTCCAAGATGACTTGAAAACAAACAGAAGCAACAGGCCATCCTGATGTTTTTAAACTTCACCTGCCATTACAACTTCACAGGACTGCACAGTCATAGGCAAAGCATATCACTGGCAACACAGCAGGATTAAACAACAACAAAAATAGACCTAGTGACTACTTGAGCTGGAGGAGAGAGATCATCAATCTTGAACTCACACCAAAACTACTTTCTCTCCAATCATGTTTCAATGGTTAATTAACGTTTACATTATATTGAAATAACTGTTTGATTCTTAAAATCCAGGGGATCATCTTCAGTGTGACCAGTTAAATCTACAGTGAAACTCAAGAATACAGCTACAAACAGCATTAGTCATCAGTAATTCACAGCAGTGAGTTGCTACAAGTAGATAATGTCTGTTTTGAATTTGCCTGAAGACTCCTGCATTTAAGAAAAAAAAAGGGATAAAAGGGAAAAAAAAAATAAACCAGCTTTGCAAATAATGAAACCACTGTTTCCCCTGTTTCCCTGTACAACTCCAGTAAGACTTAACTTTTATATAAAGATTTACTTTTTAAAGAAAATAATAAAGCAGCATTTGATGTTAATCATCAATGTAAGTATGACCCTGCAGATTCTGCACGCCCTTCAAGATAAAACTCACCCCTGCGCCTGTTGACTAGAGAAACCCCTGCGCACCAGTGTACACACTGCTCCATTGTTTCAGGCCCGGGCTGAAGGTATGCCACCTTCTATTTACAAGACTTGATGGAAGATCACACCTAGGTTTTGTAACCAGGAGATAATTACTTCAACCAGCTCTTACAGATCTGGAAACTGAAGGCCACTAGTGTGCAGTTTAAGAAATGGTGTAATCACTGAGCACAGGCAGTTTCAAGCAAATGCTCGTTTCTGTCACGCCACCCACATTCGCTCCCGAAGAAACGTGAGCTGCACGGAAGTTTTCTTCATTGTTCAATAAAAAAGTGGCACACCAGAAGTCCTTCAGAATTTTCTTTCCACTTAAAAAGTGACACTGGTAGAACTAAAATAAACTACAATTCGATACTTATAGGAACAGTATGAAGAAGCAATAGTTCTCCTCAAGTTGTAAGCATTTAACAGGATACTACTGGCTAAATTCCTGTAATTCTAGACTGTTTGCAATCAACATATATAACGCACAATGACTTGCTCACAATTAGTGTATTATACTAAACTCTGTTTACAAAGAAAAAAAGTATTTGATCTGTATTTCTTAAATGTGTGAGATTAAAATATAGGTTAACCACATGCCAAACTATTATTAATATTAAAAAGCAGAAAGCAAAAATAGAAGCTACAGCTAAAGGTCAAACAAGTCATCCAACTGTACTCATGATTATACAACTCTAGAGGTACTGGCACTGTTAAACCCTTTCAGAATGAGCATTTCCTAGAAAGCACGAAGGTAAGACAATCTGATCTTCACAAAGCGGAAAAATCTACACCACCAATGTCCTAAATACACTTTAAAAACTTGTAAGGGCATCCAGACTGTGTCACTCAAGGCACGTGCTTCATCAAGCTAAACCACTTGTAACCTTTAGTGTATTTCTTAGTCAAGACAGCTAAAATACTCCAGAACACTTTCACTTTTCCTACATGCAACTCCTCAACACAGGGATTACTTATTTACAGTTCAATGTATCCTCAATCGTAGAAGGTAGGCCTCACACACTCCCCTAAAAATTATTTTGCCAAGACAGCTAATGTTTGTTAACGGTAAAGGAACGCATTGCCGTGTACGTTAATACATTTGCTGTCACGTAAGAAAACACGTTTCAAAACACTAAGAGAAGCAGAAGTATTTCATGTGGATGATTCGGTTTACCCATAAAAATAAACATTACGATTTGGGAAAGTGGCATGAAACTACCACAAAATGAAGGCAAGCACACACACAAAACCAATCCCCTCCGTTCTGCAAAAGGGTGTTACAAGCCTGACTCGGCACTGATCTTAAATTCAGAAATTCCAGATATGTGGATAACCACTTGACTGGTTTCCTTTGAAGCACGTAAACAATACTCAAGGGTGTAACCAATTCTGTTTGCTAATTACAATACCTCCAAGCACTGCTGCCGACGGATTTGCTCCCAAACTCACAACAGATACTGCTACGTGCCAGAGACAGCACAGGAGGAGGGTGACCATTTGTCAACCAGCAGCCCCGGCGCTGCCGGGGTCTCACGCTTCCCACCTGTACCACCGGCTGCCGGCGAGGCTGGAGTGGGAGGTGGACATGCCGGCGGGGCCCGGGCCGCTGGAGAAAGGACACATCCGAGGGCAGCAGGCGGAGGCGCCGGTACCCAGGAGAAGGAGGCCTCAGGCACCGCTCGCATGCGTCGCCAGCACAGGGTCGGGTTCCCCGCCTGTCACGCACCATGTGCCGGCGAAACGGCAA
>VZTM01013330.1:34668-45521 GCA_013400555.1 Jacana jacana
AGCTTCCTCCCCGCAGCCCCTTCCCTCCGCAGGGCCGCGGCGGCGGAGCCCCCCGTCACCTGCGGGAGAGGCCGGGTGGCCACCGCCCGCTCCCGGCGACAGCCCCCGCAACCCACGGACGTGTTTTCCTCCCGGCGGATTGTGCATTGACGCGGGGGGAAGGGGGAGAGGGGGGAATCATAAAGGATAAAATAAACACGAGGACCCAAACATTGCCAGAGGGGGTGCTGCCACCGGGAAGGGGGTTTGTAACTCCTCGCATTTAGCCTCAAAAGACCAGAGGGGGGAAGGGGGTTTGCTACATCACACACATAATGGCCTTTTAAGGGTTACGTTAAACCAGAGGTAACGCCCCAGCTCGCCGTGAACCGAGCACAGTGCTCCGAATGTGGAAGTTTCAGGTAAGTCGGGCTGTGTGTTGGGGCACACGCCTCGCTGGGCTCAGCCCCCGCTTTCTCATAGCAGCTAGGGCACAAAAAACTCAAAGCAGGCGATCTCGCAGCTCAAACCCCAAGCCCTGCTGCCCGAGGGTCCCAGCACACGGGACGGACAGGAGGAAAAAGGACCAGGAATCCGCAGCACGGGCTCCGGCTTTAAAACAGAAGAGGTTACCGCGGCGGCGTTGCCTGTGCTCAGTCTGCCATGAGCCTGTTCCACCTGATGAGCATCTCCTGGAAGTGTTGGCGTGCTCCTCTCTGTGACAGGGACCAGGCACTGTCAGGATGGAGAAGTAAACAATTAAGAAACACTTCTGGCTATAAACTGTGAAGAGGGCGCTAAACCATATTTATGTGTGTGTACAAATACAAACACTGCAAACGCTTCACTGTAACAGCCCTGCCCTGTTCTCAAGCTCTTTTTGTTTGGAAAGGAGGGTAGCGGTGTTGGTTGGGGGGGTGTTACTGAAGTTCACTATTATTTATTAACGCCAAAAGACATTTAAATACTTTCATCAGAACTACACACGTGCTCTAGGGGGAGTTGAAAATAACCTTTAAAAAACATTTTTAGACTTTTTTAGACTCCAGTGAAAAACAATCAACTCGCTAACAACCATCTAGTAGTGAGTCTGAAATTCAAACTTCTGGTTTGAGTCAACGGATCTTTAAATGCAGAAACGGGCTGTGTATGTTCAGGAACAAACACGGTGCCTGCTACCTGCAAAGTTACAGCAAACCTTCTTGTTACCCTCGGGTTGTTGTCAGCACTCGTTACAAGCAGCTACACCACCACTCTGTGCTGGTTAAGCCCGTTTATACAGTCCCATACGCACATCAAATGCGGTAAAATATAGCAACAGTTTAGAGCTTGGGTTTCTTTAACAGAAAACTTTAGTTAAATCTTGCCCACACTTTGGTATTTAGAGTCAGACTTTCTTCTATACCAACATATGTTTGGC
This sequence comes from Jacana jacana, assembly GCA_013400555.1. NCBI lineage: Eukaryota > Metazoa > Chordata > Aves > Charadriiformes > Jacanidae > Jacana > Jacana jacana. The sequence goes on from VZTM01013330.1 coordinate 36,068, forward strand.
ACAGAAAATGTGGAGCATCAGAGAGGCAGTTATGACTCCCTGATTCTCAGCTTCTTTTTTTTTATCCCTTGGCTCTGCTGTGACTATGGCAATGTTGTTCCTGCTTGGCTAACAACTGGTACGGGATGCTGAGGGGTACACCAGCTGAAAGCCACCGATGGATTTCCATCTCCCAACGCACCCCCGACACCTGCAGGGAGCTAGAAAACAGGCAGCTTACTAGGGCAGCCAGGTGAGTTCCTGGGGTTGCTCAGTTCACAAAAGTTAAAGGCATTAACGCAGCTTCAACGCTTTCCATTAGGTGGATCACAGCTTTGTTAATTTGTGTTAATTTATTAATTACATCCGGTACTAAATTCACGAAGCTGATAGACCTTCCTGCTCTTCTCATAACGGCACAGCACAGAGGACACAGCTATTGGCATCGGACACTGACCCGAGTTCTCTAATATACGCCAGAAGTACTTCTGATGCCTGTGCTGCTCTATATAAAGCAACTGAACGCCGGCAGAAAGTCTTTACTTACTGTTGTACTGCAAACACCTTAGAGCAAACAACAAATTCCATTGTCAGAAGCTGTAATCGTTCTAAGAGGGCAGCTGAGATCTTTCTGCCCGTGTTTTTCTAAATCGGTGCAGATTTAGTCACTTTCTTTGTGACCACGCAAAATTGCACAGTTACAGGTCATTCCAACCTGCCCACCCAGTCCTGTTCTCTGTCCCACAGAGCAGGAAACAGAGCAGCTGGATGTGGTGGAACAACCCACAGAGAAATCTCCGGTGCTGTCCTGGGTGTCCGGGTTCCTCAGAAACCCACTCCTTGAACACAACCTGCTCCTGATGTTGCAGCTGCATCGCAGCTACCTGCTATTCCGCAAATTCTTTTTCCCCTGCCAGGTGAGAGTAAGCAAAAGACAATCTTTTCCTCTGCTTTCTGTCCATCTTAACTACTCAGGACAGAACTAAGGCTCCAAGTTACAAAAATTTAATCTTCTGAGGCACCGACTTGCTGCATTTGCCACCGAAATTAAACAAGGTCTCAAGGCACTCACCGCAATTCCTGCAATTCCCCACTTCTAGCCCTCTGAGCAGGTAGCCCAATGGTATCCACTCCACATCATATTACGCAGCAGCACCTGACTGAATCACAGATATTCATAATCAGCAGACTTTATCTGCATCATCTAAGCTTAAGACTAGCTAACCTAAGTTCAACAGAAACGCCCAACTACTAGGTGAGGTCTAATCCATTAACAGAATTTTGACCAAACTTCCCTTAAATGACTATGTATGTACTTTTAGATGTGTTTTTCTCTTGAAGCTCATGCTATAGCAACACAAGGGCCTTCATTTACTGTCTGCTTGTGCTTGTAAACTCTCATATCAAGTGTTCTTGGTGCGGTTTATCTCACCACGTGCTCTGTACTGAGGCTTTGGAGTGGTGAAGCAGCTTTCTCAAGACAAACATTTTTACAGTTCCAAAGGCACGGAATACTACCAGAGGAACCTGATGAATAATCTAGTAGTTTAAGTGACCCTAATTGCTTGCTTTGACACAACCAGCATTAAACAGCTTTTAAAAGCCATTAGTTCTCCATAACCTTTTTATTACAGCAAGTGTCATGAGCTTCCAGAAAGATTTTATTTTCGTTAAACAAAACCCTACAAAGTTCATTTGCAAAACCACTTCTCAGTAACACTCATACACAACTTGACTAGATAAGCAATTCAGATACCACAACCTGCACAACTGAATGAAAAAAGATTTCACATATTGATATGCCACACCTGACAAGTACATATTTTTTTTTGCTGTTTCCTAGATGAAAAGCCCCTTGTAAGTGGTAACAACTTCCTCCATGGCAGCCTCAAAACCGCTGCCACATACACCCACATTTGTAAGTAATCCCAGTTACCACACTGGAGCGCTTTACAGGCTTCAATTTAACCATGTGTGTAAAACTTAAGGAGGACTCATGCTGTGATTTAGTAATTTTCCTCACAAATGTATTTTGGTCAAGTGGGAAGCGTCAAAAAAAATAAAAATTAATCATGTAATTACCACAAAAATATTAAAAGCAGCGGATGGTCAGGATGGCGTGAAGCTTCCCCAGTCACATTCCAAGCCAATTCCTGAAGTGAATTTTAAAATTAATAGGAGAAAATAGATACACCTCAAAAATTATTTGCATAGGCCTGGGCAGGGTGTTTTTTTTCCAAGGCTCTTCCAGATCGCTTTAAGTAATGAAGACTAGAAAACGTTAATAACTCTTAAAAGCGCCTAGGACATGCAAATTGAACACACTTTTTTGAAGGAGGAATGGGGAGGAGGGCGAAAAAAAAGTCTTTAACCTCGACCAGTCACTTGTTATCATATTACTGACCTCGGAGAGAAACCAAATCAGTAAATCATTCAAAAACGAGTCACTTTCCCCGGTGGAAACGCCGCCAGCAGGAGCGGGGCAGGAGACAGCCACCCCCCACCCCGCGCCTGACAGGAACCCCGCGCACCCCTCAGCCCGCCGCGCTCTTCCCGCCCTTCTACCCAGCCTGCCCCGCGCCCCCAACGGCTGATGGCGGCAGCGGCCTGAGGGCGGCAGGCTCTGCAGGGTGCCGCCAGCCAAGCCGCCCGGGATGGCGGGCGGAGCCGAGCTCTGCTTTTGCCGGTGACAGACAAATGTTTGTAAACACAGTGCGACCGTGGGCGGCTCCCGGCACCGCCCCAAGCGTCTTCTGTGAGGAAAAACCGACCCGCGTAAATCCCGAGGGTAAAAAGCGTAAAGCAGCTCCTAAATTCGACACCAGGAAAGGGTTTTTAAAAGGCGTCTTAGCATTACTCTAAGTGAAAAAGCGAAACCCCCATTACATTGCCATTCGGTCTTTGCACGTATCTGCTAAATAAATAGCTAATTAATCTTCACACTTCTGTTTTGTGTTTACAATTGGACCCGATCATGCAATGGTTAGAGTTGGAAGGGACCCTAAAGATCATCCAGTTCCACCCCCTGCCCTGGGCAGGGACACCAGGGGTCCCCCCGGGCAGGGACACCTCCCACCAGAGCAGGGTGCTCCAAGCCCCATCCAGCCTGGCCTTGAATTGCCTTTAATTCACTTGAAAGGTTAAATTTGTCACAAAGAGATGTGTAACAGCAGTTTTAGGTAAACACTGAGGAGAACCTGTTAATTGACACCAAATTGACAACTTTTCCATTTTTGCTGTCAGAATAGGCGAGTCCTGCAATATCACTGTAAAATGAGGTGAGCTCCCAGGAAAACTAAGAAAGGCTGGCACTTCTTCAGAGGAACAGCCCCGCTAGAACATGCCGAGTCAATTTACCACACCAGTACTTCTACTAGTATTTGTACTCTTCGTTCATNTTTTTTTGCTGTTTCCTAGATGAAAAGCCCCTTGTAAGTGGTAACAACTTCCTCCATGGCAGCCTCAAAACCGCTGCCACATACACCCACATTTGTAAGTAATCCCAGTTACCACACTGGAGCGCTTTACAGGCTTCAATTTAACCATGTGTGTAAAACTTAAGGAGGACTCATGCTGTGATTTAGTAATTTTCCTCACAAATGTATTTTGGTCAAGTGGGAAGCGTTAAAAAAAATAAAAATTAATCATGTAATTACCACAAAAATATTAAAAGCAGCGGATGGTCAGGATGGCGTGAAGCTTCCCCAGTCACATTCCAAGCCAATTCCTGAAGTGAATTTTAAAATTAATAGGAGAAAATAGATACACCTCAAAAATTATTTGCATAGGCCTGGGCAGGGTGTTTTTTTTCCAAGGCTCTTCCAGATCGCTTTAAGTAATGAAGACTAGAAAACGTTAATAACTCTTAAAAGCGCCTAGGACATGCAAATTGAACACACTTTTTTGAAGGAGGAATGGGGAGGAGGGCGAAAAAAAAGTCTTTAACCTCGACCAGTCACTTGTTATCATATTACTGACCTCGGAGAGAAACCAAATCAGTAAATCATTCAAAAACGAGTCACTTTCCCCGGTGGAAACGCCGCCAGCAGGAGCGGGGCAGGAGACAGCCACCCCCCACCCCGCGCCTGACAGGAACCCCGCGCACCCCTNCCTTTAATTCACTTGAAAGGTTAAATTTGTCACAAAGAGATGTGTAACAGCAGTTTTAGGTAAACACTGAGGAGAACCTGTTAATTGACACCAAATTGACAACTTTTCCATTTTTGCTGTCAGAATAGGCGAGTCCTGCAATATCACTGTAAAATGAGGTGAGCTCCCAGGAAAACTAAGAAAGGCTGGCACTTCTTCAGAGGAACAGCCCCGCTAGAACATGCCGAGTCAATTTACCACACTAGAAGTGTTTGTACTCTTCGTTCATTTTGAGCTGAATTCTTTTCCAATCTCATTTAAGCACCCCCCACATCACATACCTTACGATGTATCATTAACAAACTAGACCTTGGGGGGGAGAAAATGCAGATTAAGCTACTAAAGTCCAGTTGATCTGGAAGAGATGTTTCAGGCACCTGAAGGAGGTAACTGCAGTGGTAGCACTATTGTATGTGGCAGGTGCAAGTTCTAGAAAAACCGTTTTCATGACCAAGCACTCTAATTTAGATTTGTCAATTCAGGAGGAGAGAAACAAAGCTTTTATTAAAACCAGTTTGGTTCTGGTTTGCTTTTAAAATCAATGCCGCTCTCTCAGCCAAGAGAACAGTGAAAAGCAGAGACGTATTTTCCGTCATGTCTGTCTTCCCTGAAATACTTCTTACTCTGTCCCAAAGAATAGTGACAGAACTAAGCAAAGTTCAGAGGAGAGTTACTGAGATGATGAGGCATGAAAACACTATTACACAAAGGTTAAGGAACTGCAGTTGCTTTCAGTAGAGACAAATATAATAATAGAGATAGAGATAATATAAGAAGGCACCTGCACAGTAAGAACCTCATGTTCCATAAACAGATATTTCTATCTTATTCTTAGAAGATAGAAAATTGACGGAATTCAAAACACACAAAGAAAGATCCTATAAAGAATACGATGATAACAGCACTATTTTTTCATATCCATATAAAGTATTTAGAATTACTATTATTAGTTGCATTGCAGCAACCTGAACAACTTAACATAGTAACTTTCCCATTGCTATTAGAATGCATTACAAGACAATGACCACCTCTTTTCTCCAGTTATACAAAACCCAGCAAGAATCAATCTTGCTCACAGTTGTATTTTTAGCACTGACATAAGATGGGACCTGCTTGTGAATCTCCTTTGCCTGAATACAGAAACAAGATGCGAACGTACGGACACCTTGGGTCTGGCCCAATACTCTTTCCTGCTTTCCTAATAAATCCCAAAGTATTCAGAATGGTTGTCATACGTAACGGCTTTTTCAGTGGAACTGAAGTAAGTTTACACCTCATCTTCAAAACCTAAGTCATTTAAAGATTTGATAGATGGGAGAAAGTCTATGAAGTATGAACTTCTGGGGAGGGATGCTTGAAAAGTTTCTTCCTGTAGACCAATTTCTCTGTGGGCAACCAGAGAAAATAAAACAGGGATGCAGTGGCATTAACTGATTATTTCTCCCAAACTGGATGAAAAGAATAAAACTGAAGGACATCATGAGTGATCTGAACAACAAAGGGCTGATGCTTGGACTCTGTGATCCCAAGAGTCTCTTCCAACCAAAGGATTCTACGATTCTATGAAAATAAGTTAGAAAAAAAGTTGTCCAAATATCAAAAAAAAACCCCACCAAAATGCAATGAAAACCTATTTACATCTACTACGAATAGGAAAGGATGTTGAAGCAGCAAGATATCACTTACTTGTGGATTTTCACCCGGGTCATGCAGAGTAACCAACCTCTAGAAGTCAGTCCCTTGGGGGAGGAACAGAGCAGCACATGAGGAGAAGGGTGTGGATATTCAGAATACCAACACAGAGCTACCGACACATCGGGATCGGGAGCAGAAAAATGAAGGTTATTCTCAGGAGTCGGAAGGCCCACTTCAGCAGGGGTGATAGAGGAGGGGCAGCCAGCAGGTCTGTAGTCACAGAGCCACTGATGCTCAGAGATAGTGGCTGTCAGACGTCTGACAGACAGAGAAATAAATCTCTCCTCTGAGGACTCAAGTTCTTCAAAGCTCACATCCCACTCTACCTCAATTTATTTTGCTAACTGAATTAGTCTATGGTTAATTTGAGATGACGCTCTTCTATTTGAGTTTCATTCTCAGAAAAGGAATGAAGCAACAGACTATATTCAAATCACCACGTAAACAGCCCTCTTCATGACTAGAACCTGGAGTTTCTTACCAGTGTTCTCCAGTGACACTTATTACACAGCGTTTTGTGAGGCAGCCCTGTTGCCAACAGGAACCGCCTCTTTGGAGCACAACAAAACTGAGCAGAAGAAGAACATGAAACAATTTACTTTTAATTTTTACAGATGCTTCAGTAAGCAACGTACTTATTACAAAATTTAGGGGAGAACTTTGTGGAGTGGGGCTGATGGTTGGACTCGATGATCCCACGGCCAACCTGAATGATTCTGTGATTCTATGAAATAACTGGGTGAGATGCAAGGACAGGTCAAGGAAAAATGAACACATTGCTAAAACAACAACAACAACAACAACAACAACAAAACAAACAAACAAACGAAAAACAAAAACAAACAAACAAAAACCCCACAACCAAAACAAACAAACAAACAAAAAACCAAAACAAAACAAAACTAACCCTGAAGCTTTTCTTTCTGAGGATTAACTACAGCACTAGAGAACAAACCAACCTGTAACACGCATCAACTACAGAGCACAGCACACACGTAGCATCAGCAACGGGACTTTCTGGTCTTACCATAAGCTGTTTATGCAACCTGAAACCTGCTGAGTACAAAAGCTTTGCAGTTTACAACTGAAAATAGAAGATGCTAATATAGCAAGCATAAAACATAAAAAGTGGGGGGGGTGGGTGGAGAAAGGTCTAGCCATTTTATAACAGGATCCTAAAACAGAAACAAAACAAAGAGCTGTGAGTAGAAGCAGAGCTGAAATATCAGTAGGCTGCAGCTAAAGTGTATGTATTGCCCTTTCTTCCAAAGGCACAAGCTTGAAATTAGTTGACTTTCACACATCACCATTAACTTTTCCAATTCAAAATATTTTTGCAAAACACTTCTCCTGTAAGTATAGTAGTTTTAGAAAATGTCTATAAATAGACCTGCTACACAAACCCTACGCTGCAGGTTGCTTTCACTTCCTTGTGGTTGGTCAGTGCTGGTAGCTGACTTCAGAAGTTCAATTAATGCAAAGTGGGCACCTCAATGGTTTAATTAGTATGTTGGCAGGCTTCATGGGCTCAACAGAATTTGTAACCTTCTACTAATCAGTTTCAAATGCCTACTTGTATTTCCCCTCATCACATTCCTGAGGGCACTTTTCAGTCAACATGCCTTTATTTTGCTTAATAAAGTAGTTGTTTTGGTTTGTTTTCTCCCCAGAAAACACTTGGTGAGAAGTTCTTTGCAGGAATCAAATAGCTTACTGGTGTAAGCACATCTTTCCTCTGTCAGGAAAGCCCAAAAGGCTGTTATTTCCAATATAAGTATTACAGCAATTCCCAAGGCAGGGGTTTTGTACACAAGAGGGGAAGAAAAAAACACCATACCACAAGCCAGATACATAGAGCATACTCTTCATCACCCAGAAAGTGTAACTGAATAAAAGATTAGAGCGGAGGTGTGCAGGAAAGGAGAAAGAATCACAGCACATCCAAACCAGGAACACACTTGTATCTAATAATCTTTCTTTTTTTTTTCCTCTTCCTTCAATTCCCAATACAGACCTTAGAACAGAAAACTTACCCTCTTGGAGAACTCATGGTTTCACTACACCATTAAATGCATCAACACCACCCTGCTTTCTGGAATCTANCCCAGAAAGTGTAACTGAATAAAAGATTAGAGCGGAGGTGTGCAGGAAAGGAGAAAGAATCACAGCACATCCAAACCAGGAACACACTTGTATCTAATAATCTTTCTTTTTTTTTTCCTCTTCCTTCAATTCCCAATACAGACCTTAGAACAGAAAACTTACCCTCTTGGAGAACTCATGGTTTCACTACACCATTAAATGCATCAACACCACCCTGCTTTCTGGAATCTAACTGCCGTTTTTACACAACAGAAAAAAAGAGATGTGATATCAAGAAGTAATCCAAATTTGAACTAAGTTAATTTAAAACACCTATTAAGTATCCTCACACACTTTTTTTTTCCCCTCCTCATGCCAGTTTGTTTTGGGGTTTGGATTTTTATTTTTTAAGAAAGGGATGAGGCAAAGCGGGAAAATGAAGGCAAAAAAGAGTGCTTAAAATCAACATTCTGGAAGCTCATAATTTTAAGGTGAACCTTTAATATCCTATTTCTAATGTTCAGCAAGTTTTTGTTACTGAAAGTAGGTATTATTTGCCTAGAACCCCAGAATAATTTCATATAATCGTTCAAATAACTGGATCAACATTTTCCTCAATGTTTTTATGAATGACTACAAGGTGAAAAGGTATTTGGAGTCACAGATAAATAGTTAGCCAACTCACAATGGTAGTGCCATTTCCTGTGCTTGCCGCTAGTTCCAGTCCCTGGGGCACCTCCCATTGTGCCAGCAGATGTTTGTATGACTAAGGACAAACCAGATTAAGGAAATGACAGGAATGAAGAAAAACGGCAACACCATTGCAAGGGTGAGTTTTTGTAGCCGTTCCCATCCCCAGTTCAGCAGAGGGACTCACTGGGAGCTGTGCTCTCAGGGCGAGAGGCCGTGCTGAGACCAGAATAAACGTCTGGAAGAGAAGAGGAACAGAACTGCTGCCCGAGCTCCCGCCTGGCAGACTCCCCTGTGTTCCCCTTCCCTCAAACAGCCAGGCAATGAGCACACACCCCCGGTATGAAAAGCTGGCTGGGACACTCTGCAAAGTCCCTACAGCATTTCTAGATTTGAATTAGGGGTCATCTTCTGGCTACGGCTTTTGGCAGCTATCTTAAAAAATACCTTATTCCTGTACATACATTTGCTCCAAACTCATAAATCTTGAAATAAAGTTATACAAATCCTCATCTTACGATGGGACTTAAGGAAAATTGCTGAGTTTGGGCTCCCTTACATAGAGGTGGGCAACAGCACAGTTATGTTTTTCACATGTACATAAAACCCACCTGCTGCTACCTCCACAGCTGTCTTCATGCACGTCAGCGCTCACAACCAAAGTGCAGCCTATTGAGGCATTTGTGCTCAAATCTTGTCCGTGCTCCTGGCTGTGAGACCACACTAACACACTGCATCAGAGTATTACAAGACAAGGAACATTTTCACCTTTGAGCATCAACTACTGCAACTTGGACTTTCTGCTGTCTTTGAAGAAGGATAGACAAGTCAGTGGGATATGTGAAATATGTTGTACCCT
>VZTM01013330.1:45545-56386 GCA_013400555.1 Jacana jacana
ATTAAATGCATCAACACCACCCTGCTTTCTGGAATCTGCCATTTTTACACAACAGAAAAAAGAGATGTGATATCAAGAAGTAATCCAAATTTGAACTAAGTTAATTTAAAACACCTATTAAGTATCCTCACACACTTTTTTTTTCCCCTCCTCATGCCAGTTTGTTTTGGGGTTTGGATTTTTATTTTTTAAGAAAGGGATGAGGCAAAGCGGGAAAATGAAGGCAAAAAAGAGTGCTTAAAATCAACATTCTGGAAGCTCATAATTTTAAGGTGAACCTTTAATATCCTATTTCTAATGTTCAGCAAGTTTTTGTTACTGAAAGTAGGTATTATTTGCCTAGAACCCCAGAATAATTTCATATAATCGTTCAAATAACTGGATCAACATTTTCCTCAATGTTTTTATGAATGACTACAAGGTGAAAAGGTATTTGGAGTCACAGATAAATAGTTAGCCAACTCACAATGGTAGTGCCATTTCCTGTGCTTGCCACTAGTTCCAGTCCCTGGGGCACCTCCCATTGTGCCAGCAGATGTTTGTATGACTAAGGACAAACCAGATTAAGGAAATGACAGGAATGAAGAAAAACGGCAACACCATTGCAAGGGTGAGTTTTTGTAGCCGTTCCCATCCCCAGTTCAGCAGAGGGACTCACTGGGTGCTGTGCTCTCAGGGCGAGAGGCCGTGCTGAGACCAGAATAAACGTCTGGAAGAGAAGAGGAACAGAACTGCTGCCCGAGCTCCCGCCGGGAACACCTGGCAGACTCCCCTGTGTTCCCCTTCCCTCAAACAGCCAGGCAATGAGCACACACCCCCGGTATGAAAAGCTGGCTGGGACACTCTGCAAAGTCCCTACAGCATTTCTACATTTGAATTAGGGGTCATCTTCTGGCTACGGCTTTTGGCAGCTATCTTAAAAAATACCTTATTCCTGTACATACATTTGCTCCAAACTCATAAATCTTGAAATAAAGTTATACAAATCCTCATCTTACGATGGGACTTAAGGAAAATTGCTGAGTTTGGGCTCCCTTACATAGAGGTGGGCAACAGCACAGTTATGTTTTTCACATGTACATAAAACCCACCTGCTGCTACCTCCACAGCTGTCTTCATGCACGTCAGCGCTCACAACCAAAGTGCAGCCTATTGAGGCATTTGTGCTCAAATCTTGTCCGTGCTCCTGGCTGTGAGACCACACTAACACACTGCATCAGAGTATTACAAGACAAGGAACATTTTCACCTTTGAGCATCAACTACTGCAACTTGGACTTTCTGCTGTCTTTGAAAAAGGATAGATAAGTCAGTGGGATATGTGAAATATGTTGTACCCTATTATCTGCAAGTAGGTTTATCTAATTTGGGATTAAAACCAGGACAAAAAACAAACAACTTTTTAAGTAGCATTTTATCTCCATACCAGATACCCTGCTTTTTCAATGCCTTTCCTACTACATATTCAGAGCACTTATACCAAAGATTTTTCCACTAATACAAACACAAGCCCATTACAAAGGCCAAATATAATAACCATCATGTAAGAACATTATCTGTGGTCATCTCACTTCAGATCACATCCTCTATTACAGCCAGAGAAAATTATTGGGGTCTTTGTGATATATCCTAGAACATTCTCCACATACATGTTTAGCACAAAGCTAATAAAATCAGTATTTGGCTGTAGTTGTACAATATAGGTGCTCACATGAATATATTTTAAGCACCCCCATACTGACAGGTCACATACCTTAAAAAACACCAATGAGAACTTTACTACTATAACAGTAAAACCAGAAAAATGGAGAACAGTAATGCAAGATGAATCTTACATTCTGGATTCTATGTGCTATGAAACAAAATTCTATGAGATTATCAAAACTCAGCTCGCCAAGGCCCCCAGTAACCTCGTCAAAACCTGATGTCAGCCCTGCTTTGAGCAGGATGGGTGAGAGGACCTTCAGAGGTCCCTCCCCTCCATGTTAGGTTTTGGCTTTGTAAAATAAAAGGGAGAGTGGGAAGGTGTTTGTAGACACACACATACACTCAAACACGCTTACCCTCCCTCTGTCCAGACCGCACAGCCAGTCTATAGATAAAACTACACTGACTACTTCATGTAAAGCAAGATTACAAACACCACTGAGAGGCAGACTGATTCTGACACCTTCAATGTGTCAGTTTTACATTTCTCCACTCGAATTAAAGAAGTACTGCTTTACGATCTGAGTGAGGTGGCAAAGACAAAAGACTTCTCACCAGCTCTGTCTGATCTCAGAAGTGTGGGATTTAGCTGTTGAATACTCAGCTTCATGAAAATGCAACCCTCACTACCCAGAGCTGCGCCTCCTGTAGTGGTGAGGGACCTCTCTGGAATTAGAAAGGGATTGTTAAGTGTTAGTTGTTTCTGCTGAGACACAGAAAGAGAGAGGAAGCAGGTTTGTCCTGACACAGGTAACCACTCGCACCACAAAGACATTCAGGGTCACCATTCCTCTCTAACCCACCTTTCATTTATACATCTCGAACTGAAACTCCACTACTCCTACCTTCAAAATTCCTCCTTTGATGCCTTTTTCCTTCTGCCATCTGCTGCTCAGAATTTGCAGTAGTGACTCATGAGAAGGTCCTTAGCAGGACAGAGAGCTGAAACTGCCTCGGGGCACCTTAAATGAGAAGCCCAAAAAGACATGTCACCAACAGACACAGGGTGGGAACGTTTCTGCAACCATCACACTTGAGGTAGTATTTCATACTATTACATCTTTTTTACAGGCAAGCAATTGTGCCTTAAAAAAGTTGCTTTTGAAATTTACTCCTATTTTACCACAAGATAGAAAAGAAGAAAGAGAAGCCACTTGAACAAGATGATCTACTAAGCCTGAAGAATTCAGAATAAAACCAGATTCCTGCATCCCTCTAATGTTCTTAAATAACACATCTCAGTACAGCATTCTGCTGCCTCCTCAACTTTTGACTGTACGACCCCTGGCCAAGCCTTTCAGAGAGGTATTCCCGAGAAGCAAAGAGCTGAAGAATTCAACAGCCAAGAAAACAGGGCATTGAATCACTATTATTTTTCAGAGTAGCCTTCTCCAACCTGTCTCACCTCGGTTCTAACGTTCCTCAAGTGATGTCTGCAACCATCTACAAAACTACTTATTTCACAACGCCAGCTGCAAGAGGCACTTGAAATAATTTCTCACATTTGGTAATTTTTTTACTAGAAAAGTACATCACAGTACAGAACAGATCACCTTGTCCCGAACAAAACATGTCAGATCTCCTGTAATTCCAGCTTAGCCGAGCTGAGGGCACAATTGTAACGACTGACATTTTAAAAAATGACTTCTTGTAAAGGCAAAGTAAGGGAAGACAGAGTTAGTTGTGTGAAAACTGCTGCGATGGAACTGAAGTTCTCCAGGTAATAGTTTAAATTTTAAGTCCCAATACAGAACCTGTCCTTATTTGGATGGAAGTTTTCAACAGTTCTAGGGGCACCAAGAGGGACAGTAAAGCCGTGTTACAAACACACAACGGGGAAAAACGCTCAGTGTTTTAACTGCTTGCCTTTCACTCTAAACCCATACAGAAATTTTTCTCATTTTCACCTTACTTAGATCAAAGCCATACTCAGCAGTGCCCAGAACCCAACCAGATAGTTTGCTTAGAGCAATTCTTCTCTGTGGATATTCTTAACGTATCATTGGAACAACAGCATAAACGATTTTGATAGATGGAGTTCTGACCTTTGAACGTATTCAAGTTCAGCAGTTCCCAAGAACCCATGAGTGCAGAAACCCTTACTCGGCTGTTCTGGCAAAAGCAGAGCCCTTGCTCTTCTGCTCTTCTTGGCAGAAGCAAGAATCTCATTTCAGAATCATTACCATTCACTATTCTGGAAAATACTGATGGTGATATCCTGCTCTGCAGAATTCAGATATTCAAAAGCCTATGTTGATATAACAACCCCAAAACACATGGTCCATGCATATTATAGCATTACAAAGGGAAAGTCTGAAAAGTCTACCTTTCTCTTGAAAAGTCACGGGAAGTTTGGGGGGAAGCCCATTAGTGGGGCCTGAATCGTACTGTGTTCAAGTTATGCACCAGAATAATCCTGCTAATGGTAATTGCACGTAGTGAGCACACCTCAAAATATCATACATTTGCACTATGAGTTTACTTCCACAAGAATAAGTCACTAAAGAATATAAATAATTTAGTGTGCATTTATAAAGACACAAGAACCAGGCTGAGCAGGCTAGTGCAGGTGCTCAAACACCACAGAAGGGCAGAGCTCCTTACTGAAATAACCTGCCACAGTTGCAGATGCTTCAGCTGATCTTGCAGGCTTTGAAGGAAAACATGACCAATGACGCTGAAGGCAGAGTCCTCTTCCCTTTTCAGCCATGACACCGAGAACCAAACACCTGAGAGTGCTGAAAGACCCTTCACTGGGAACTACTGTCACTACTCACACGTTTTCTGTGAGCTAGACTGAGTCACTTCCATGAAGGACTGCTTGGAAGCCAGAGAAGAATCTGGAAGCTGCAGAGCAAAGAGAGCAGACAGACAGACATAGGAAGTGGTATTTTCAGATTGAAAAAGCTTCAACAAGGTATCTTCTCAGATTTAAAAAAAAAAATAAAAATAAGAAAAAAGCTACTCAGGCAACATTTGGCAAAAAAAGAGACATTGTTAGTAAGATAATGTTGGATTTTTAGACTTCAAAAGCAACAAAAGAATGTTCAGGAGCAGCAGGTAGTGAGTGAAGTAGCTCACAAAAAAATTGAGGGTTGAGAGTAATGACCTAATTAGGAGAATTCCTCTACAGAGTGGCTGTTCTAATGTAAGTTGATGGGAAAACCCAGCTGGCAGGAATACTGTAATATCAAGACCTAAACACTTCTGAAAGTGTGTGGTTAAAGAAAAAAAACACCAAAAAAGAATCAGAAGATTATGAGTTTCTGTCCTTCTGACAAACGGATATCAAATACAATCACACTAATTTCACAGTTTCTCAGTTAAAAACTTTCCAGGATTACTCATACTTAGCAACTACAAAACAATCCAGAACTGCCAACGCTCTTCTGTTGAACTTCAGCCACTGAAAGTGCCCCATCTTTGTTGAGAGGAGAAACAATAGAGAGGCATCATTAACCAGCTTAAGTAGTACCAAAAGCCAAAGCAAGAGATCAAATTATTCAGTGATGAAATACTTTCAGATAAAAGCCCTACTACCTGACCTTGCTTGCTCGTTTTTCAGACAGCACTAACACAGCACACTATAGTCTGGTGGTTTTACCCGTCCTTTTTAGGTGCATCGATAACCTGCAGGAACACCGTCCGGCATGAGGGGTGTTTTACTTTGTTCCCTAAGGAAAAGCACTCCCAGAAAGGCATCCAGGATGGAAGCACGCTTGATGCTGCCGCTCCAACTAGAATGTTGGTTTTATTTCAGCCTCTTTGAGCTTTAAATAAAACACAAGGAACATTTTCATTACCACAACCTACAGAAAGTTAATAAATTCCAAATAAGCTCCAGTCACACCAATTAGCATTTTGGCTTGTTGTTTCTTGTTCCCCTTCCCAGAACCACGTACAGAATTTCACTGTGAAATAAGTCACTCCACGCACTTTATTAACATAAGGGTAACACAAGCAAACTTCAGGTAATTAAGTTTAATGTGCTGTACAACAAGTAACATGGGATTTTATACTACAACTTACAGTAATGCTTTATAGTTCATAATACCCTCACGGCAAAAATCAAAATGGATCAAGAGCTGCCCCAGTATTGTTATGCAAGAGCTTGATGTTCTTCTTCCCAGTCACCCTGAAAAGTAACACAGTGACAAGAGTTACCACCTGCCATTCAAACATCTCAATAGGACGCAGGTTTGCAGTGTTTCACACAGTGTGGCTAGGCAAGAACAGTCTCCTGATACAACCTTCTGACTTGGAAATAATGGGAAGTATTACAATAATTCCTGTTGTGCTTTTGTACCTGTAACACACGATCTGACCAACATCTTCCGGTTTTGCGATGGACAGGAATAGGTTTCAGCAGACTGAAATGCAAATCAACAGTTAGCATTTACAATAAAGTCAATTAAATAATTAAGTGTCTGAGACAAACCACCACATCAGAAAAACCTTCATTTTCTGCAAGGAAAAACAGTGTTACACCTTAACTTTCAGTAAAGTAACCACAGCTTGTGGTTTGCCAGGGCTCGGTGGTGGGTGTGTGTATGGCAGGGTTAGTTAAAAACAGACTGCGAAGGATAAAGATCAAAACCAATGCGTGCAGAGTCTTTTAGTTCAATTAAGAATTGTATTTTTTTACTCTGGCCAGGGTGAGTCTGAATGCAGATTATTCAAAACCAAGCATCAAAACTCAATTTGTTGGTAGGGCACGGGAAGCTGTCCTACCGCACGTGTTCTCCCCTGCCTCCCCGGCCCTTCTTCTTTTGCATCTAATTTAAGTTTTACTTTCCTGCTTCCTAAGAAACTCCCTGGCTGTTCACACCCTGTGTGGTAAGTCTTGGGCACTAACAGTTTGCTGGGTGTTTCAAGATGGGTTATTTTCTTTCCAAGTTAGAGAGTTAATTACACTTCACAACTGTCTCCTCGGGACAGTGACTGCACGACTTTTCAGCCAATGGGCGAGTTAAGAGAAGTCCTGCGATGCTCTTGTGAGGTCCCTCCACTGTCAGAAAGGTTACACAGCAAAAACTGTGATAGGAGGAGTTGCTGCTACCATTTGAGGAGAGAGAGGAGCTGAAGCTGCCTTCAAAGTAGGGGCTTCCCAACTAATCCTTTACTACTGACAGACACCAACTCGTCCGACAGGTTTCAGTCCTCCTCACCAACCCGCTGACCCGCTGCCCAGTATCTGGTTTGTATTTGTTAATTTCTGTTTCCTTTCTTAAGGAATCAAGGCAAAGAGACACATTCTGTAATCAAATCCCAGGAAAGTCACTTCTGTCCTAAGAATTTGTCTCATTAATGAGGGCCCAGGTAAAGGAGGTTTTGAATCTCTCTCAGTCTCTATTGCAGAAGTAGAAGAATCCCAAGTCCCCCAAGGCTTCCTCAAAAAAACCTTACTTGGCTGCTTCGTTCTTCCATTTTAACATCAGAGTAAACAACAAACATTAAAGAAAAACCAATACATTGTTTTGTTACCTGCTTTGACAGTCTTACACTTGTTACACGTCAACCAGAAAAAATACCTTGAATCTACCTTGGTTAATGTGCTAGATGTTAAATTTGGAAGTTAGTAACAGAAGAAACACTAGAGAAGAACCGAGTGATTCAGGAACCTAACTGGACACAATCCAGTAACACTCCCCTTTGCTTTTCCCCTGCTAAGTGATCAGATTTACATATATTCTTTTCTTCCCGTGTTATTTCAACATTCCAGCTGTCCACAAAAGGCAGAACTCCAACCCCCATACCATTTCACCTGCCAGGAATCCTGAAATCCCTGCTACCTGACACCCTTACTGTTTCTCCATCAACCTCATTCTCTACAGCAGCCACCTCTGAAGGCGAACACCATCAGGCAACGCTCCATGACCATCACAGGAACCAAACTCTAAAGCCACTAATGGAGCAGGTGAGTTTAAGTGCTCTTGCTCCATTATCTTTGATACTTCCACTTCCTCAGCAGTTTGTGTTTAGCCAACCTAAACCCAGACCAGACAGCAAACAGCCTAGAGCACAACAGCTGCTTTATGGCTGTTAATTCAGAAATTGTTAATAAAGCCTCTTGAGTAAGACTGTTCCTGGCCCTTATATAGCAGCTTGGAATGAAAAACTGTACTCTGTGAGGCCCAAAACAATAACAGCAACAGGAAATCATGACACCCAAATGCCTGGAAAGCAGGAAATACCTGCCTTCCTCTCTGCCCTTCAATAGGAAGTGCAGTACCACACCTTTAGAAACAAGATGAGAAAAAAAAGTATACATTAACATAACCACTGCTCAGTTCCAAAGAAAAACCACCATTTTCTACAACATTTAGGAATTTTACCCACCCATCTAAAAAGACCAACTGATTAGTTTGGGTTTGGTCTTAATTTGAAGGCTCCAGTTCAGCTACCAGTGTGACGTTGGGCGCATCACTTGAGCATTGTACGGACACCCCAGTGTGGGGATCCCTCAGTAGCACCATCACTCGACCTCGCTGCTGTGCTGTGCGTGAAACACACCCCAAAGCGTCACCAGTGTGTCACCAAAACACAACCCAACTATTTCCCTCCTAAAGAGGCCCCAATCCTGGCAGGTAAATCCCCTCGAGTTATACAGCATGTCCTAGGAGATCTGTCCCATAAAAGTCTTGCTATTTTTTAATCCCTTTATTCTCATGCCACTGTCACTTCTGGCTTTATACAATGACTGCTGCGTACACATCCAAGCATTTGTCCAGCCTCTTCACACAGATATCACCAAACTTTTGTAAAAAAGCATCATATTCCTTACCTTGTAGGGAAACAAAGTTTTTCTCATACCAAACAGCCTTTTACAATACTTCTCACAGCTCAAAAGGCCAAAACAAGTAATCAATTTCGGGACACACCCCGTGTCTTACCTGTCTCAAATCAGTCCCAGGAGTTCAATTAATGCTGCACTCCAAACTACAGTTATCTTGCCAGAGAAACATGCTATTTTGAAGAGCGTACCTGAATTTGCCAGCTTCATCAGCACTCATTTTCTCCTGGTCTGCCTTCCAGGAACGCCTCCGTGCCACAGAATTGCTCTGAGAACCCCAACTTGTTCACCTACTAAAATCAAAAGTAAGAAGAATTAGGAAAGTCACAAACACAGTGGAAAAGGAGATTCGGACAAACATGCGACACACGATACGTACGTCACCGTGTCAGCCAGGGGTTTGGACACACCATGCAATGCCAGTGCAGTGTCCTACCTCCTCGGTGGCCCCCTGCACACATTAAAAGATACTTCTTTTTTAGGTCAGAAAACCAAGACATGGTTAGAAAATTACAACTAGTAACACTGGTGTGGATAATTGAAACCTAAATAAAGAGTAACAGGACCAGCACACCTATTTGAGGCTCCTCTGGTCTCAGCTGGGAATGCCTCAGTTAGGGATGCAGCTGCATTGACCAGCAGGGAACTGATGGTGTGGCTGCCTGGTTGAGCGGCACTTTGGGTGTAACATCACTCAGTAAACAATGCAACATTTTTTCTTTTAAGAAAGGTTAAAGCAGGGGCAATCCCACTTAGCTGGAGACTGTACTACCCCAAAGACCTACCCACTCATTCCAGTGACTGGGAGACATGGAAAGTACTGGCTATTTTCTTGTTCCACTCATGGATCTTGTCCACAGTGAAGGACAGCGGTCCCTACACAAGCAGATTTGCTGTGAGCACTCCTAAGAGTCTTACAGCTTCGCCAAAATCTCTCTCAGATTCTCGCCTCAGAAGGACTGAACCAACCAGTACGTACCAAGTTGTTTTCATATAGTGAATCAGAGCACAAATGATGGTGAGTTTCTAATAAACAAAAGAATAACATCACTAAGGTGTCACCTGGCTCCAGTGACAAGCAGCTGAGTGGCATCCCTCTCTTCCTTCACAGTTACAATCCTCACACCTTCAAGTCCAGAACAAGCAGATTCTTGTGAGGGCTGATCACTGTCACACCTGCAAATACAACCCAAATGGGTATTCAAAACATTTCCTCTGCAAAAAAACTTGTTCCAGTTTCCTCCAGACTAGCGTTACATGCTCAGTGATACAAAGAACAGGACAAACACATCAGCTCTTCTACAGAGGCTATCAAAGAATCTTCTGGGTCAGTAAAATTATAGTGAAATAGATGTATGTTTTTCCCCTTTCTTATATAACTTACACCTCAATTTTTTGAAATGTCAGCTACAGTCTTTTAGGTACTATCAATAAAACTATTTCATCCACCCTTCAGATACAAAGCTGGGCTGCTACTAACGTTCCCTTGGCTGCTATTAAGGAAGTGCCGCCTGGCAACGCTGGCTCTTCTCTCACAGTAACCCTTCTTGTGCCCTCAGGGAGGGAACAGATCGTTCGACGATGGGTCAGAGCTCTCCTACCTCAAAACAAAACACACAGTTGGCTTTAACACCAAGAATTCTTCACTCGGCGTTAGCAAACAAAGGGGCGCGGCGGCAGCGACTCACAACCCCAGTAAAGACCCTGCAACTTCTGCATCGTTTCTGACATCCAACTTCTCTTTGTCAACCAGCGGTCACTATGATTCCCCACGTAAATCCTCGTTTTCCCCCTTCTCCTATGGAGGCTTTGCTTTCTCTNCGCTTCCCGCCCCCTCCATCCCCGCAGGGGAAGCCACTGGGGTGGGACACTCACCGGTCCCGCCGCACCGGGAAGAGAGGGGAGGGGAGTATGCGTGTGTGGGGTAAACAAGAGGCATGTGACCGGCACGCGCTCATGACGCGGGAGTGACAGGCATTATAACGGCAGCGCTTTGTCCCGTCCCGCGCCGGGAACTGCCTCCTTCAGTGGTGAGTCTGACGTGACGTGACGTGACGTGACGTGACGTGACGTGACGTGACGTGAGCCAGGCGCGCTCGGCAAAGGTCCGGGCACCAGCTCTAAGCCTGTTGTGAAGCGTCAGAGCGCGCCGAAGCCGTAAGGGCAGGGGGGCGGGGGCGCAGGGAAGGCGGCGCTGGTGACACCGGTGTATGGTTCGATCCTCATTCACCACGGAACTCCAAGAGATGCGTTGGAAACGGTAACACCCCTCCCCAGTTTTTGCAGCCAGTGCTTCCCAGACAGGGTTGCAAAAAAGACACTATTATTATTTAATATCTTCA
>VZTM01013330.1:61138-78134 GCA_013400555.1 Jacana jacana
AGGGGCAGGGGCCTCAACAGCCACCTCCGCGCCGACGCTTCCCGCCCTCAACGAGAAAGGGCCACGCCCCCCAACCTGTCCCGGGAGCAGGCGCAGCGCTGATGACGCCACAGAAACACTCCCCGGCCTCGCCCGCCCCCCCGGCCTCAGGCGGGAAGTGCCGCGCGCCTGACAGGGCTGAGGCGGTGGCGGGCAGCGAGGGTGGGCGTGGGTTTCGGGGCCGGCCCACTCCCCCCTCCCGGGACTCTCTCAGGGTAGAGATTCCGGGGTCCGACCCCCAAACGGATCTCCCCAGCAGGGCTCCTTACTCCGAGGGGAGCGGGATCGGGATCGGAGGGGGCACAGAGAATCCACAACGGGCAGGGCAAAGAGGAGCGACGTGCGTTTTGCAGGTGTTCCATAAGAAATATAACCGAGCTGCCCAGAGAAATCAACAGTAGGGGTGTGTGTTCCTCCTCTGCGCCCTGATTCACTCAGTGAGCCAGACAGCGTTGGAACTAGGTGGTATTTAAGGTCCCTTCCAACCTAAATCATCCTATGGGAAGAGGCTTTCAATGATTTACAAGCAGCTTGAGAAGTAAAATGGGAAAACGGAGCGCCTGTGCAGGCGTGAGGTGGAGGGTGACACGTTTCTGGGTGACAGCGTGAGCCGAGTCAGCTGAACCCAGCAGCGGCCTGTAATGGCAGGAGAAGTGGGGAATAGGGAGAAGGCTCCTGACTGAAATGCGTGACAGCGAGGAGGAGAGGCTTTTCAGTGCCAGGACCCCCCACTGTCTAGAGAGAACTAAGAGAGGATGAGAAGATAAAATACAAAAACGTTTTGGCCGGTGGCAGCACCCTGTGGGTCCTTGAGGGCTCATGGCAGACTGTCTTTTCTGAGTAATTTCTCTGCAGCAAGCCTATTTACCCTGCAGTAAATTTGTGAAGTAGCATTGCCACCGGTGCAGGGGCTACAGAAGGCTTGTGGAGGCAGCTCTGTGTTACAGCCCTCAGCCCGGAGAGCAACGCGTGAGGGGAAGCCCTACGCGGCTCAGGGAGGAGTTGGAGCCAGGTACTGTGTCCTGATGGGGCTGCGCTCCCATCCTTGGAGCTCAGCGGGGACGGGATGGGGGAGGTCAGGGGAGGCAGCAACCGGGGCAGTCCCTGCCTGTCCTGCGGGGCATCGAACGGGGAAAAAAAAAATATGGAACGCTTCACGAATTTGCGTGTCATCCTTGCGCAGGGGCCATGCTAATCTTCTCTGTATCGTTCCAATTTTAGTATATGTGCTGCCGAAGCGAGCACGATTGTGAGGTTCTTTACTCATGTACTTATAGCCCCGAGCTTTGGGCTCCTCCAGGACAGGGTGAGCGGGCTGTGTGGCGAGCCGCGGCGGTGGGCTTGGGCAGGGGCAGCACCGCAGTGTCCCGCGTCCCGGGGCTCCCCGTCGAGGCGGGAGGGGGCGGCGAGGGGGTGCGCAGCCCCCTCAGTCTGCGGCCCGGCCGTATGCAAATACAAGCAAAGCACTCTGGGAAGGCAGAGCGGGGAAGCAGCCGCGGACCTTGCGCCCGGGTAAGGGCTGGCGGGAGGAAACGCTAATAACAGCAGCAGAGTGGCGCAGCGGAAGCGTGCTGGGCCCATAACCCAGAGGTCGATGGATCGAAACCATCCTCTGCTAGCGGTTGAATGTTTTTCTCGCTCACGTATCCCGCAACCGAGTTTGCGGGAGTGTTAGTTAGGGGTGAGTGCTTGGTTAGTGTTGCGGCTCTCGTTATACGTTTTCCTGAACCATCCTGGCAACGTGGCTGTGGTGGGTGCGAGTGAAGGAAGGATGGAACACACCACGGTATGATGCCTACAACCTTTTCTTCTAACGCGATTCAATGATTTCACAGGATGGTTTAGGGTGGAAGGTACCTTACAAGGCCAGCAAGTCCTACCCCCTGCGGTGAGCAGGGACATCTTCAACTAGATCAGGTTGCTCAAAGCCCAACCAACCCGACCTTGAACACCTCTAGGGTTTGGGAAGTCTGTCGCGTCTCTGTGCCAGTGTTTCTCTA
Organism: Jacana jacana; assembly: GCA_013400555.1. Lineage (NCBI taxonomy): Eukaryota > Metazoa > Chordata > Aves > Charadriiformes > Jacanidae > Jacana > Jacana jacana. The sequence goes on from VZTM01013330.1 coordinate 63,178, forward strand.
CCCTCATCGTAACAAATGTCTTCCTAATCCACTCTAAATTTCCTCTCTTTCGGTTTAAAATCGTTCCCCCTTGTCCTGTGGCTCCCCTCCCTCATCAAGACTCCCTTCCCAGCTTTCCTGGAGTCCCTTTAGGGACTGAAGGGACTCTAAGGTCCCCCTCGAACCTTCTCTTCTCCACGCTGAATCTCACCCCAGCTCTCTCAGCCTGTTCTCAGAGCTGAGGGGCTCCAGCCCTCCCAGCATCTCCCTGGCTTCCTATGGACTTGCTCCAGCACGTCCGTGTCTTTAGTTACACTTAAAAAGCTCTTTGCATACACTGGTCGTTTTCCCATCTCTCGCCTGTTTTAAATTAAATACTTGGACACTGGTCAAGTAATACTGAGAGGAAACAACCTGGCAAACTAAGGAAATAGTTGTGAGGACGGTCCCTGCTTTTCAAATACAGCAAAATCCCCAAATCACCCCAAAATCCATGAAAGCAAAACGAGCATCCAGATAGGAAGTGAAAGTCGGTGCACATGGCATTGAAAGCTTTAAGTCCCGCCAACCCAGAAAGGCCTTAGCCCCCTTCTTTAACGCTAAGGTGCCTCGAAATGTACATTATTTTCAGTGCTGTAAACCGTAGTGCTAAAGGACACCGGAATTCTTACGGAGTGAGTGCCCGCAGGACGCGCGGGAGAGAAGCCGAGCGAACCTCGGCTCCACGGGCCCATGAGAACCGGCCCCGTCCCGAGGATGCGGTCAATAGGCGCGGTTCGGGCGCGCTCCCCGAGCGGTTCCATGGTGTAATGGTTAGCACTCTGGACTCTGAATCCAGCGATCCGAGTTCAAATCTCGGTGGAACCTGGCATTTTTTGCCCATGGCGGATGTTTCCACTGAGCTTTGTGGAAAATGAGCTGAAGGGAAACTTCAGTGTTTTCCCTCGGGTTTTGGGGTGTCAAACTACTGACGTGCCTCAGAAAGGTGTTGAAACAGAAACAAACCCTACAATTGTCTTCATTTTATTTTTTTTCCCTTTATTTATTACTTCTTGCAGCCAAGGTAGTATGTTTTTATGCGAATTGTCTGAGAAATGCTATCACATGCTACAGTACGCTGAAGTGTAACTGGTTACTCCCATTTCTACCCTATGAACGAGGATGGATTTTGCATCAGCGGAGCAGGAGCCCATTTGCTGGGTGTGGGTGCCCGTGTGGAGGCTCAGTTTAGGTGCCCGAAAGAAGCTGTTTTCCTGCCGTTTGTGTTTACTTTCTGACGTTCCGTTATACCACCATTGCTATTATTATTGCACGAATACGCGGCATACCGCAGAAAGGCAGGCTAAATACGCGTCTGTTGGTTACAAGAAGCTCCCGGCCGGTCGGTTCGGAGGCAGGAGGAGGAGGAGGAGGAGGAGGAGGAGGGTGAGAATTTCCCCGCAGTTTGTTCGCTCTAGTTTTATTCTCCGGCCTCGCGGAGCCGAGTGCCACCACCCGGTTCTATGGTGTAATGGTTAGCACTCTGGACTTTGAATCCAGCGATCCGAGTTCAAATCTCGGTAGAACCTGAATTCCCCCATCACTTTTTCGCTCTTCCCAGTCAGACCAGCGCGGGCGGAGGGACGTTCCTTCCCCGCAGCTGGAGAAGCAGGGACTTCTGTACCGACAGCGTCAATACCCATCCCTCCCCGGGGAAAACAAACAGCCAGGTCACAGCACAGCAGGGAACAGACCGAAACGGGGATAAAACTCGATGAGCCAGAGGGTTTTCCTTGATGTGAACTACTTATCACACCAATTCTGGTTTCCTTACGTTGAATGAACAGCTACACAATTGGCAGTAAGGTCAAAGACAACTTCATTTTTTAAATAGTTCTTACTACAATTTAATTAGGTATCTCACTACATTTTACTGTTGGTTTGTGGCTATCTTAAATTTGTTTGTTTGGGGTTTTTTTTGAGGATGAATAAAGCCACTCACTGAAGAAAAGATGATCTTCCAGATGTGTGCAGAATTAGGACATCTGTTTTCAGGGGCATCCAATTGGAAGACAGGGACAGAAATGCAACAATTCCAGAGTGGGTGTCACCTCACAGACTGAACTCTGCACAATTTAAATGGCTGTTTCCTCTGCTTTGCTGACACAAGTCCTCATTATTTAATTGTCATTTCAAGAATAGCCAAGGACACCTAAAGGACTTGGCAACCCTCCTGGAAACCTGTCCTTACCAGTTAGCTGTTACCCAGCAACAGAACCTCTCTGTTCTGTGCCAAACTGAAGATCAACTCCTCCTCCTCTTCCTCTGCCCAGGTGATGACTCCTGACTGTCTGTACTGTACTGGAAAACACGCAGACCACCCTCAGGCCTAGTTATTATTTTGTGGAAGCTGGGGTCCTAAATATTCTACAGGAAGATATGAAAACACTTGCACAACCCACTGATGAACAAATATTCCTCTCGTCTATCTCAGGGCAGATCTTCATCCTTCCCTCAACTGTGTTTTTAAGTATCAAGCTACACACAAACAAGTATCTTTACTGTTCCTTATGCACCAGTGTTTTAAATAACTGTCTGTAGTAAACCAGTGTAACTAGGCAACCCCGTGTAGACTGGTTTCATCCAGCAACATCGTTCTTCCCAGGTAAGAGAGCCTTAAAGCCTCTAGATATATTGAATTGTTGGAAGGCAGACAAGTATCATTTTACAATTCTAAACAGCAAAGCAGCATTTCCCACTGCTGCCCAGCAACTTCTCCCATTTACCACAGCCTGAAGCGTAGCTGTGCTCCAGAATACTCATACATAGCTGATCTGGTATTTCTGTTACAGATTTACTAAGTATTCCTGCTTAATTCACCAGACAAGCTCTTACATTAAAGCAAAGCACAGGTATCAAGCTCAGCACATACAGAGAATGAGACAGAACCAAGACAGAATTCAGTATCAAGATTTATTTGGGACAATTCATGGTCATGCTCCATTTGAATACAAAGCACCAAAATTTCAGTAACTGAACATTGTCCAAATACAGCCCAGCTGGGGCTGCTGCACACAGGCCTCTCTGCTGTCATGAGCGACAGCTCAGGGTCCTCAGCTGCCGTGGACACAGGCGAGGTGCCCTGGCTGAGGCAGACTTACTGCAGAAGGCGTAGCTACAGCACAACACCTATCCCTCGTAGCAGTCCCAGAATAAATGATGGGAACCCAAGGTATCAAGCACGTGATGTGCTCAAGTCAATAATACCCTAAGACAGGTTCCAAATTAATTTAAACATTTCCAGTCACTTTCCTGCCATCCCTCCAATTTAGTCTTTTCTAAAAAAAAAAAAAAAATCATCTAGAGACAAGATTGTCTCAGCACAACATTCAGCAGAGAAGTAAAGCACTGTGGCTGTGGCCACACGAGGAACTTTCCCCATTGCCCAAAAGGCAGTAGCAATGACAATTCTTAGTTGCCAGAATCACACCAGGGAACCAAATGATGCTGTAGTTTCAGAAAAACACGGCCAGAAAGACACGCTGTTGACAGTGACAGACTTCCCAACTGTAGATTTAAAAGCCCAGATCAAATTTTAGGCAAGTATTTAACTACAGATGAAGTTGCAGCAAGGTTTTCTGACATATGCTAAAATTTTCACTGAGAGGAGGTGGAGGGGGAAAGACTCAGTACAGTTCAGAGAAAAAGAACCACCACAACACTTTCTTTCTTTCAACTGGCACTTTAAAGAAAAGGGCTTAAAAAAACCTTAAAATCGGTTTTATTCCAAAAAGTCTTATAAAACAAAAGCTGACCAAAGAAAGAGATAAGTATCAGTCACTGTAAGTCACTAGTTACAATACATACATTCCACTTAGTCCCTAAAAGCTACTCAGTTCGATGCTTTCCTTGTCTTGAAAAGGATTACTGCAGCAGGCAGGTACTCTCCACTGCTGTGATCTCAGTATAGGTTCAAGCAGTTGAGGAGATGGAAGAAGTGGGGGATTTGACAGAAGAAGTTTGTTATGCACTGAGCCACCCTTCCCTTGTAGTGGGAGCACCGCACAGCACACTGGAGAAAGATTTATTTCTTACTGGCCTGTTCCCAGGGTGTCCCACCGGCATGGGAAGAGGGAGGCTGGTGAAGCAGAATGGCAAAGAACGCGTATGGCAGTGCCAGCGACGCAAGAGGAGTAGTTTTCAAGTTGTACAAACAGTTCAAGGGTATCCTCTCAGAACAGCAAGGCAGCTCTCCTGTAGTTCAGTGACAGTTGCACCAGAAAAGCAAAACAACCTTTTTCGTACCATTTCATCTAGTATGTGCACGTAAAAAACCCAAGTGTGCTGTACAAAGAACTGAAGCAGCAGAATTTAAACATGCCCTCAAGCTCTAAACCATATATACATAGAAACATGTGCCTGTACAAACAGAACAAGACCACTTGTTACAAGATAACTCTGCTGAAGGTTTTGGAGGAAATCATGACAGGTAAACAAACAAACAAACAAAAACAGACCAAAGGAGCTGGATGTTTCTTCTAAAAGGAAACTGTTCAGAAATTTCATGCAAAACCACCATCTTTCTTTAGCAAAGATTTATTAGTTTTGACTATACATAGGCCTTCCCAGCATTTCTCAACTCCCTTCCTGTACAGAGGTAGATTTCTGTAGACGTTCTGGTATTGCACCACGTTAAGTATAACGTTTTTGTTACAACAAGGAACAACTTACAAAGGCTAATTTATGGGTATAATCTCATGGTGTGCAGTCAGGTAGCACAGTAACCAAACTCATTTGTACCTGAAAGAAAAACATCCCTCAGGGAAGTGGTTTTTTATTTAGGTGGAGGCCCAATTGAAAGCTGCGATTCTATTAACAGCTTCCCATTAAGAGAATGATCTCTTGTCATCAGCCTAACAAACTTAAGCCTGTCTCTCTCCTTCTGAGCCTGTTGTTTAACCAACAAGAGCTTGCACTGACTGCCCCGAAGCCTTTAGCATGCACCCACTGTGTTCAAGTTCAATGCAGATTTCAAATATACACAGGTTTTTGCAGTATTAGACCTTACTCGTCCGAGCAGTTGTCATATTAAGACATTTACTCAAATACTGCCCCAAATGATTAGAAGAGCCCATCCACACTTTCAGACTGGAAAAGGAAAGCTGAAACTTTGCTACCTCCAAATAGCCACTAGTCTTGAACAAACCTGGTGCTACTAGGAAAATCTGAAGTTTAGCAGTAGTTGGATATTTTGCCCGTCCGTCACATTCTTGAGTAAGCCTCTGCCAACTCATGAAGCTGCAGAAGAGTGGCATTTGCATGCAAGCTTTAAAGATGTCTGGCACATGAAACCTCTAAAGCCTACTTAAAAATAAGCACCAAAATTCACGATGCCAACATACAGCAACTTTGATGGGCTCACAAGCAGTGCTAAGTGGATTGGTTTTTTTCCAGAGGTGTCCCATGACGTTATTTCTACCGAAGTCTGTCAACAAGGAGATAGATGAAAACAACAATCTGTTACTCTGTGTACTGAAATATGAGACAATAAAAGTGCTGCTAAGTCTGGCTGAGCAAATCTAGCCAAGCTGCAGTTTGCACGTGCTCACCTGATGCTGCATCTTTCACTCTCATGACACCAGACACCGAAACAGAAGCTTGCAGCTTGGAAGAGAGGTGCTAACAAAATTACAAGGAAAGAGGAGTTCTCTTTTTGTACCAGCCAGTGTATCTGGAACTATTTCTGATGACAGATTGTATTGTAGCCACTTAGCATTACTTTCCCAAGTTCAGTTTATATGAAGCATCCCCTTCCTTACAAAAATATTGCCTTGGTAAGGAACGGTAACTCAAGTTTGGATCTGAATAGCTTTTGTTAAAATCTGGCTAGAAGGGATCCACAAATTCATTCCACTTCTCCATTTGCACTTGTGCCTGTAAAGGTTGGGGGGCTTTTTTGTTAAGACAAATGCCGAGTTACTTCATAACAACTCTAACAACATTGAGATTCATCATGAATGTTTTCCCACGATGAAAGGGATCACATAACCAGGAGTAAAATAATCTTGCCTTCTTGGGGAAGCCCGTTTTGTAGCTTTGCAGGGAGTAGCTTCATCAGGAATTACACCCCCTGCACCTGGCAGAGAGTGTTTACGTACCTGTGAGATCACATTTTTGAATAAAGAAATCCATTATGTACAGGAGATTACGCACAGTAAAAGTTAAATGACAATGGCAGGAACGAGGGCTTTCAGAGACTTCTCCTTCTGTTTTTAAAAAGCAATGGTTCTTCACCAAGAGTAATCCACAATCGGGAAGTGTCTCACTCGTACACTCCGCTAGTGCATAGCATCTGCGATTGCATAGAATGTTTCCAGTGCTGAATCTGTAACTAACCTAAGCAAACCTTTTGCCAGTTTTGAGTTATTACCACTTGATATCCAGATTGCTTGCTTTTTGATCTCCTGCGCTGTATTTGGTGTGCAAAGTTTCCTGGACCTTCTTAGAGTCCATCCCTTCCAGCCAGTCCTGGTACACCTTTTGTACGTGGGCGTTGGATTCTGGCAGTCTAACGGGTATCGCAGCGTACACTTCTTCCATCTGGTTCAGCAGGGCTTTGTCTGGCTTTCCATCTTCAGTTTGTGCCTGACCTTTCCCGTTCAGGCACCCTGAAGGAGAGAAAAAGGAAGGAAAAAAAAAAAACCCAAACCCAAAGCCACAAGGGCAGTGAAGATTTGATAGGAAGAAACAGTTTGTTAACTTGGAATTTTTTTGTTTTGTACTTCTCTAAAGAATAAAAGCTGCCCGTTTCCATAAAGCACCCACCCCGAGCTGCCAGAACCTGCATGTACTTAAAGTGGCTCCAACAATGTAAGATGAGCTCTCCCTATCAACAATCTTTCTCTGCCTTCTTCATGGTTTTAGGTTCTTAATTATGTTCCTTTTCTTGCCCTTGACAACCACCAGAGTATTTCCTCTGAGGTTTATTGTAGTAAATAATTGTAAGAGCCACGCTGTCACTCATGTACAGGTCAGAATACCTGTAAATAACCACATTGTGGTTAATTTAAAAAAAAAAAAACCTATCCATTTTTGAGCCAATGCTGCACATAAAATTGGTGTTCTGGACCAAGCGTTTTAGATTAGTAAGAAAAGAATGAAGAGGGAAAGAAGTTAAGTGTCTGTCTGTAAGACAGCCTTCCTTTGAGATTCAGGATGTGTGTGTGGAACAACTGGGGATCCACAATTAATTATTCTTACCTCCTGGGCAGGCAAGGACTTCTACAAAATGGTATAAAAACTTTCCTTTTTTCAACTTCAGAACCATGTTTTGGATATTTCTAAAGCCATAAGCTGCTGCAAACCGCAGCACTGTCTCGCCATCCTTTTCAAGAGTAACTTCTTGGAAGTCCTTGTTCCTACAAAGATAACACAGAGGATGTTTTAAGCCCCTGCATTACCGAAGGGATGAGCCAACCCTGTCAGCTTGGAATTCAGATGCTCTGACAAGAGCAGAGCAAGGGTCAAAGGGAGATCAGGATGAAATCTTCCAATCTGTAAACAAAGTTACACAGAAGTTGGGCAGAATTTTCAGAATGGAATTACATTCATGTTTAAGGGCAGGTCAGTTATTAATAAAATTAAACCATCAGGAACTACTTTACAGCAACAAGTTTACAGGTATGTATGGTATGTAATTGCCTGGCAGCAAGTGAGCCAGGTTAGCAATAACTGCAGTAGGATTCGCTGTAGCACCAACTAGTCCATCCTACAGAACAAAGATACAAAACTCTAGCTTACTTTAATGCTTTGTAGGTGATCTCTTTGACATCCATGCCAAAAAGCTCCTTTGCAGCATGTTTAAAAATGTGTTCCAGGTAACCATCGGATCTCTTCCCATCGTGTCTTACTACATCTCCCTCCTTTATTTCAGCAAACCTGAGAAAACAACAGGAAGATCAACTCCAAAACCTCATTCCTTCACTTCAATAGAGGAGTGGGGTTTTCCCCTTCTGCCCCCCCCAAAAAAAAACGTTTTATAGCAGTGACCAAGACCATATTAACAATATTTTATTTACTACAGCTTAAAAAAAAAATAAAAATAAACTGTTTAGTAAGACAGTGGGAAAAAAATGCAGTAAAAACATAAGAAAGGATGGAGGGTGTTCCATTTTCAGAGCCCTCAAGCAACAGTAATTTATAAGAATGCACGTTCAGTATAGCCTAAAGCCTTGGTTAACAGCCATTCACTGCTCAAGAGACATTTCTGTAACCTGTAAGAATGCAGAAGTACTTCAGAAGTCACAAGCCTCTGCTCACAAGCACTTCTGCTCCAGGAAGCCTTTGTCTATTACAGTGCACCACTAAAGTAACACCAAACCAGTACAGTTGCAACTGGGCCAGAACACTCTGCCTGTAAGATGAGTGCTACATAACAGTTTGGAAAGAAAAATCAGTGGTATCAAACCCAGTGGGTGTAGTATTCACCTGGAGGGTCACTTGTGCCCGGGTTAAAACCAGAGCCCTGGTCAGCATTAGTGGCTGCACTATAAACCCTACCAGGATGTGTCTTGATGAGCACCAGGGTCTGCAGCTCTACAGGCTTGTGTTCCTCTCTGGCAAAGCAGAAATCAATAGGGGTGTGTGTAATGCTGGCTTCAGGAAGAGATAATAACCTTCCTATTGGCAAACAGACAGATTGTGTCCTTCACTCTTACATGTAAAAGCCTCTCTAGACACAGTATGAACACCTTCTTCCCAGAACCTCCAGACATGAACTCTCCTGGCCTGCAGTGCCAGCCCTCCCCGGAGCGGCACCGCGGGCACGGCTCCCAACCTGGAAACCAAGTGGAAATTGCCCCAGAAAAGCCCTTACTAACAACCAAAATGCTGAAGTTGTACTAATGACAAAGAAATATTTTAATCACTGAAGAGCTGAAGCTGAAGTGTAGTACGCCTGTCCCTCCAGGCCAGCCATCACATTCCCTCCCCATTTACTGCAGCTTCTTATTTTTGTCTGACCTTGGCTGATCTTGCTTCATGATGAGTCTCCTAATTTTAGCCACCTGCTATTGGTTAGCATTCTCTAGCTGCAGAAGCAAGTTGAGAACTCAAACACAAGCTGCTTTGTTCCCACTACTCAGTACTTGACCACAAATCTCTTCTGTGATGGAACTTGTTTTTCAGAAAAGTTCATGTTACATATTTATTTCAGCAAAATCTTCTTTTAAGATCCCAGAAAAGCAAACCCCACATAATTGGTTCTCACAGCTTGAAGCAGTATGATCAGATTCCTCCTTTGAAAAAGTGACATTTTCCAATATCAATTGATCTAATCAAACAGGTATAATCTGAATCAGAGCTCGCTCTTTCATTAGACTGGCTGATTTAGAACCAAGTGTCCATCTTTATGTGATGATGTCTTTAAGACCTTTCTTCATGTAATTCTCACTCTCTGAAGCAATCAGTGGTGGGATTCATCATAGGAGCTACTACAAAACCAGCTCTCAAACTCTCACCGCTGGCACCACTTACATTTCTCAAGCCTAGGCAAAGTCCGAGCAGGGTACCCAGCCAAAGGGGACAGCAGGTTTGGACACTTCCACAGCTTTCCCTTTTGTGCAAGAAAGCATGTTTATTGCCCCACTACCACCCCTTTGGAAGGATTCCAAGCAACATCTGTCACACTTGAACAAGGATCAGCAAGCAGCGACACCAGCCTTTGTGACTCAGCCTGAGAATTAAAGCGACACGCGTGCTGCCGCCTGAGCCGGTCACACAGTGGGAGAACAAAATCTCCCCAGTGCTTCCTGTCATTTTTCAACTAAAGCACGTTTCTACTTTAATTTTGAAAAACTGCTCTCTTCAGTATAAAGAAAAATTAATTACCATTTCCTTAAAGGGTGCTACTTCTACCAGTTCGACACAAGCGTATCAGAGGAAGTGGAAATTTACCCTCAGGATCCTGCTCTGAAGGAGGGAAGCACAGAACAGATGGTCGACCCCCCGACTGCATCCCAGCATCCTTGTGCGAGGCCAGACAAGGCTGTGGAGCTTTACACCAGCTCAGGCAGAGGATACACGGATGGGGTCAGCACCCCGAGACGCTCACACGCACCAGCAAGGCTTGAACTCGATACCGTCGCATTTTGTGTCACTACACACCTTAGAGTCAGCAGTACTGCACTGGGGCACTAACAAGGAGCTGCACAAAGCTTGAAAAGTCACATACTTTAAAGGAGTCTCTAGATAGAGGTCGTTACCTCAAATTATCTGCTTTGTATTTAGACTATACATACAGTTTTATATTATCTGTTTCATATTGCTTTTTATATATAGCAACCAATAACTAATAGAAGACATTCAGGTTTTTGGCAACCATATATAGGGTGAGACTTCAGTATACTCAGGCTTTGATGCAGGCTTTTTTTCTTTAAAAAGCGTAAAATTTCTCAAAAGAATGCTTTATGTTGAATATGCTCAAAAGTGTTGTCATTTGTCATCAAAATAAGGAAGCAATCCACAGCAGAACTACTTACAAACTATCTACAGCTACTTCAGTCACATCTTGCAGAGACACATTGTTCTGTTCCATTATCTGGACGATTTCACCTGTAGGAAAACACATGACATTTTACTTTCAACACAAAGCAAACTGCACATGCTGTGCCTCTGTTAAAGAGCTCAATATCCCCACAACCTCTAAGGGCTCACAGTCACATTCTCCAGTTCTTACTCCCATGACTGAGAAGCCAGACACCTCCAGTCCTGAAGAAAGGGACCTTCAGCTCGCCCCAGACTTGGCGCAGTGCCATCCTCATAGAATCATTCAGGGTGAAGGGTGTAAGGTTGTAAGGCATTTCTACACTGCAGGGGAAAGGGAAGGATGCACAGTTTGGACATTAAGCCTAAAGCCAAAAGCCACACCAGAAACCACTGGTGTCGTGCATTTGGAATGTTACAAATAATCCCAGTGGAGATGGAAAAGACCACGGACAAGCAAGACAGTGACTTTTAAATACAGATTTCCATAACTCCTACCTTTCTCAAGAGGCTGACAAAACCCAATACCTGAATCTTGCTTTCAGATGACTAACTTGGAAGGAAAGTCTTTTTGGGTTTGGCTTCCCTATACAATACCTTTCCCACCAGCAGCACAAAAACCTGTACTTTCCTTCGAAGTAGAAAAAAGCCAACCTTACAACTGAAATATACCTTAAAAAAAGCAAAGTCTGGCATAAAGGCTGTTTTAACAAGAGTGATTCACTTATATATTTAGAAATAGTAAGTTTAAAGAAGATTTAACCTGATGTCAGGACACAATCAACTTCTTGTGAATTATACAAGGCAGAGTAGAAGTCTTCCCGCAAGGCTTCCAGCTTTTTGTCATAACAAGGTGCCACAATCACATGGAAGATTTTATCAGGAGACAAGTTCTGTGGAACATGAGAGAGCTTCATGAAGCACAAAAGACAGCTTGAAGGACGAGAAGGATGAAAATAGCATCAAAACCCCTATGCAGGTAATACTAGTAATCAATCCCTAGTAATTAAATTGAAAGACTTGCCAGAAGTCACAAAGCATCAGCAACAAACACCCAGAGTCAGTCTTCTGGCTGAAACTTTAACCTGTTCCTTCACACCACGTTTTCTGGAGCTTTTGATTGCCTTAGCAAGTGAATGCAAGCCAGGACTTCAGAATTCAGTTTTTGAGCTGTCAGCCATTTATTTCCATCCCCAGTAAATCCACTGGTATTTCTCTATCTATGCAGTCATAGAATCATAGAATCATTCAGGTTGGAAGAGACCCTTGGGATCATCGAGTCCAACCATCAGCCCCACTCTACAAAGTTCTCCCCTAAATTGATTGGGCATTCATAGCAATCCTTCTCTATATAACGTGGATGCACAGGTAAATGCAGGTATGATAGACTGAAAGAACAGCCACTGTTTCAAAATACAAAACTGAGAAGATAAAGAGGTTAGTTTTGAGCATACAATGCTTTTATTGATCTCAGGTAACAGGGCAATTCCTACATTATTCTCCTCCTGTTTTGGCTGTGCTACAGAGCTAGACAGAGGTGCAGACAGGTACAAACACTTCTGTAGGCCTAGCTCCCCCTTCAGATGATTTGCTTGAGACTTTGCTGGTTTCCTACTTAGCTACACAGGCAGAATTTTACAGCAACCTCTTTAGCTACCACGGATTTACTTTTATCCATAAAGACCTAAAATCCACGTTGCACTGGGAGCACAAGGATTGCTGCCAGCTCATGCTGCACTGCACAAAATGTGGATCTTTGTACATTCCCCTTATCACGGGCACCTGTACAGCAGCTGAACACCAGTTATTCTTCAAGCAACCGACAAACAACTTGGGAGAGATGCTTTAGCACTTTATAAAACACTAAGATCTATATTTCAGTACTAAAACCTGCCAGCCCATCTTTTTAGGAGAGTACAGTGGTAAAAATTGATCAGAATCACTTACCTGCTGCCTGGCAAAGTAGCCCTTCACCAGGGAGCCCATGATCTGCTGTGGGGACTTTGCAGTGCAAATGCGAGAGGCCACAAGATTGGTAAGGACCCTTTCGGCATACCGGATCCAACCTGGAGTGCCAGAAATCAGTTTGATGGTGAATCACAGAATCATTGTGGTTGGAAGAGACCCATGGGATCATCCAGTCCAACCATCAGCCCCACTCTACAAAGTTCTCCCCTACACCAGATCCCCCAACACCACATCCAATCTACTCTTAAACACAGTCAGGGATGGGGACTCCACCACCTCCCTGGGCAGCCCATTCCAGGCTCTGACCACTCTTGCTGGGAAGAATTCTTTCCTAATGTTTAGCCTAACCCTGCCCTGCTGCAGCTTGCAGCCATTCCCTCTCCTTCTATCGCTAATTCCCTGTAAGAAGAGACCAGCACCAACCTCTCTACAATGTCCTTTCAAGCAGTTGTAGAGAGTGATGAGGTCTCCCCTCAGCCTCCTCTTCCTCAAACTGACCACCCCCAGCTCCCTCAATTGTTCCTCATAAGATTTATTCTCCAGGCCCTTCCCCAGCTCCGTGTCCCTCCTCTGTACTCACTCCAGCCCCTCCAGATCTCTCTTGTGTTGAGGTGCCCAGAACTGGACACAAGACTCAAGGGGTGGCCTCACCAGTGCTGAGCACAGTGGGAAAATCACCTCCCTACTGCTGCTGGTTCTGCTGGTGAAGTGGCACAGAGCATGGCAAAGTGGCAGCAGGTCTACAATAGCTTTTAAAAAATTAAGTCACCATCACAGTAGGTAACACATTTCCTGGAATGTCTTCCAACTGGAAGCCCCACCTTGGGAACTGTAGGAAACCTCAAGGCTCTGTTAATAATACTTTACAGTTGGCTATCAATAATTGACTGCATCATTAATTCTTGACTTAGAAGGCACTGTGAACCGCATGAACCTACACCCCTTCTAAAGCACAGGTTTAACGAAGGAGAAAAACCAGGATCCCAGCTAACAAAGAGTAAGTTGGCTTTCTAGACCTCAGCCCTTGGATCACCAGATACTACAACAAACACACCCTGTTCAGCTGCTTAACTGTAACCTGCTGTTTCCTGTGATTTAGTATCCATGCCCCCAGCTTGTCTCCTCTGCAACAGAAGAGTCACATGAAAGCATTATCACGAGATGCACATGGATTAAGCCTGGAAAAAAATGGCTTTTACTATTGTTAGAGTAACCACACCTTCAGAAACACCCCCACAGCCAGCCACATGCAGAGGAGCCAACTGAAATCTCTGTGTTCAACATTCTTAGTTATTCAAAAGCCCCCTCCCTTTCACCGGTCTCCTGCAGCACTTCAGCTATAACCAGCCATATATATTCACATCACCCCCAATATCAGTTCTATTATTGCCCACCTTCCAGAGCAGGAACCGACAAGTGAGCAGAATATGATACTTAAAGGGTGCAATCGTTTCTTAGGCACAGTGACTCCTACTGAGAACAGCCCAGAGTCCTTCACAACAAGGATTCTGAACTTTTTGCTCCACCTACATGAACTGAGAACAGGGCAACTAAATCGTGCAGAAGCGTTAGAGCCAGCCTTCCAGGGAAGCATGCTGCTTCTGGTGCTTAGAACTAGTGAAAAATACCACACTGAAGTCTTGTATCTTCAAACAGATTAGTGTTTCCATAAAAGAGAAAAACTGCTCTGCAGTACGTGCTGCTTGGGAAAGGTAAAACCTGTAGGTTAATTCCTAAGCTTGAAATTAGCACACCAGTTTAAACACTTGATACTGCTTAAGCCAGAACACTGCCACACAGGCCAACAACAGCACCAAACCAGAATCATGGAATCACAGAATCTCAGGGATTGGAAGGGACCTCGAAAGTTCATCCAGTCCAATCCCCCTGCTGGAGCAGGAACACCCAGAGCAGGTCACACAGGAACACCTCCCGGTGAGTTTTGAACGTCTCCAGAAGGAGACTCCACACCCTCCCTGGGCAGCCAATTCCAGTGCCTGACCACTCTTTCTGTGAAGAACTTTTTCCTAATGTCAAGTCTAAACCTACCCCGCTGCAGCTTGAAGCCATTCCCTCTTGTTCCTTGTAAGGGAGATGCTCCACTCCATCATCTTGGTAGCCCTGCCCTGGACTCTCTCAAGCAGTTCCCTGTCCTTCTTGAACTGAGGGGCCCAGAACTGGACACACTATTCCAGATGGGGTCTCACCAGGGCAGAGTAGAGGGGGAGGAGAACCTCTCGCGACCTACTAACCACACCCCTTCTAAACACCCCAGGATGCCATTGGCCTTCTTGGCCATGAGGGCACAGTGCTGGCTCATGGGCATCCTGCTGCCCACCAGGACCCCCAGGTCCCTTTCCCCTACACTGCTCTCCAACAGGTCACTTCCCAACCTATACTGGTACCTGGGGTTGTTCTTGCCCAGATGCCGGACTCTACCCTTGCCCTTGTTCTATTTCATTAAATTTCTCCCCGCCCAACTCTCCAGC
>VZTM01013330.1:88198-110579 GCA_013400555.1 Jacana jacana
TCCCTCCCGGCCCCTAGATCCGACCCGAGCGGGGAAGGGAAGGGGCGAATGTGACCTACCCACAGCCGCTGGGGATGATGCACGGCGGGTCCGGGCTTTGGCTTCTCCTCCGAGGCCACCAAATAACGCGATGGACGGCAGCTCGCTGCGGCGTCTGCCCAAGGTTTGCGGCTTCTCTCCAGCTTCTTTGCATATTTAAAAACAACAACAACAACTCTGCAGTTGTAGCATATAAAGCTATTTCCCCCCGGGTTTTGTTTTCTCCCAGTCCCTTTTAAATGAAACAACACCGTGGACGTTACTAACTACGACACAATTACCGCTTGATTTGACCAAACAGTATGTTCTGATCATAGAACTGTCCAGGCCAGAAGGGACCTCCAGGGTCATCTAGTCCGACCTCCCCACAGTCATCAGGGACACCCCCAACTACACCAGGTTGCCCAGGTCAAGCCTCACCTCCAATATCTCCAGGGAAGGGGCCTCAACCACTGCCCTGGGCAACCTGTTCCAGTGGTCCACCACCCTCAGGGTAAAGAACCTATTCCTAATATCCAATCTAAAGCTGCTCTTCTCCAACTTGAAGCCATTGCCCCTCGTCCTGTCACTGCAGGCCTTTGGAAACAGACCCTCCCCAGTCTTCCTGTAGCCCCTTCAGGGACTGGAAGGCTGCTCTGAGGTCTCCCCGGAGCCTCCTCTTCTCCAGGCTGAACAACCCCAGCTCCCTCAGCCTGTCCTCACAGCAAAGGTGCTCCAACTCCCTGAGCATTTTTGTGGCCCTCCTCTGGACCCGCTCCATCAGGTCCATGTCCTTCTCTCTCGAGGGCTCCAGCCCTGCACACAGGACTCCAGGGGAGGTCTCACCAGAGCAAAGCGGCACCAGTGATCCCATTTCTGTAAGAAACACAAGTACCAGCGATGCTCTTCCAGGCAGGTATCACAGATCCTCACGCACAGCACTGTTACACACACATCAGCCCTGGGCAACCTCACAGGCCCCAAAGTAGCAATTCAACCACTTATGATTTTTGTCAAGAGTAACGCTTTCTAAACCTCAGGTTGGAACATTTAAACAGAAATCATCGAGGAAACCAGGAATTCCTTTGCCTTGCCATAATGAAAGCAAACACAAACACTTTCTTACAACCTTTCAAAAAAACAACCCCAAAAGCTGATGCTGCTTTACAAACACCCTGGCAAAAATGCCTCTAAGCCTGGTTTGAGGTGAAAAACTACGTAACAGCTTTGGTAACAATTCTGTGCTTCCCCTGTCCTCATCCCAAATGCTTCTACATTTCACTGTAGCACATTAACCCAAGTTCCCTAGAAGCACTACCGTGACTTTAGAGCAATCCCTGCACAACTTAAAGAATCTGGCTTTCCTACAGAATTGCTGGAATTAGCTGAGATCTTGTTTTCTGTTCCCCCGGGTGAGCATTTTCATACGGAAAAGCTGTGCTGATCTCGCAGCTCATTCCACAAGGATACAACAGCTGGAGCTGCGTCGAGAAACACAGTGAGAGCACACACCAAACTCCTAAATTAGGAATGTGCTGAGATTTGGTTTTGCACTTAAAGGCATCACTAAAATCCTTCTGTTTCACACTTTGACGATTATGCTTCCACCCAAACCTCCTCGAGTGATTCTCCCAAAGACATGACAGCTTCAGATACTTCTGTAAACCTGCACAGATCATTTAAAATCTTTCCATTTTCCCCTCATATTTCTTTATAATCATAATGAAAACCAGATAACTACATGAAAATGGAAACATTTTCAGAAACGCTGCAACGCTGAGGAGGTGTTTGGTCCAGAAATTAGGCACACCGGCCTCACCCGCTCTCTGGGAATACCGGGGCTGAATTAACTTCAATTTAGGAATTCAAACAAACCAACCAAAAACAAACAAACAAACAAACAAAAACGAGCAGAAACTTGTACAAAGTGAAAAGCACACAAGGAATCGCCGTTCCCATGCGTGGTTTGAGATTATACTTGTGTAATCACTCGTTAATTAGATGTCCCGTTTATTTTATTGCCAAGAGCGATTTCTGCTCTCCATCAGCTACTGATGCCCTTTTCCCACAGGGCATGGGATCAACTGCCCTGCCTGACAGCCCGAGGAAAGCAAGCACCATCCCCCCTTTTAAACCTGCCCCTGGGGAAGTAACAGTTAGTAGCAAGTAGCAAAAGCTACTTCCCAAAAAAAAGCAACACAAAACACAAGCTTTCCTATGTCAACAGGAGGTAGCACATAAGAGCATTCCGTGCTTTATTGCCTCTCTGGATGTATTTGGCCTCCACCTAAAGCATTCACACCAAGAATGAAATAGAAAACTAAGTATTTCCTTCCAAAACCAGTAAGCTGCAAACAACTTCAGCAAACTTTAAAGGTCTGGCAAGACACTGTAAGTTATAAACACCTCCTCGAGTCGGCGCGAGCATACGCTGCTCTGCAGCTGTCAGAAGGGGCAATAAATCTTACAGCTGGTAAACACAGATTCCATGAAATTAGTGCTCCCCAGGGTTTATACCCGCTGCTCCCACAGAGGTCAGCGGGGCACCACAGGGAGCCCAATGGGATGAGCTCACTTGTACCGGAGACTCACAGCTAACTCGGCCCAGCCCAAAACAACACTGGGTTGGTGACGGCTTCCAACTGTTTAAAAATCAAGCACACCAAGAATTTTATCCCAGCACACTAATAAGATCACATGCTTGTTGCACAGCAGAAATTTTAAGTTTGAGACCTCGGGGTGGGGGAAGTATAAGCAGTTAGAAAAGAATATTAGGAAAGTGGCCTGAGAACAGGGAAAAGGAGCAGACATATGGGTAGTGACAAACGAATGCAAAATAAAGGCCAATTCTGATAATATGTGGATGTTCTTGCTCTCAGATTCATGACTTAAGAGTTACAGGTGTATTTACTATTCAATGCCTTACAAAAATCTATTTTTATATTACTGAGCAGCAAGTCCACAAGTTGTCATTTACACATTCCTGAATGTTTCTTCTGGTAAGTAGTCTTTATTTCTGCAGCAACACCTTTTGGAATTCATGCTGTTCTTTAAATCCAAGATCAGGCTTTTAAAATGTGTTTCTTCTTTTCTTTTTTTTTAACTGGTAGGCATAATGCCACTTACCTACTTCAAAATGCTGGTGTAAAACCCCCAGGTGATTGCAGGATAAGTGTTGTAAGAACCATTAATCAATACCAGAAGCCTACAAGGATCCTTGCCATATTCCAGTATTCCAGATTATGCACGCCTGTGTGTGCATTTCCCACGGTGGAAATAATTACTCTTTAATTTCATAATTAAATTAAGCCATATCAGGTTATCCTACTGTGGTCTTTGCAGAACTGCAGAATTATACAGTTGCTGATATTTTTGCAGAGTAGCCTAAAAAATAAAACAGAGAGATACGCTGTGTGGAGGGAACAGACGAGTTTTTTATTCCACTCTACTCCAGACACACAAGAAATCTTTTGTCTTGACTCAAAATGGCTTAACATTTGGTTTCCAGAGAAACCGGTTGCTTATAACAGCTGACTGATGACTGCTTATATATAAATTTCTTCACAGAAGACTCAGTCAGCTGCTTGTTTGGGTTGAGAACACGTGATACTTATTACTTCCCATTTCTCATCCAAATCCAGCAGCTGGTACCTCATGACTCACAAACATACCAATTCATTCTTGCAGTTTCTCATGGCCTTTTCCCATTAGATACTTACACAGAAATTGCAGGCCAATTTGTATTTTCTATTTAAGTCCATACCATGGAGGCTGAAGGGTTGTGGTTTTGGTTTTTTGGGCTTTTTTTTTTTCCCTCCCTGTCTTCAAATAGTTCACTTTGGGCCGTTATGAAAAACATTGTCTGATCAAAAACTATTCACCAACAACGATGTTGAGGAGCAGCTGGACAACTGCCTTGAGCAAACCCTCTAGAATACCTTTACATTAGGAAAAAAGTCAAATATTGAGTCTGTCATTCAGGAAGGATCACATTCCTGTGCAACTGAGGACCAAATATCATTTATAGATGAACTTACGCATTGGATTACACAGAGGGAATTTAAGCAGTTAAGCTAAACTACAGATATCTGCTTTTTACCCATTTTGTCCCCAAAATGACACAAGCAGTTGCTCTAATGGATTGAACAGGAACAGCTTTCCATGTGAATGTTTAACTGAACTAGAAACACAGAGGACTTTTAAAATGTAACCTACCATCCACAACAGGAAAGTCACTCAGTATTTCAAGTGAATTAGAACCTTTAATCCCCAAAACAGATTTTCCAAACCCAAGCCTTCAGTTGACACACAATTAACAAAAAAATCATCACATGCATGTCAGAATCTGTAAGATCATCACTGTTATTTCTGCTTCGGAATTCCCACCCACACTTTTGAACAATGGCATTCGATTTTTCCAGGGTTCTGTTCACACCCACCCAGTACAGAGGCAATGGTTTCTAGCCTCCGCAATGGGGAATCAAGGTCCTAGCAACAGGTCTTCTCCTGCCAGCTGTCTTGAGACAACTTTGTGACACTGAGGAATCACCAACCTCCCCCTGCCAGAGCCTCCTGCGTGTACGTGGGCAAGGCCCTCAGGAGTAAGAGCTGCTGCACAGCACAAGCTGCTGACCAAAGTGTGAGGTACACACTAGCTGCTTTTAAGAGCCCATTGGCCTCCATAGCAGCCACGGGCTATCAGAGGTGGCTCCCATTACTGAGGGGAGCCTTCCCAGCCCGCCCTGGCCCTCAGCATAGAGCAGTAGTCCTACCAGCCACCCTGAGCCACTCTATCAAACCACCACGAAAGCTCTTCCACATGCCCAGTCTCACCCTACAGCATTTCCCCTCTCTCCTCTACCAACGCATAAGGTTTCTCTTCTCCTTTACGATACAGTTAAAGCCATACAACTAAGAAAACGTCGACACTCTTACTTAGGCAACAACCCCAAGCCCTACCACCATCTTGAATGCGGGCTGGACGCCGCCATCTTGGGCGAGGCCCTTCCTGTCTCACTCCCACATAAAGCCGCTGGGCGTTGGGGCGGGTTCTTTACCCGCTTCTCTGCCCTCACCCAAAATGGCCGCTGGTGCATCCGCTCCTCCTTCAGCCGGGCGTCGCGCCGGCGCACCCCAGTGGCCGCTCGGGTCCGGGGCTGCGAGAAGCGGGGCTGTCCCGTCCTACTCATAGCGTGTCCGTGCGGGTGTGCTGCTGCACGCCCGGGCAGGTACCGGAGCGGGGCGGTGGGAGGCTGAAGGGGCACCGGGGCAGGTTGAGGTGCAGGTCGATGCTGGGGTCTGTCAAGGGGAAGGTGGGGTGGGGGCCCCTCCGCTATCGAGGGCCGAACCGCGCCGGGCCGCCCTTTACGGGTCTACCGGCCCCTCCTGAGCCCTCGGGAGCGCCTGAGGAGCCCATGTGTCGGGCGAGGGCCGCCGGGACCGGGACCCAGCTCAACCCGCGGGTTGTTCGGCGTTGGCAGCGGCTGCAGCCCCGGTCCCGCCGGGGGTACGCGCGGTGAGGGGGGAGCGGTTGGTGCTGGGGCTTCACCGGGTGGGGGATGAGGGGAAAAGGAAGCTTGGTCTGGGCTATGGCCCTGGCTCTATTGGTGGCTGTAGGGAAGCTCCTTTGAGGGGCCTCAGTCCAGAGCTTGGAGGAAGTGTAGTGGTGTTTATTTCAGAGCTGAATCAGAACGGTTTGGGGTGGAAGGGACCCTAAAGACCATCCAGTTCCAACCCTTGCCCTGGGTGGGGACACCCCCCACCAGACCAGGTTGCTCAAAGCCCCTTCCAACCTGGCCTTGGTTTAATGTCAAACACGACAAATTCAAGCAAAGTTAGGAGCCCAAAGGTGCCTTTCTCTGTAATTGTCACAGTAAGATTGTTGCGTTCGCGTAACGGCACGTTTGTTACTTATTTTATTAAGCGTAACTTTAAGAAACTGCTTTGGTGCTTTTAATTCCCTGAGGCACTCCTCTTGCAAGCAGCAGCCATTGACTTTGAGTGTCCAAGGTAAGGCTCACGCTGG
The DNA here is from genome assembly GCA_013400555.1 of Jacana jacana. NCBI lineage: Eukaryota > Metazoa > Chordata > Aves > Charadriiformes > Jacanidae > Jacana > Jacana jacana. The sequence goes on from VZTM01013330.1 coordinate 94,242, forward strand.
CGTTTGCATGGTTGGAGTTCACTGGGTAAATATGGTGTGGGAAGTTCACGTTGGTGGATTTTACTGGTATGAATATAAATTGTGTTCCGAGTAGGGTGTGTCGTTTGTGAGATACGACTAGGTTTCTGCAGTGATCTTTATGTATTTGGTAACCTGTTGGTATTTTTTAGGTTGCAGGCAGGAGAAGGCTTTGTATGCACTGAAATATTTTCCCATCTATTGAGAGCAACTCACAAGAGTAATTTCAAAATTAAAATTTGATGCTTAACATCCGGAGGAGGCAGAGTGCGCCTTATGCGTAAGTGGTTTTGCCGCTTGCTTTCAGATTCTCTCAGATGTGTTGCTAAGAGATTAAAATCAAAGTCGTATGTGCTTTTTATTCAACTGAAAAGACTTGGCTAGATCTGCTTCATCAAATGAAAAAAAAAAAGAGTCCCCTGGAGCTTTGTATCTAAACTAGCCAGTCAGAGCAGAACTGTGGGAATGTCATGTAGTATCTAAGAACATCATGACTGAAGGACTAAAAATCTCATATTTTCCTTCTGTAATAACCTGGATGTGCTTGGACCTGTTCTCTTAAGTGTTTTTTATGGTTATTCAAAAACCCCCTGGGTGTCGGGATTCTTCTGGAAGCCTGTGCTCACGGGCAGCCAACAGCTTAATGCCAGCCTCCAAGGAGCTGCCTCTGTGGGCAGCAGAGTTGGCTATTTAATCATTAAAGTGGTAAGTCAATAGCAGGAGTTGATGTTTGTTGTTGTCGGCTGTAAATGAGCTCTTTAATGCTCCTGCAGTTCCCAGAAAGCTTCCCAGGCCTTGGCCTTCCTTATATTGATCAGAAAAGTTCCTTTTTAGGAGTCCCTTTTGAGGAAGTCTGCTTGAAGCCCCCTACCTTAAGTGGTATGAAGGTTTGTAACACAAGAGAGCAAGACAGACGATGTCCTTGCTTAAGGCTGAGGTACACCCTGCTCACACTGTGACACAGTGCTTAGCACATGCTTTCAGTTCCCATTTACTTTTACTGGATTGCGGTCTTCACAAGAGTAACGTGCATCTCTACCAATTGGGGCAGGAGAAGCAGTAAGCAGCCTGTCCCTTTTCTGGTGACGATTCTGAAAGGTCGGTTGGGTCCTCTTGTGCCTGTGGCATCTTGTACAAATCAGTCTTTGGGTTTGTGCTGAGAGTGCTGGGATAGGATTGGAGCTCACAACCATGCCGCAATCAAACAATTTTATGCTGGAAATAGTTCAAAATTGCTAAAAGTGCTGCATGGGATGGGTCAGCTCCTAGTGTTTTTAATTAGTACCTGTTTTATTAATATCTAATGTTACTTTTGGACTAGGCTGAACACACAGTCTTGTTGGGGAGAGACAAACTTACTTGCTGGAAGCTCCTGGTTTCATTCTTGGGGTAGTTTGAAAGACAGGAGTGTGCTATATAGGGCATTGTGTGGCAGTGGCACTGTTGGGCCAGGGCTGTCACCCTGGCTGGCCTGTCAGCAGGGATGAGAGACCCCAGCTCTCCATTGTCCTTCAGCAGCCTTTGCAGAGAGCAGGAAAAATGCTGTCCAAGAACTTTCCATTGCTCTTCCTATTTTGTTTGAAGTGTGTATGAATTAGCAACAATGTTGTTCCATGTTCTCATTTTTCATGTTTTTCCTCTGGAATGTGGTTGTGATAAAAAGGGAGAGGCCAAAATGAGAAGTTACTTGAAGAGCTCAGATTCCTGTTGTTGTGCAAGTCTCCACAGGACAGTTTTTCTTTGCAGTTTTTTAAAGTGTGTATATTGCTCTTTCTTTGAAAAGAAAAGAAAAGACTGTGCTCTTACCCTGGACATCTTTTGTAGTCGAGATTAAGGCTTGCCAAGTCCTGACAAATATTGGGGAGGGAGACTGCTAGAGTTGGTAAGGATTATAAGTTCTTATGGTTTTGGTTTTTTGTTTTGGTCAGTGAGGTTTCATGAGTCAGCCTGGGCCGTTGGCAGTTTGTTCTGAAGATGTACATGTTGGTTGAAGATCGCACAAGTTCCCACCTTCATCTGAAGAGGTCACCCGGCATCCGATCTTGGTCCCTCTTTGTTGGTAAGACCATAACTTCCTTGCTTTATTTCAGAGCTTGTTTTAAAGGAAGGGGGTCACAGAGTACATTTTGGGAAGCCTCACAGAGGCTCCCGAAAGAGCCTCTAACAGGACATGCCTGTCTTTCAGGCATTTTTCTTTGAAGAAGAGGGTTCACTGGTGCATTGAAATTCTCCTTTAGTGTAGCCACTCAATGAGTCTGAAGTCTCCCTCTCAGGGTGGTTGTTTCACTGTGAAACTGGCAACTGTTCAGCCTGTCACCTGCAGGGCCCGAGAGGCTCACAGGCAGAATTTGAAGGGAGTCCTGAAAGATGAAGAAAAGAAAGTGCAATAGAAATGTGAAGCTTCTGGAGGGACTGCATGCTGACATTGAAAAACATCAGGGTTTTCAGAAATGGAAAAATCTGCAGGGGAGTGGTGCTGGGGTTAGATCTGGCGTGTGGTTGACTGAACGGTTAACGGTGCTGTGCGTATGAAATGGGAAGTCATACAGGATGTTCTCAAAGGCATCTTTTTTTAAACGATACTGAAAATGCAGAAAAAAAATAATACAGAGAGCAGTACTGCTTAGGAGCAGACTGAGAGAGCTGGTGGGGAAAATGTGGCAGATCTACCTTCCAGCTGAGTAGACCCCATCACTGTAACGATAACGCTGCCTTCAGCGATGTCCTTGTCACACTCTCACTGAGACAAGGCCTTGACAGTCGCAGCAGCATTCTGGGGCAAGAGGTGCTCTTCCACTGCTTCCTCCACGACAGAAGGACACAACCTCATTGCAGAAGTGTTCCTCTGGCTCCAAAGAGTGCTTGGAGGGGAGGAATAACCGTTGTAGTGTCTGTGTTAGCACACTCTGAGCCGGACTGTGCTCGAGAGGAAGCGTGATGTAACGGTGAGGTTGAGAACCCCTCTGAAGTTCTGTGCCTGATTCTGTCACGACCTTCTTTTTTTCTGACCACAGCCACCGTGCTCTTTAGTGCCTTTGCAGAACAGGAGGGGTTTTAGACTGAGTCATGTAGTGATCAGTATTGCAGTCACATTTGTCCCCTTTTTTTGAAAAGTGATGAACTTTTTTCATGTTTTTCATCTGGGAATTTTAGATGGCTTGAGCTGCCTGTATGTCTTAATTCTCTCCCCTCTCACCCTAGGAATAGCCTCCATAGGTTTGGCTGCAGCTTATTACAGTGCAGGTAATGGCCTATCATTTTTTTAAAGAATTGTTTATTTCCTGTTGATCTCTTGCTCCCGCTGATGATTCCTCTCTGCAGCTTCCGTCTGGCTTTAAAGGCAGTATAGGTACCTGTCAGCTTGGTGGTGGGAATATTAAAATCCAATAGTAATTGTTGCCTTTGTTGCCTTTGTATGACTGTGCTTTAATGCTCTATTTCTTACTCAGCCTCCCTTTCCATTTGCAAGAGTATTTTTAATAATGTTCAGTGCTCTGTGGCATTTTGTACTTTCAGAGTGTTTTATAAATGTGATCAGGTGGTCCTCACAGCTTTCCTGGGAAGACACATAATGATTGTTTGCCACCATAATGAAATGGTTACCTTGCCCTTGATGGAAGTGCTCTGTTTCTCTGGAAACTGTTAAATCCTCACTGGCAGAGATTACTCATAAAACTGCCTTTAGAGAATAGGCAGCTACTGCTGCTTCTTGCCCCTCCACCCTCCCTCCCCCAGTAGAGTGGATGGTACCAAATGCCCAGTGTTTTTCCATCTATGGAATCTATCCTGCAGGCTGCCCCATGATTCTCTTGCTGCATCCTATTAATATAAAATTTTAAAACTTAATGTAGGAATATACTACTGATATAATCAATGTATTTTTATTTTAAGAGTGAAGTCCAGTGAAAGCTGCTTGAGACACCAGCCTTTTTTCCTTAAGATGTTGCATCAGAGTTTACTGAAACAACGCTGAGCACAGTTTTAATCTGCTTTCAGTAAAATATCTGAGTAAGCAAATTGCTTTTGCTGCTGTATGTAAACATTTTCCAGGACATAAAATGCAAATGTTTGTTTGTCAAGAGAGCCAACTGCTTCCTTTTATGAAGAAGCACATTTGCTTTAGTGAGTTTCCATTGTCCTTTACTCTCCTCCTCTGCAGCACAAATATTTGGTGGTAGGGAGCAGGTGGAGAGTTTTGTGGATGCCTTTTAAGATGCTTTCACTTTTAGGGAAGAGAAGGATGTAGTGATGGCTACAGCCTTGCCAATAATACATATGCTTATAATTCTGCATGGTTTGGAGCCCAGTGTAGATGGAGTCTTTGAAAAGTATGTGCAGAGTTTCTCTGTATTTTTATCCTGAGAGAGAGCTGTAAAATGTTTGTATTACAATTAAAGGCAAAAACTGCATCAGAGAAATCTTTTTTGCCTTTTGTTGCCTTTAAAGGGAGCATGTTGCTTTTAAAACTGACTGAAAACTAAAGAAGAAAAAAAAACCCTCTAAATTTGTGCTTTTTTTTTTGCTTTTTGCATTGTTCAGACAGCTTGGCATGGAAGCTCTTCTATATGGCTGGATGTTTCTTTGTGGCAGCGCAGAATCTGGAGCAGTGGGAGGTGAGATACTGACCTCGGGGAAATGATGGTGCAAGTTTAGGAACAGTTGGCAGATGTTGAGTCCAGCAGCTGCATGTGCTTGCTCCGCCCAAACAGACGAGCTATGCCCATGGCTTTGAGGAAACCCTTTGGGGTTGCTCTACTAGGACTAGAATTAGGGCAACAATTATTTGACTACAAAAGCGTGAAAATGTGATGTTAAATATAAGAGTGTTCTTTAAGGGGAGACTTGCCCCAAACTGTTTTGTGACCTTTTGTTCCCCTTGAATAAAAGGGGGAGAAAATAGCACATTCAGATGCTGCAAAGTGATTTTGTGTTTGCTCTGCTAGCTCATGACAGAACGACCGTTAAATGGGGTAGCTCTGACCTGCCAGCCTGCTGGGCTCTTTTCCACTGGGAAACCTAGTATAAGCCTGGCCCAGACAGCATAACCTTGGAATTTTGGTGGAGTTAGTGACAGTGTTAGTGAAAAGTGTAGCTAGAACTTCTGTTCTGTGCATGCTTATGCTGTGTGCCAAGTGTGTACACCAAAAGTGAAAAATAAAGGAGCTCCAAGTTAGTGTTTGAATTTGATGCCAGGCAAAGTTTTTCCTACACCAGGAATGTGGCAAGAGGGGCCATGAAACCAGCTGTAACTTCCTTCTAGAAGTAACACAGGAGTTAAGGGAAATCTGTTAAAGCCAAGAACAAGCTTGTGATTTCTCACAGTCTAATGATAGAGGAATGTCTCTAAAATAGCTGTATTTTCTGTGTAACCAAGAATATTTTCCCATGTAACTGTTTTTATTTTACTCTGGAGCACAGCTACTGATGCTGGTTTTATGAAAATCTTGATTTTTATTTTCCAATTTTTGCAGGAAGCTGTATTTGATAAGAGCAAGGGAACAGTCTGCCTAAAAACATTCAACCTTTACAAAAAAATACTGACCTTCTCCAAAGGAGGCAATGAACAAGGTGAGAGCAGTCTCTGAGGTAGCAAATGTGGCGAGTGGGCAGAGGAAAGGCGTGCGTGCCCATTGAATAAGCTTCTCAGGAGCTCTGTACTCAAATCAGTAACATCTGTTTCTAGATCTCTTTTCTTCTCAAGCAGCAGATGCAATAATCTGCCTCTTGGGACCCAAATGCTTTTTCAGGTGCTCAGGTTAGGGTGCCAAGTGCATCTTGTTATTTATTCAAATGCACGGTAGCTAGGCTTATGTGCTGCATTCCATAATAGTCTTAGCCATTCCTTTGGGATGTTAACGTGCAGGTCTGTATTTCCCTTGGTTAGCTGGCTTTGCAGGTGGGACTGGTGGAAAAACTTCAAGTTTTTTGGATTCAGGAGTTGAGATTTCGATTTAAAAGACAGGTTGACACAGTGCTTAGTGACATGGTTTAGTGATAGGGTTTTTTATCAGTTAGGTTGATGATTGGACTAGATGATCGTAGAATCATAGAGTTGGAAGGGACCTTGAAGATCATCTAGTTCCAAACCCCCCTGCCCTGGGCAGGGACACCTCCCACCAGACCAGGTTGCTCTAAGCCCCATCCAGCCTGGCTTTGAACCCCTCCAGGAATGGGGCAGCCACAGCTTCTCTGTTTCAGTGCCTCATTACCCTCACAGGATAGAAATTCTTTCTGGTATCTAACCTAAATCTCCCCTCTTCCAATATAAAGCTGTTCCCCCTTGTCCTGTCAATACACCTCCTGACAAAGAGTCCCTCTCCAGCTCTCCTGTAGTTCCCTTCAGATACTGGAAGGCTGCTATATGGTCTCCCTGGAGCCTCCTCTATGTTGGGGAGCTGAGTGTGTCTCCTCCTGAGAGGTTGTTTGGTAATATCTGTTTCAAATACCACTAATGTGGGTGCTCAGAGATCAGCAGATGCTCTGAACAGTCAAATCTTCCAGTATTTGTTCAGTCTCAATAAACTTAACCCCTTTTTACCTACTCTGTACAGAAAAAGAGTTAAAACTGTCATTAAAGTAAGTGAAAGATGAGTAATAATCAGAGCTGTAGTACTCAAGAGCAGAGTTTCAGTTCCAGAACTCACTAGTCCCGGTGCTGAGTGTTTAATGCTAATGCTGCTTTGTTTTCCACATCTGTTTCCAGTAGTGGCTCTGCTGCACGAGATCCGTGATGTGAATGTGGAAGAGGAGGTAGTGCGGTATTTTGGGAAGGGTTACCTGGTCGTGCTGAGATTTGTCACCGGATTTTCCCACCCTCTGACCCAGAGTGCAGTGCTGGGCTGCAGAAGGTGCAGTGTGGACTTCTTTGTGTTTTTTAAATTAGACTGTGTAAAGTGAGAAACGTCAATCACATGGGTCAGTAATTCCCAGCTGTAGAGACTTGGCTCCATCTTCATAGCTGCTGATGTGACCTTGTGTTATTCAGATTAACCTTTCAAAACCTTTTTAACACTTTCAGTTGCAGGCATTTGGGCAACACCATCACCCACGAGGAGACTGGTCATATTTAGATATCAAAGATCCCTTTGGTGTTGCACCTCTGCTGCAGTTACCTTCACCAGCTCAGCTGTGCAGTGGCAGAGGGGATTAATTCTACTTCAACATTCCATGTGTTTATCTGTTAACAGGATTTATTTTAAGCATTGATAATAAGGAATCTTGCAGCAGGGACTGTGGGGAAAGGATTGATTTGTTAAGATGTGGAAGCAATGGATTTGCTTGGTGTGGTCTTCACAAATGGGATGCTGTCGCTCATCCTCTATGCTGTGTGTTGACTGGCCCTTCAAGCAGTTATTGTCAAGAATTAGCATCCTGTCCTTGTCAATGCCACAGTTCCACTAACTCTTCCATTGTTTCTTCTTTTCCACAGTGATGTGGAAGCAGTTGCCAAGCTCATTACTAGTTTTCTGGAACTGGACAGGTTAGAGAGCCAACAAGATCTCTCTCAGAGCAGCGAAACGGAGGGTAGTGATGCAGAGGAACCACAGGATAAATATGAATAGTCATCAGGAGCTGAAGAAAGCAGAGGCTTTCAAATGTCTGGAGAATATACTGTTTGTCAGAAAAAGAATCCCCTCGGAGTCTTCACCTGGGCATTTCTCTATGTGTGTGTGTGCAGTTGGAGGAACCTGTCTTAGGACACCTTTTTTTTAGGGCTAAACCGCTTCAGGATCTGCGTTCCCAACGTTGCCTTTGTAGAGTCCAAAGCAAAATCTAGCTTATTTGCTCCTTTGCCTTAATTCCTGCATGTGGACACTGCTTCTGAGCTTTGTCAGCTCATCCAGCTTGTCTAGGAATAGTTATTTATTAATGAATGGGTTTGAAATCCTTTATTGCTTTCCCATTAATGGAGATACAGATGCAAACATCTGCTGCAGGTACAGTATAGGAAAAAGAGCTGAATTTGTAACTCAACGCTTTGAGGATTTCCTCAAACTATTATAAATGACTGAATATATTGCTAAATTACTTTTAAGTGGCTTAATATATGCAATTAGGTGGTGTGGGATAGTGGCACTTCTGTATTCTCTACTACTGACTTGCTGCTAAGATACCAGTGGAAATTAAAGTTGGAGTCACTGTCTTGGAATTGGGAAGACCAGGCTGATCACCTTGTTACAGTCTGTCTTGGACTTGCCAGGGAGCCACAAACAGTGACCAAAACCTGATCAACATCTTTGGGATGTTCTGGCTTAATCCTGTGCTGCTTAACTTCTGGACCTAGGCTGCCCCAAGATAAAGAACCTTCTTCTAGACCTCAACATTTACTATTTTAACAGTGCATTTAGACATAAAAGCACATCTGTTACTTCAGGCAGGGAGAAGACTGATGTCAAACTGTGGCAGCCTAGATTTGTTTAGTGTTTCCTCACTTGAAATGACACCGAAGGGCTTCAATAATAACTTTTTTTCAAGACAGCTGGGCTAGATTCACTGTTTGCTTTCTATCTGTGTTTCGCTCTAGGGGTGTGTAGTGCCCTCTGCTCTCACCAGTGGTTTCACAGATGCTTAAAATCTGAACTTGCCAAGATACTTTTTGAAGTAAAAGCTACCTCTGTTAGCCAACACGTTCTGCCCAGAACTGAAGCGTCATCATGCCTCTATCAGCTTGTCGGTACAAGAAAAAAAAGTTGAAAGGAGCTGAAAATTCCTTCAACTTCCTAAAACTGCTCGTGTCAAAGTTCCCTAGGTTTTATTTAGGAATTGTATGGTCTGAAGACTTGAATTGGAGAACACAGTTACTTCTAGGAGACCTGAAGGGGGTAACTGTGCACTCAGCTTTCCCGCCTGGCCAGCTGCAAATGTCTTCAGGACTTCGCCTGCGTTCTGAGTTTGAAGCACTCTACCTCTGTGGAAGAGAAAGCTCTGAAAAGGTTTCAGCAGAAGCTGTGTCCTGTTAGTGCGTTTCCAGCTGTATCAGAAACTAAGCACGTGTTTCTCTGACCCAAGAAGGGGTTGTACTGAGGTTCCTTATCCAGCCAGGTAGCCCCGGTGTGGGAGCTGTTGAAACAAAGTGCTCTTCTTGTCAGTTTGTAAGGGACTGCAACACACAAGTGGGTCTGTTTCTGTTAAAAAAGAGAAGAAACCTGTAATCACATCGGGTATCAAAGCAGAGCTCTGCTGCTGGACCTGCTTGAGGAGTCTCCGAGTTGGGGGGTTCACCCTGTGGCTTTCAATCTCCACCCCACACCACTGGAATTGGCAAGCTGCTGTGTACGACTGTGGGGAAAATGAGGTTGCTGGCAATTAGCTAAATTTGGCCTTTTTTTCTGAAGCACAGCTGTAAGTGAAGAATAATCATCAAACTGGCTTAAAAAATATCGTAAGGTCTAACACTTTGGAGAGTTCTCTAATGAAGTCCGAGTGTAATGTATACCCTGGGTGACGCTCGTTTCTGGAGGAGAATGAGATCAGGAATTTGGAGAGTTTCCCCGCTGTGTAAAGTGAGAATGTCAAGTATTCGAAGGACTTCCAGTAAGAGATACTGAAAGAGTATTTAATGAGATCATGGCAGCAGAAGAGCTCAGCCTGGAGGTAACTGCTGCCGTGCAGCGAGGCTCTTCAGCGGGAAAACCCGGCAGGGATCTGCATTGCACTTGTACCCATGGCTTTGGCCGTGGGTGAAATGGACAAAACTTACCTGTGTCCAGTCTTAGGGTTTCTTTTCGTGTTTCTGTGAGAGCTTACAAATCAAGCTGGGGTTTTCTGGTTAAAAATCAGCTTTAGAAAGGTACGACTGTTGATCTAAGCCTGTGCTGCATTGTGCGCCCTGCTTTCTGCTGAGCTCTTCTCTGCCACTCCCATGCTCCAAATCCTTGATGTTAGAAATGTCTGCACTTATGGACTATGCAATATTGTTATACAGAGACCAAAGCAAGTGGAAAGACAATTTGGAATCCCTAGTGAGGGATGTAGCAAGACAGAACAGCTTGCATTACACTGTGGAGTAAATGGGAGCTGGAATTCCGCAGACTGAACTGATGTGAAGGCTGAGTGAGTAAATTCTTCCAGTTTAGTGCCTGCTGGCTGGGGTGCAAGTGCCAGGTGCTGCTGGCTGGTCTGTTCAACTGTGGAGTGAGTAAATTCTTCCAATGTGGTGTGTCCTGGCTGGGGGGTGAGTGCTGGGAGCTTGCTGGCCGGTTCATACAACTGGGAGCTCGCTGTGGTTCACCCTCCAGCATGGGCGAAGGCACCTGGGGGCCCTACGTGAATGTGCATCACAGGCTGATACATTTTGCTCTTGATCAAGGTTTTGAGCTTCCTGTCTTCAAAAACTGTTCTGTCTTCTGTACTTGGAAGACTGACCTGGGTTTTCATGTTTTGCAGTCATTAATTTCCAAAAGGCCATTACCATGGCTTCGGTCATGGCAATGTCTGCAGACTCCTCAGTGTAGAACTAACACAGTTCTAACACTGAGGTGCTAACTCAGGGCGGGTTCTGCTCTTCCCTGGTTCCACTAGTCCTTTCTCCAAGCCTCTTGCCACATCTTAGCATTTTGGATGGTTTTCCTCACTTCCCTTGGGCCTTGGCAAATTGAAAGCCCTGGTTAATGTAGCCTTATGTGTGCCTGATGGAAGGGGGCTTGTACTAAAAGGAATTATGTGAAAGGCTAGTTTTGGTTAGAAAATTGGACCCCTCCTGGAAGGGTATTATGGATGTATTTATTAAGGGTTTTGCATCTCAAGACTGTGGTAACTTGAGACTAAACAGCTGTAGTTTGATTTACAAATTATTTGAAAACCTGTATAAAAGATCTGATGGCATATCTGAGCCCCTGCTCCATAAAGCCCAGGTTTTCTGTTCCCTCCTTTAGCCTCTGGGTGTGGTAAGTGCCGTTTGGCAGATGCTTCAGCTTAAAGCCCCGTAGTGAAGCGCGTTTGCGGTTCCCTGCATGTCTGTGGCTGGGATTGTGGCCTTGGCTCTTGCACTGAACAGCAGCATCTTGTACAACAGGGAGAGAGCTGCATTTTCTAAGATGTAACCCAATATTCCCCTGTTTCACAACCAGGAACCCCCCTGAGAGGTTCTGGTAACTAGGCTCAACGGTACAAGTCTTAAAGCAAATCAAAGTACTGATAGCATATGGCTGAGCTCGGACTCTCCTCCTCTGTTGATGAAGTTATGCAGATGCCACCACCTCAGCTGGCTTTTACACAGTTCTGACACTGCAGCGGGTTGCTGAGAGCTGGAAATGCTGCTGGGAAGCGGTTAGAAATTGCTTTCCTACTTTAGAATTGCAAATAGGATTCCAGCAAGGGCTTGTTTGTTTGGTTGGTTGGTTGGTTTTTTTTAATGTCCATTGGTAAAATCAACTTTGATAACTTGTTTTGTGTCACTGTAGTCTTTTATATTGTTTTTAATTAAATTGGATTAAAATATTAATGGCTGTCTAAATTACTCCTTGGCATGGACCTATTAAAGGGGTTTGTGGGGCAGAGGCCAGAGTAGAGGAAGCCCAAATGTTTATCTCATTACTGCCCCTGCTTCCACTTCTGCACCAGTCCAGCTGGTTTACCCGACTCTCCCCTGCTCAGTACATTTGCATCCCCCCCTTTAAACCAAACCAACACATACGTTTTGCTACATGCAAAAACCCAACAACCCAACCAAGCAGAAGTTAGCACAGTATTTTGAGTACCAAAGGTTTTATTGAAGTAAAATCAATTTAAGATCTTGGTAAAGCAAAGGTAGGTGATTCTTGTCTCTCAAGTACACAAAGCAAATGATTCTTTTCAGCTAAAAACCCACCATGTGGACCTAACTCCTGTAGCTCTTATTAAATAAGTAACCATTTGCCTTATGCTCTACTTCTTGTACTCTTTACAACAGGTTGTTCTAAGAAAGCATCAATACCTGTGCTTCCAAGAAAGCTTTCCAGAAAACACTGAATGAAGCAAACACGTGAGGGATGTTTATAATACTCAGGGCAAAGTAGGGGACTTTACCAGACTTCAGAATTGTTTTCCAGTGTGGTGAGTATCTTAATCCAATTTCCTCCTCAAAGTCTGGTCTCACCTTTGTTAGTGATAACAAGCTCCTCCTCTGGGAGCTCCCCTGCTCTGTGCTGTCACCAGCCAGGTCCCCTTTCCTGTGTTTGCTGTGACCCTGCCAGTGCCCAGTCCGTGCTTGGACTTTTCCAAAAGCTGGATGGTGATTCCCCGGTTGGAATCCACTCAAAGTCAGGGTTAGGCCTAGTGGCTTTATGCATGTCCACACTGCAAAGGGAGGGCATGCTGGTGACTGTGGAACTTCCCCAGGTCCCTGTAACGTAGTAGAAGTCTATTGCTACAAATACTGAATTGGGAAGAAACTCCGTTTTTCTCCTGCCTTGTAATACAGCTGGGTTCTGACTCCTGCCCCGTTTCTGTTACACAGAGGGAGCTGATCTGACTTACCCAGGGCAGGTGCTTCAAGGCCCAGCAACGTGTTACGACAGGAAAATTAAAGGAGAGTTGAAGCCTATTACCCTTGCAAATTCCTTTATGCCTTCAGGTCACTTTTGTTTAATCTCAGTTCTTGCTTCAACCTTCAAGATGACAACCTCTAGCTCTGTGACTAAATGCAGGTTTCCAGTAGCCATGTTTTCCCAGGGAATCATAGAATGGTCCAGGCTGGAAGGGACCTCCAGGGTCATCTAGTCAGACCTGTCTAGTCTAGACACCCCCAACTACACCAGGTTGCCCAGGGCCTTGTTGGCGTCTCACCTGGAAGACCTCCAGGGAAAGGGCCTCAACCACCTCCCTGGGCAACCTGTCCCAGTGGTCCACCACCCTCAGAGTAAAGAACCTACTCCTAGTATCCAATCTACATCTGCTCTTCTCCAGCTTGAAGCCATTGCCCCTCATCCTGTCACTACAGGCCTTTGGAAACAGACCCTCCCCAGCCTTCCTGAAGCCCCTTCAGGGACTGGAAGGCTGCTCTGAGGTCTCCCTGGAGCCTCCTCTTCTCCAGGCTGAACAACCCCAGCTCCCTCAGGTTGTCCTCGGAGCAAAGGCGCTCCAACCCCTGATCACTTTCATGACCCTCCTCTGGACCCACTCCATCAGGTTCGTGTCTTTCATACAGCCCTGCATAAGTACTCCAGGGGAGGTCTCACCAGAGCAGAGCAAAGTGGCAGAATCCCCTCTCTGGATCTGCTGGCAACACACCTTTTGATGCAGCCCAGATGTGATTGGCCTTCAGGGCTGCAAGTGCCTGCTGCCTGCTCGATAAGAATAAGACAGACAAATTGAAACACCCCTAATTTTGTGCTTTTATTGCTTTATCTAAATCATCCACCACTTGCTGCAGCTTCTGGAGGCTGGGGTGGACATTCTCCTCCATCCACTCCTCTATGGTGCACGTATGGAAAACCTGCTCCATGGCTGCCTGGAGGTCTTGCACCACAGCCTTCCACTTGGCTAGGAGACTGAACAGAAGGAAGAAAATCACATTTGGAGTGAGCTCTGCCTTAAGGGAGGGCCTCGCTGTGCCTCTCCTGGGGAGCACAGGCCTTAAAAGGACTTTACAGGGAACGAAGCATCTATTGCAAAAGCTCAAAGGGGAATTTAATTCTGCTTTTCAATCAGGGAGAGTGGATGCAGTTGAACATTCACCTTATTGCAGCAAAAAACACGTATAAATTAGGCATTTAGTGTGAATTGGCATCAAGCTGAAAAGCCCAGAGAGTGGAAGGGAGTGGGGAAAAGGGGATGAGTTCTGCTCCAGCCCTGCTGCAGCTCCTGCGTGAGGCAAACACCTCTGCAAGAGGCAACAGCTCCGCATCGGAGTAACTCCCTGTACAAGGGAGAGCTTTTCCAGCACTCATTTTATCCTTGTATTTGCAGAAATTGTTCAACAGAAAACAAACATGTTCTTCTGTTTAAAACCAGATTATGAATAGTCCACGTTGTTTGATTTCTGCTGGTGCTTCTGAAATAATCCTGGGAAGAGGTAAGGACTCAGAACTGTCTGGACCCGGGTGCCCAAAATACGACAGACTTGATTCCCCCTTGTAATGCAAAATGAGTGGCATTACCTTACTGCATCTGGCTGGAAGTGATGCATTATTATAGGGTGAAGAATCCTCCTTTTTCTGTGGTAGGGGCTGAACCAGCCTGTGACGTATCTGCAAAAGGGCGTTAGTAGGAGCGGTTTGTAAAACGGCAGCGAAACAGGCGGTTTTGGCAGCGACCAGGCCTTGCCTGAACCTCACAAACAGCGAGAATGCTTAAGGAGTAAGTAAACAAGATAGAAGGAGAGGGAATGGCTGCAAGCTGCAGCAGGGCAGGGTTAGGCTGGACATTAGGAAAAAGTTGTTCACAGAAAGAGTGGTCAGGCACTGGAACGGGCTGCCCAGGGAGGTGGTGGAGTCCCCATCCCTGACTGTGTTTCAGAGCAGATTGGATGTGGTGTTGAGGGATCTGGTGTAGGGGAGAACTTGTAGAGTAGAGCTGATGGTTGGACTTGATGATCCCAAGGGTCTCTTCCAACCAAAATGATCCTACGATAAACTTCAGTCTGTGTCTCTTTGGAAGTAGCTTGTAAAAGACTGTTCCTGGTGGGTGAGAGCAACTGACCCTCTGCTGCATTTTAAGTCTGATTTAAAATTCCTTTTTCTGTAACTGCACCCTTATAGAAAATCATTTTAAGTAACAGTAAGATTTTATTTGGGAAAGAACATTGCACTGGTGAGGTCCCAGTTCGAGTGCTGTGTCCAGTTTTGGGACCCTCATCACACTAAAGACATTGAGGTGCTGGAGAGGGTCCAGAGAAGGGCACTGGAGCTGGAGAGGGCTCTGGAGCACAAGTCTGATGAGGAGCAGCTGAGGGAGCTGGGGGTGTTCAGCCTGGAGAAGAGGAGGCTGAAGAGGAGGCTTCTCACCCTCTACAAATCCCAGAAAGGGGGGTGTAGCCGTGGGGGAATCAGTCTCTTCCCCCAAGGAACAGGCGATGGGACAAGAGGAAATGGCCTCAAGTTGCACCAGGGGAGGTTCGGGTTGGAAATTAGGAAAAATGCTTACACAGAAAGGGTTATCAAGCCCTGGAATGGGCTGCCCAGGGAAGGGGTTGAGGCACCATCCCTGGAAGGATTCAAAAGACAGGTTGACATGGTGCTCAGGGACATGGTTTAGTGATGGGTTTTTGTCAGATTTAGGTTGATGGTTGGACTAGATGATCTTAAAGGTCCCTTCCAACCCAGATGACTCTATGATTCTTGAAATGAAGCAGCAGATACTGTTAGGGATTCTGCTGAAACACACTAGATTTACATCTAAGCGTTACGCTCCACTGAGGTGTCAGTGTCTCAGGGTGCAGTGACCGAAATGCAGAGCTGGATGTTGAGTCACTGTCACAAAAGCCCCATTTTGAGAGGACAGAGCCCCCAAACCCCTCCGAGAGCCCCAAGATCAACATCAGCCACCTCACCTGTTCCTTTCTAGAAGCTCATCCACGGATGACTTGAGGTAGAAACTAACTTGCGTCACAAGCGCGAGGATGTTGCTCCCAGGAAAGGTCCCCAGGCTCGGGCTGGACAAAGAGGATCCCTGAGTTTCTGAACTTACTGTCCAACGAGAAGCATCTCAATCCCCCAGATGGAATTTTACCTCATGAAAGTTTCAGTTTCCAGGTTGGACATTCCCAGGAGCTTTTCCACATTTTCTTTAGTCTTTTCAGAATAGCCACCTGGCAGAAGACAGCAGAAATAAGTAAAAAGAACCTCGATAAACCAAACTGTTCATAAAAGTGGGTTGTTTTTTTTTTCTGGAGTGCTCAGCATTGGCTTCGCAGTTCTCTTTGGGTGAAGATTTTTTTAGAAGGTAAACTGGAAGTGAGACATGGAAAAAAAAACTGGGAGTGGGAGTAGGACAGTGTCTTTCCCACAGCGGGGAAAACACTTGCTTGCTCTGAGCTTCCCATTTAGGGCACTGGGTATTTTTGGTGCCTTAGTACGAACAAGTAAGCTGCGGGGATTTTATTGTGAAAATAAGAAATGCAGAAAGACAAAAAATAAAAATTCTATTTTCAATTGCCTGGAAAGAAAAACCAGAAGCGAGAGGAAGCATTTAACCAGTCAGTGCACTGCCTGGAGCAATTCTGGGGAAAAGCAGTTAGCTCAAACGAAGCGTTTACACATAAATGTGAACTCATCTACATCCCGTATCGGGGACATGGGAGATGGAGAAGTTATTGCTCATAACTCAGACCAGGATCACAGAATCATGGAATCATTTTGGTTGGAAGAGACCCTTGGGATCATTGAGTCCAACCATCAGCCC
>VZTM01013330.1:117883-135802 GCA_013400555.1 Jacana jacana
GGCTGACCGCGGTACCGCCAGTCCGTATCGATTGCTTTGGCGTGCCGCTGCCACCGTCGTAATCCGCTGTAAAACGCTAGATCACGGCGCCCTCCTCTGGTTCTGGTGCCTCGCTGCTGCCCGGTGTCTCCGCCCCGGTGAGACTCCTCTGCTGCTCCCACCTTGGTTCTATGATAGATTGCCCTTGCCTTGTCTGAAGCGTCGTTGCTCGGCGGCTGATTGCTTTCCCCTGGCAGGCTGGCGAGGAGGGCCGAGCGCATCGCTCTGTGNGGGCAGCGGTTGGCACCTCCCGCCCGGCAGCAGCGGCCGCCGTCGCCGGGAATGGAGGTGCCTAGGCCCCCGCGGGCAGAGGGGAGCGGCCTGTGGGACCCTGTGGGAGGGCGGCCTGTCACCCCCGGGCGTGAAAGAGGGATAAAAATTGTGTGTATTTGTAAATATGCAGGTTTATACTCAAAAGGAGGGGTCAGTTGCGATACTGGCACTGGCCTGCGACCGGGTCTACCTGGTCTCTGGTGGGATGAAGTGACTCGGGAGTGGTGAGGGCTCTCTCTTATCCGGGGCTGTCGCTGTGCTCCCTCCCTAGCGCCAAGAAGAGCAGAGACCAGCAAGAGTCGCGGTGGAGGTGGCTGAAGGCAGCATTCCTGCTTTGCTCTGCTGCTCTCTGTGGCCTCCTGAGCTGGAGCTACCTGAGTGCTGAGGATGGGGTCACGGAGGTGCTGGCTCATCGCAGGGAGAGGCTGCAGGACAGGTTCATGGAGATCCCCTGCTCTGAGGACTACGACAGCCACAAGAGATTTGAAGGTACCTGGGTAGGGTTGAGGGTTGCCCAAAGCGGGGTGAAGCAGTCTCAAGGGAACTGTAGCAGGCTGACTGCTGTCCAGGGCTGTGGAACCGAATTTGTGCTGCAAAGCTCCAGTGTTTCTAACACCCGGCTGCTGGGTGTATTGTTTAAATCCCCAGATGTTCATGCCTGTTGAGCCAGCCCAGAAGTGGCTGCAGCTGAGAGGGTTTTCTGTCATTCCTACCTAATTCCCTTCTGAAACTGCTTTGCGTAGGCTGTATGAAATAAGCATATATGTATCTGTTCCTAGTGTCTTTTCATGCTCTGTTGATTCCTGTAATGGGCTTATGGGTGAGTTTGTTACTGGTAAATATCATACGGAGTGTGGCACAGAACTGGTTTAGGATATTGTCTGTGCCACTGGCATGTAGAAATGGCACAGATGCCAGTTTCTGACACGCTTGTTTTGAGGTGTGTGTGTGCTGCAGCTTCTGATGCTGCCTGCAAAGCAATTCTCTGTCTTTACGTCCACAGAGCCTGTTTTCTGCCAAATTGGTCCTGGTTTCACCTGGCACTTATTTCTTTGGAGTGCTGGTGGTGGATCTTCCAGAGAAAGGGAGGACCCTTCATCTCTGATGAAGAGCAGTGAGAGTCTAACTTGCAGGTTGCATGGATGAGCGATGCTGGTGTTCTTTCAGATTTGCAAAGTGTATCTTTGTGAGCATTTTGAGCTGGAACTGCTGCCAAAATGCAGTTCTGCTCTTGCTTTTTGTCAGCCTACCTTTATGTCTAGCTGTGTGTTGACTGAGAAGCTACTGCGTTTAAAACTAAATATTTCTGAGTTAGTTTTTAGCTGAATCAGTTGTTTTATCAGGTTTATTATGTGGCTGACAAAACACTTGCTGACATAGAGCTGGATATGGTGTGGAGGCTGGAAGAAGCTGCTTGGAGTTGAGAAAGACCAAGATGATCAAAGGGCTGGAGAACATGCCCTGTGAGGAATGTGTGAGGAATGAATTGTCTCTTTCTCCTGGAGAGGAGAAGGCTTGGGAGGAATCACATCACAGTATTAAAGGGAAGCTACAAAGAGGATGGAGGCTCCCCCCTCACAAGGAGCCATGTGGAGAAGGCAAGGGGCAATGGGTACAAATTGCACTGGGCAAGGCTTCATCTTGATAGAAGAAAAGGTTTTTATAGAGAGAAGAATCAGTCACAGGAACAATGTCCCCTCGGGTGTAGTAGAGTCCCAATGACTGGAGGTTTTCAAGGTGTGATTGATCCTAGTGGCAGATAACCTCAGCCAGGCTTCCTTTACCACAAAAGGCTGAACCGGGTGATCTTTTGAGGTTCCTTCCAACCCAGGCTGTTTTATGACTCTGATTTCTAACTTTCTTCTGGTGCCAATTTTTTTTAGAAGGTGTTCATCAAGCTGCAGCTGTGATGTGGCACCCCAAAAGCGTGGTGGCAATTCCCCCTGCCCTCCCCAGGTGCCTGGTCCTGGTGCTGTTGGTCGAAAGGCTTGTAACACAACCCCAAAGTTCAGATGTAGCCTGTGGTCAGATGGCTTTTCCTCAGGGCTGCTACTGGAGCATCTTTTTTGGATGATTCATCAACCCAGGAGGAACACAGGGGAGTCATCTGCTGGATCTTTGCGTGCTGTTTACTTTTGTGATTGATTTTGGATTTTAGCAGATGTTTATATGTGTTTCCCCGGACTGTGCTTTCAGAAAGAGATCAGTGGTATTAGAAAAGTGTGAACATCTGCTTTCTTAAGCTCTTAATTGGAGCCGTGCTGTGTGATAATGAACTTCGCTCGGGGTTAAGTCTCGTCTCCCGCCTGGTGCCCACCAGAGGGTGGTGCTGAGCTGCTGAGCCTTGCTGTCCCGCCGAAGCTGAGCTCCTTCCTCCGCCTGTGAGTCGCTGATAGCTCAGCGCGGCAGTAAATGCGGATTAGGGTTCTCTGCCAAACTGGATTCAGCTCCGGAGCTTTAGTCACTTTGTTTGAAATAGCTTTCTGCCACTCAATAGCTTTTCATTCTCTGTCTTTCCACCGGCTTGACATCCGCAGCTGCTGGCTCTGTGTCAGCAGGAGGCACATTCCTGCCATCACTTGGTGTCTGAAGCTCAGCTGTAAAGTTTCCACAGTGAAGAGGAGCACCTGTGCCTGCTTCAGACTGAACTAGTGCAACTGAGCTCCTAGTTAGCTTCGAATGCTGGTGGCAGAGCAGTGGCTTTATTTCCAGAGCACTGCCTGCCAGTAAATATGCTTCATAAAGAATAAAATGTGTTATTTTTCAGAGGCCAAGCACTTAACTTACATCTGTAGAAGACAGGGTGTTCTGCAAGCATTATCCCATCTTCAGGCTGAACCCTGTGGCTGGATCTTGGCTATTTCAGCTGCCCTGAGACTTGGTTAACTCCTTGTAACTACTGTGGCTACTGGTGTGTCTGATGGAACTCCTGTGTGCTAACATACTGTGTGGGTGTACAAAACATCCATGGGCGCTGCCCAGGAGACAGCTTTTGGTGCTTGTTCCAGAGACTGAATCTGTGCACGTGGAAAACAGGAAAAGGCCTAGCAGAGGGAAAGGTCTAGGTTCATGTCCGATACATCTTCGCTGCCTGTTGTCCTGCTTTGAGATGGATTACATTAGGGGAACATCAAGACGGGGCTTTTTTCTCAGCTGACTCATCCTGATCTTGGCAGCCTGTGGTTCTCGGTTCTTCTACTTTAAGTGGAAGACAAAACTGCAGTTTTGGCACTTGGATTCTTGTATTACTGTTTTCTGTGCACTGCACAGGAGCAGGGGCTGTAGGGGCCATGGTGTTTTGGTATGCTCCTCCTTTACCTTGATGGAAAAAATGCAATTCTTGGATCCAAAGCCAAGTGCCTTATTAGATAATCAGCGAATTGTCAGAGATGGAAGGGACCTCCAGAGATCACCCAGTCCAACTCCCCTGCTAAAGCAGGGTTGCCCAGAGCACATTACTCAGGACTGCACCAAGTAGGGCTTGAAGGTCTCCAGAGAAGGGGACTCCACACCCTCCCTGGGCAGCCTCTGCCAGGGCTCTGCCACCCTCACCCCAAAGGAGTTTTTCCTCATATTTGAATGGAATTTCCCATGTTCCAGCTTGTGCCCGTTGCCCCTTGTCCTGTCACTGGGAACCACTGAGAAGAGTCCAGCTCCATCCTTCTTGATCCCACCCTTCAGATAAACATAGGTACGGTCTCCCCTCAGCCTTCTCTTCTCCAGGCTAAAGAGTCCCAGCTCTCTCAGCCTTTCCTCATCAGGGAGATGCTCCAATCCCTCCATCATCTTTGTTGCCCTAGGATGGACTCTCTCCAGTAGTTCCCTGTCTCCTGACCTGGGGAGCCCAGAGCTGGAGGCAGTATTTGTAGTTCATTCATAAGTGAATGATTCTGTGTCTACTAGGCACAGATCTAGGAAGGTATTGGGTGCTTTGTTACACTGCCTCTCTCCTGAGTGCAGATTCTTCAAGTAAGGTCTTATCACTTCAGTTCTTCCACCTCCTGTGGTATCTTAGACAAAGGTGACACATTTCTTAAGACTAAAATTGCTTCCAAACAGACTGTTCTGATTTTTTTCTTAGCATTCATCCAGCATTTGTGCCTTCCTGTTGGTACCTGCCTGACTTTATGCTGGACTATTTTGTTTTTTCTTGGTTTTCTTCTCAGTTTAAAAAAGCTGCTGCCGTTGCCTTTAGAACGCCTCCTGCTTCCAGTACTGTCTCTGCCAGGTCTTTGTCAGGGACCCTCAGGGTGTAACTGTCATTTGGCCAAATGTGGACTCTCCAGTACTAACCATTCCAAAGGTTACAGTCTGTGCTGTTGTTTATAGCTGGAAATAGAAAGTGCAAATCTCTTCTGAAATCAGAAGTCTTTGCTAGGGTCCTTTTTGCAGAATGTCACACACGAAAACTCTCTTTAGACAGGTTTGTCCTGGAGTATTGAATTTCTCCTTTGAACTTACACTTCCCCACCTCTTCTCTCTCCTTGAATACCAGCTTTCCCGTGTGTCTAAGACAATTTTATTTGCCTTTAAAGCAGAGACCTTTTCAGTGGCAGAAGGAAAATAATTCCCATGTTCTTGCCTGTAGTCAAGAGAGAGTCTTTATTTTCTGTGCTCAGCTTTCTCCAAGCCCATTAAAATCTCTTTTTCCTCTCTCAGCTCGTTACCTCAGCCATTTTTAATCCTGGTTTTTAAAAGGACTATAAAAAACCTCAGTGTCCTGCCTGCAGGCACACTTGTGCTTAGTAACACTGTTGACATCTTTATACCCAACAAAACGTTGGGTGCGGTGTGGAGTGTATGGTGTGTGATTTCTGATGGATGGCTGCTGTTCTGCAAATCTTTGAGTGGATCTTGGGGTTACTAACAAAATGCTTGCTGAGTTTTTTTTCAGTTCCAGGAACCAAAATTGGTTCCTCTTTGGCTGTTTGTTTTTGTGGTTGATTTTTTTGTTGTTATTAGCATGCATCTGAGTTTAAAATTGGGTGCTGGGAGCTGTTATTGCCTCAGCCATCTGTCTTGCTCTTGGGGTGAGTAGTTGGTAGCCTGGAGGCAGAGATGTCTCCTCCCTGGCAGTTGGCTCCTGAGATGCTCTTCAGCCTGGCATTCAGAAGTGAAGAACTGATTTTAATCTGCCGCTGCCGAGTGCGTGATGGAGCCTTTAAAGCACAGCCACATAAAAGGTGTATGGTTTTGGTAGGGCAGACAAGTAAGAGTTTGCAATCTTTGCTGGCTGCCACTTGCTCTCCAGAACTGCTAGGTCATAGGCCTTGGAGGAACACAGCGTTTCTGGTGCTTGCATTTTTATTGCAAATTTGTGGTGCTTACTCTGCAAATTGTTGGTTCCTGGAACCGAGATCGAATAATGCATGAATTTCCTCAAAACCCATGCTTAGATTTTCTGGTTGCAGAGGGAATATTTACAGTGTGCCCGAAATATGGCACAGAAGCTTCCCCTCTCTCTGCTCCCTCCACTCCCAAATTTGTAATTTGGAACAACTTTTGGAGTTAAATCCAGCTGGTGGCCGGTCACCAGTGGTGTTCCTCAGGGCTCAGTACTGGGGCCTTTCCTTTTTAATATCTCCATTGATGATGTCGATAGGGACATGGAAAACACTATCAGTGAGTCTGCAGATGACACCAAGTTGGGTGGGAGTGTTGATCTGCTTGAGGGCAGGGATGCTCTACAGAGGGACTGGGATAGACTGGATGGATGGGCCAATGTTAATGGCATGGCCTTCAACAAGGCCAAGTGCCAGGTCCTGCCCTTGGGCCACACCAACCCCATGGATGGCTACAGGCTTGGGGCAGTGTGGCTGGAGCTGCCTGGCAGAAAAGGACCTGGGGGTGCTGGTTGAGAAGCAGCTGAACATGAGCCAGCAGTGTGCCCAGGTGGCCAAGAAGGCCAAGGGCATCCTGGCTTGCATAAAGAATAGTGTGACCAGCAGNGGAGGTGGTGGAGTCCCCATCCCTGACTGTGTTTAAGAGTAGATTGGATGTGGTGTTGAGGGATATGGTGTAGGGGAGAACTTGTAGAGTAGGGCTGATGGTTGGACTTGATGATCCCAAGCGTCTCTTCTAACCTAAATGATTCTATGATTATGATTCTGCCCTCTAAAGCCCTTGTTGGTTTGAATTCTGTACCTTTGGGGCTGGTGCCATGCAAAGTATTGTTCTTGAACATGCAAAGCATTTTTGGGCTGCTGCTAGAATTTGTAGTTTTTATGGTGGGTTGTTTTTGGATATCGTTATGGTTTCTGATCAATGGTGTGTTTTGATTCTGCTCTTTTCTTTAGCTTGCAGGGTCAGGAGGAGAGTGAGCTGTGGGATCGGTGCTTCTAGTTCATTCTTGTCACACTGCTGGGTTCTGTGCTGGCACTGATAAATGAACACTCAAGAATGTAATGTCTCACATTATTTTAGAGCACTGGTGTCCCAGGTCATCTTCAAATAATTCAGTGTGTTCTCCCCAGAGCTGTAATCTTGGGCTGGTTCAGTGAATTGTTGCTGGGTAGTCAAAAAACGCCATGACTGATCCGGGTTGTAATCCAGTTGCTTTCCTTATCCCCCTCCGTGTTTAAACAGTCTGTTGGTGTGAGTGCCTTTGACTTCAATTTAAGCACGTGTCAAACAAGGGAATTCTCCCTCCCCAAGCAAGGGAACAGCACGTATAATTCGGTGTGTTTGTTGTTGCCAGTACTCAGCCCTTTCGACTCGCACATCTTTCGCATTGATTCTCGCTCCTCTTGAAACACTGGTGTAACCAGAGGGCTGGATCAGGATTTATCTGGTTGGAAGGAGTGGAAATTCCTACAAAGCACCAGCGTTGTGGCAAAATTTCTCTTCCTGTCAGTCTGTGGTCATTGTTATCACTAGTCGCTTTGGATCGGAGCAGACCGATTGATTGATTGATTTCTTTCCAGGAGTTCCACCCTCCCTTCTGTTCCTCATGAGCAAATGGTCCTTGCAGAGGAGCTCGGTTCAGTGGCAGCGAGTGCATCGGCAGATGTCAGAAAATACACTCAGCCCAACCTTTCTGTGGCTTCTTGTCTATGTATGGATCTTCCCGTTAAGTGCCACGTGTGCCACCCCGAGATCTCTGGTGGCTCAGAATTGATCTTCTTGCCTGAAGACTGTTGTGGGCCAGACTTTTAATTTTATAGGAACTTTACACACGTATTCTTCATCTGGAACTCTGACTGCTGGCTTTTATTTTTTTTTCTACAAGTGTTTAAAATTGAAT
The DNA here is from genome assembly GCA_013400555.1 of Jacana jacana. Lineage (NCBI taxonomy): Eukaryota > Metazoa > Chordata > Aves > Charadriiformes > Jacanidae > Jacana > Jacana jacana. The sequence continues at coordinate 125,439 of VZTM01013330.1, forward strand.
GCTAGATTTCTTAGCAATGAATTTTAAGAGACTTTTTTTTATTACATATGTCCAAGCGGTGAGCTTCAGGACGCTTTTGTGAAGAGTCTCATATATGAAGCTGCCCTTCAAGATATATTTGTATAGACACCCTATACAAAATGTTATTTGTTTCCTTTTGACTCCTGTGTTTGGGGGAGACAGGGCTGAGCAAATCTGAAATATGCTGGCTTTCTCCTGGTGGTACGATTGGGAATGTTCAAATTCGCTGCTTTTCTGGTTACTATTGCTTTTCCCAGAGATTTCCAGTGGACAGGAGGGAAAGTGGTGTAGTTTAGATGAGTCCTGAGGACTTGAATCTGTGCAGAGGAAACATGGATGCTGTCTGGTTTGTCTACTCTCTGATAATTATGGTGCAAAACACGTCAAAATGGAGATGCCACTGTCTTGTGGTTGAAGTGATCTAAAATACTCTGAGACTGCCAACAACCTTTCTGAATGTTGTCAATCTGAAAGGGAAAGGGGAGTGGAAGAACGTTAATGGACACTTCTTTTGAACCTTGCTTGAAAGATGATCTCTTTATTTTTTTTCCTCTTCCTCTGTGTTTCAGGGTGCACCCCTCAAAAGTGTGGGAGAGGTGTGACCGATGCAGTCATCACAAGGGAAGAAGCTGAAAGAATCCGTAGGTAATCTGACTTTTAGCTCTTAACATAACTGCCTGTAGAGGTAATGACAGTGTGCAGAGTTTAAGGTGTGGCACAGAGCTCCTTTGCTGAAGGAGGATGTGTTAAACTGGTTAAAACACCAAACTGTTTTTTTTTTTGTTTTAAAAGCCATTTTCCAGTGGATAAAAACTGCTTCCAGTGGAGGTGGTTCTCTTTCATGCAGAGTCTGCCTCGCTCTGTGGGGCATGAGCGTTCTAGAGAAGAACAGAAAATGAATGAAATAAGTTCTAATGAGTTTCTCACTTGGCCTTCTGTTACATTTGGCTTTTAAAACCAGACCAAAATAACATAGGCCTCCTTTCAGCTGAGTCTCTTTATTGAGCTAGTGCTGACCCTGTTGTCCTCTATGAGCACAACGTGATGAGTTTTAATCAAATAGTAGGGGAGACTGTCGACTGATGCAGTTAGACAAGTCATCAGCCTGTTTGGGTGTCACCTTGCACTTGATAATCGTGTCGGTGGGGAATATCAGTGCAACGCTCCAAGCCCCAGGCAGCTGGTACCAGCACTTTGGTCACTGGTCGGGGCGGCCGCTCTCTGCTTTCAGATTCAGTCGGGCTGGCTTTGCCAGAGCCTTTCTGCATCGTGCAGCTTTATTTGTGCTGCCCCCTAAGAATCAAGATCTGGATTTGGTTTTATATTTCATCTTACTCAGCCAGAATATATTTGAAGGACTCGGTTTTGGGGGTGTTGGGGGGGGTTTATGGGAGGGGGCTGGTAGCATAGAAGTGTTCTGCAACGTAGATGCTTTATTTTCCTGACAGGCTGCAAGATTCAGGTTCAAATAAACTACAGCTTCTATTAACTCAACCAGGTTATATCTAATGCATCAAATACCAGTTACTGAAGAGTTACATGTTGTAAAAAGTGACTTTAAAGGACAAAGTAACAAGACTTAGTTCTCATCTGAGGTTATTGTTTTGCCTGCAGAATAGCAGAGAGGGGACTGTCCTTGGGAGGATCTGATGGAGGGGTGAGCAGTGTCCTGTTACTTTTTATATTCTTTTACTGCCAAGGCAAGATTATAAATGCATTTTTAGGGCTTGAGGAGAGGAGATGGAGAACTTTTCTTTCCATTCAGGCTTGGAAAAAAACTTGTGTGGAAAGTTATTTTATTGCCCATTAATACTTCTGCTAGCAGTGTAATTTGTGACTTCTACAATACAGTTGACACTTCTTATTATTCATTTTAGTTATTTCTAGCACCTCTCTTGAACTGATTTTCTCTTTGCCATCTGGAAGCAGTTACTGCAGCAGAACTGCTCAAGTCTGACTTCTTTAAACTAAATTACAGTGGTTCACAGCGTCAGGTAAACATTGCTTTTGTGTAGTGACAAAAAATGCCATGTCATGTCCTGAGCAGACCTTTGAATAATATTATTCAAATGAAAACAAACCTGCTTCTCTTCAACAGGCACATTTATTTTAATTTCTTTCTCCTTCTTTGCCCTCAAGATGTTTTTCTGGTTGAACAGAAACTGTTTCTTGAGTGTTTGTAAACACAGTTGCTTTAGGCCCTGCCCACCTGAAACAATCTATTTAAAAGATTTAACGTTCCCTGTTCAGTTCTGTCGGGATTTTTTTCAGTTCTGCAGCTGCATAAATTGCCACTTGGCCTCAGTTCCCCCTCCTGGAGGGATCTGTGGCTTAACTCCTGTCATTCGTGATGCCAAGTGGGTTTCCTATCCTCTTCTTCTGGTATCTCTATGTGTTTGGTTTGGTTTTTTTCTTCCACAAAGGGGGATTAGAAGGGTGATGTGTAACACAGCTTTGTGGATTTGGACCACAGAAACATAATGTCCAGCTAGGGGTCAGGGAAGTGGGGAAGCCGAGGCACAGAAAGCTCATGAGAGACGTGAGGGGAGTTGACCCCGCTGCCCGATGCCCAGAGCTGAGGTGGGATCCTCAGCTGGCTGATTTGGACAAGAAGCCAGAGTATCAGACAAATATAAATCCATCCTCTGCATTGTTTTGGAAGCATCACTGAGTTGTTGGGTTTTGTGTTTTTTGGTTTCTGGTTTGTTTGTTTGTTTTTTAAAAAGGGGAGGGAAATGGGTGGGGAAAGAGATGATTCTATGACTGCAGTAAAGTAAGTGTGTTAAGGCATGTGGTGTCCACCGAGAGGTCTGGGCTCTGATCCAAGCCTTCTCACATTCCCCCTAATCAGTAAATGGGAGGAAGCTCCTGCAGGCTGTCGCTCCTTGAGGGGAAGCTGCAAGAAGTGTGTATTTTTACATCGAGGCCTGATCCAAAACAGCGGCTAAACACTGAAAGAAGCTGCAAACAAGAGCTGACCAGTGTTTCTGAGATTATATTTAGGAGGAGCCTTTAAATGCAATCTCTTCCCCTACTTGCTTCTACTCCTTTCCCCCTTGTTCTGTTTTCCTCTTTTTCAGCGTGCGTGCTTGTATTTCTTGTGTCGTGAGTTTTTTCCCAATAGTGCTGTCTTTGCTCCCAGGTATCATTAAATGCTGATGGGTGTGTGCTGATGACGTATAGATGAAACTGTCCATCTTCATCTGAGCCTTTCATCTTTCCCAGGTCTCTCACCTGCATGGAATACACAATGTTTCGGGTCTTCCTTCATCCGGCTGCTTTGCCCGTCTGCCTTTCAAGCTTCAAGCCTGTTGGATTAGGTCTGGCTTGTTGCTTTAAATTTTTTAGGCTTTAGAGTGTTTGGATAATTCTATCCAGTTAGGTCTGTTGTTCTAAGACTAATATTTTACCTTAAAAATTCCTTAAATAACTCCTTGTTTCTGTTGAATTCTTTGTAATTCTTTAGCCACTTTGATCTCTCCACTATTCCAAATAAAACTTCTTCAGATTTCTACTGTTTTCATTCCCTCTGATTTCTTTTCAGCCCCTTTTTAAGCAATGTGTCTGACTTGTCTTTGTCATCCTTCTTATGCTTTGAATTCACAGAAGTGGATTTGTGTCTGTGTCTGGCTGTAACTTTATTTAAAGACCTAAACTTGCAGTTTGTGACTGTCGCTTCTCTCCTCCCTTTGTTTGCTGCCTTTTCTGCTTCCTTGGAGTTTTGAAGTAAGCACAAAAACTTGCTTCCCTTTCCATCCTTTTGCTGAGAAAGTCCTGGCAAGCATGTGAATTACTGAAATCTCCCAGGAGTCGTGCCCCGGTTTTCATGCTGAGCTTCCTTTCTTATTTTTCTTTGTCATTTTTGCTGGGTTTATTTTTATTTACACACACAGAGTGAGGCTGGAAGAGGCCATTGTACCATTGTAATCTGCTAGTCTGACTTTGAAGAGAATCCAAACAGGAGCGTCTTCTCTACCAGTATCTGCTTTCCTTTGTATGTGTCTGTGAGATAGTTTTATACTCTGCTCCTCATTCACAGAGTGTGAATCGCATTAGTTCTCTTGCTCTTTGCCTTGGCGGAAGTTTTTTCCCTTTTTATCAAGATAATGACCTTTCCCTTTCTTCCCCACTGAGTGTTTTCTTCCCCACTACCTCTGCTTGTGGTGCTGCTTTAGCATGACTCAGCCACTCGTGTCTTTGGAGGTGCTGCTGTCATAACATCTCCTGAGTGTAAATGAAAGGATTCATTTACTCTCAGAGCTTTGAGGCACCATCCGCTCCAGAAAAGCAGTCCCTTGGTGCAGTCTGTCTCCGGGGGGTGGGTGGGTACCAGAACTGGCATGAGTAGCCACCCAGAGCTCCCTCTTGCAGGGGAAAATGAAATTAAATGTCTTAATCACTGGGAGAAGCAAACCCCCTGTGTAGCTGTGATGCCAGACAAGGGTTTCTGATGTGGGTCTGTGTAGAACAGTGGTTCTTCAGGCCATATCCCTCCTTATTCTGCTTCCAGCCCTCCCAACCCGACTCTGCCATCCTCAAAATGCTGTCTGCTCTGTGTTTTCCAGGGAGAGAATAAAGCCTCTGCCTAATACTTGTCCTCTACTGCAGGCTGCACGGGTTTTCTTCCTCATTAGTGTCCTGATAGAGCTTAGGAAACGCATAGAAGTGAAAGACATACTTGGCCTTTGACTCTGCCTACAGCTGTGTGTTGGTGTGGGCAGCTGGACTCGGCTCCCAGGAGCTGGAGAGGGGCTGGTTGTGGCTGATCTGTATCTAGTGTAAATTTGTATTTGGCCACAGAATCCAGGAGGAAATTTAAATTCCACAGTAATCATCTCTGCCTCCGGCAACGCGAATGATGCGTGACTTAGATTGGTTATACATGTGTCTCATAATTAATCAGTGTAATGTTTAAGAGGCGTTACCCTAAGATTGTAACCCTTGTCTCTCTGCTCTCAAGATTCAAGTAGGGAAGGCTGTTCACAGGGGGTATGTGTTTTAGGGGCTGTGAGACCACCTGCACTCACAGCCAGGCTGATGTTGCCTGGGAATCGGTGACCATGTAGAACCTCAGAGGGACAATCACCTCTGAATGGGCTGCCCAGGGAAGTGGTTGAGGCACCATCCCTGGAGGGATTCAAAAGACAGGTTGGCATGGTGCTCAGGGACATGGTTTAGTGATGGGTTTTTGTCAGTTAGGCTGATGGTTGGACTAGATGATCTTAAAGGTCCCTTCCAACCTGGATGATTCTACTATATTTGTACTTTTTTTTTTTTAAAGTTCAATTTCCTTTCCAAATAAGTTCTGTGAACCAGGATATTGGGTTAGTTCTGTTAACATTCTCTGGGAAATAGGTGTGTGGGTATGTGTGTTTGCAGTGTTCCTGCAGAATGTAGGTAGGCTTTGTTAGAGCTTTCTGCCTGGGAGCAGTGGCCCGAGTTGCAGGCTGACCCTTGAGCCGATACCTGAACTTGAAGTTACGGTGTTGACACAGGCTTCCACCAAGGTGTTTGCCTCAGTGGAGGAAATGATGGTCAAAATGTTTAATGTTCTGAAATGGCCAAAATTAATGCATTTCAGTTTCTTGCCAAGGTAGCGGTTAAAGAGCTCTGTGTTCCTGTGTCATCGAGTCCCTGTTGATGTTTGGCATTCAGTTGTTTCCCCCTGTCTGAAAGCCTGAAAACCACTTCAGATTCCCTTTTCAGTTGTCTTCATCTGGCTCTTCTAGGCTTTGTATCATAGCTATTATCTTTCCAGCTATGGATACCTATGGTTCTTGGGGATGTCTTTTACTGATTCATTTCCTCACTTTGGATCTTTGCAAGCTGTAATCATCTGGTGCTTGAAGAGTGAGAAGAACTCTCTGTGTTTGGGAAGCCTGTTGAATGCATTTGAAAGGCAATTTTTAAAAAACTAAATTCATCTTTTCAGGTATATCTTGCTACTTCTCCTTATAGTCTACTTCAGTGTGACCACAAGCTTACTTTTGAAACTACACAGAAGTAGTTTTACTTTGAGCTGTAGCTTAGATTGTTGTGCAGAACTAAAAACCAATAAATGAAAATATTTTGCTTCTGAAGCTTGAGTAAATCTTACTACAAGAGCTGTTCTTGCATGAGTGTGAGGTTACCTGTTTCCTGAAGAGTCCTCTGAGGCTTTTGGAGAACTTCTTGTGGGAAGAGGAGGTCTGAAAAGCTTATGCTATTTCCACTTGGACAGCTTGTTACTGATCAACAGCCACTTTTGGGTATGTTTATTAAAAAAAGGTGGTGGTTATTTGTTTAAAAAATGAGGCTTTAGTGGAGTTCCCCTGATTTAGCTCTGAAGCTCAGAGCAATTGAGTCTGGAGCAATTTTCTTTTGGCAAGAGATGGTCATAGGTGCCCTCCTCCAGCTCAACCCAGAGGAGGAGAGAGAGAAGTGCTTTGGGACCAGGGTGAAGATGCAGCCGTGTCTCCAGCCTGGCACTGCAGCTTAGACGCTGCTGGGCACTGGTGACTTGTGCTGCTCGTTCCCAAGCCAGAAAGTGGCTTCAAACAGTAGTGTCCAGCCATGCCCAGAAATTCTTATTGCTGGTAAGATGGAAGTTATAATTCTTTCCAGGCAGCTCACCTAGTGATATTGTTGTTGTTTGGGTTTTGTTAGACTAATGTGAATGGTATGTGGTGCTTCAAGAAACGCCAAATTCCAAGATGAGTGCTTTTGCCTGGATATTGTATCTCAAAGATGTCGTTACTTTGGTGCTGGTCAAGTTAATTAACTGTTCCTATTTGATATTTCCAGTATGAAAAAACCCAAGACTGCTACTTAGCAGTCATATTTTTAAATACTGTTTAACTGATGCAAAACAAACATGTATTTTGTGGACAGCAGGGGACGTACACAAACGAACTTTATTAAATTGAGAGAAACCGGTTAGAGTCCTGAGAGGTAGTGTTCTGTCCTGGCAAATCTAAATACTAATCTGTGTAGCTTGGTCTGGAGCTCGGCAGAAGCCTTTGGCTGGAATTGGATGAAGAAATGGGATTGAATTTTCATATGTAAAACTTGTGTCCGCTTTGGTTTTCTTTTACAGCGGTTTAGAAATGGGGGGAAAGAACGTTTGGCTCTAGTAAGCCTTAGAATTTGCAACTGTTCTTTTCAACAGACCTTTGTGGCCTTGTTAAATTTGAGAAGTATACAGGAACTCATGGTGAAGGAGAAGTTTTAATAACAAATGTTGGGCAAGATAAATACCAGCGCTGCTATTCGAGCACTTCACAAATATTGGAAAATGAGTCATCTTTGTGCAGAAGGGGAAATGCCTTCAAGAAAGGGTCCAGGTACACAGTGTCTTACCCCCAGCCCAGGGAGGAAGACTCTGGCGATTCTCCATGTCACATCTGAACCTTGGGAATAGCGCTCCTGTGCTTTATTCATGGTACCTTAATCGTTTGTGCATCTGTACAGCAAACTGGGGGAAGTTTTGTAGTTGTAAAGTAAACGTTAGTAATGTGAACCCAAATGCTTAAAAACTAGTATTTTTACTTGGGAGGCTGTGGAAACTGAGAGCCAGTTTGGGACAGTTATTAAAGGTCATAGTTAAGTAATGCTAAAACCTTTTCATGCTTTTTTCTTACTCTTCTTTGTTTCTTTTCCCAGGCATCGATTTTGGACTTGCACTCTGGTGCTCTTTCACTGGGGAAGCATTTTGTTAATCTGTACAGGTAAAATGGGACTGTGAGTTGTTGTCTCTCTTGTCATCCTCCACCTCAGCGCTCATTGCCTTTCCAAGTGTCTCAAGCCCTTTTTGTAATGACAAACTGAGAAGCTGCTTAGATTCCCCACAGTTTCCATGACCAGTTAAAAAAATAATCCAACAACTTCTGGGGCATGAAAACCGATCTTTTATTGAACTGGGCTCTTTGAAAACTACCATTACCTTTATTTTCAGAGTTCTTGCAGCAGTGAATAATGGTATTTTTTTATGGTTATAGTCCAGATTGTCAGCAGTGGAAGAAATCAGATGGTCTGAACTGACTTGGTGATGTGGGAGGGGACTCTTTGCATGCCCAGGGAATTCCATTGTCAGTTGCTGCATCCCGACCCTTTAATCTTTTAATATGTAATCCTTGGGTGATGCTTGGGGAACATCACACTCAATAGCATTTGTAGGATTTCCTGGATTGTGTTTTCCTTTCTTGATTGTGGGTGCAGCACAGATGGCTGGCTGATTCAGCAACTCCTCTTTTAGACCATTGTTTAATTTTTCAGGTACTTTGGGGACAAAATCCAGGATATCTTCACAGAAGAGGATTTTGCATTATATCGGTAAAGATTTTTCAATAACTGCTGAATAAAAAAAAGTAACTTTATGTGGGTTTTTTTTTGATGTGTGTGTAGTGCAGGCTGGGAGGGAATTGTGCTTTGGATTTGGACACATAATTGAATTTGCAGCTCAAAATAGTAAATCACTGTGAGAACTAAGGTGCCTTGAGGAAAATAAGTCCAAGGACCTTTTAGTGGCTACCTGATAAATAACATCATCTGCTTTGAACTCAGCTGTGTGGCCAATGTCAGGGTGGTAGTGATGGTGTGAACATAAGCAGAATGGTGGCAGCAACACACGTTTCCCTTGATGCAGGGTTGCAACCAAGGAGAGCTGTTTCCTCGTTGCTGGAATGCTGTACCTGGGATGTAAAACCCTTTAGCACTAGCTCCTATTTCACACATCATCCACGAGGTGTTGCGTTGGGTGATGAAGACGGTCCTGTGCCACTATTACATTAGGAACTTGGGGGTTTTGGGGTGAAATGGAGTGAAGCATTAAAAATGGTAAAGCAGGATGTGGAAGGACTTCAGATTGCTGAGGTTCTGTCTGGAGAAGCAGAGCATACTGTCCCCCTAGGAAGCCAGAATATGAAATGGTGCTATAATGTAATAGCTCTGACATCTGATGCTTTTAGCTTTTGTGTTTAAATACTGTTCAGCTCATAAACTTAATGAAGACAACAACCAGAATGAGTTCTATGTGTCTGTGAAGGTGTAAGGCCAAAGTTAAAGAACAAGCATTCGTTGTTGACTAAACACAGTAAATCTGTAGTTATGCATTTCAGTTGCTTTCTCATAATTTAAAATGTACCTGGCTTGAACATTTTAACTCTTTTTTTTGTCTTTTGTTTTACTTCTTGCCTCTGTGAAGGAATAGGACCTCCCTCTAGCAGTAGAAGTAATAATAAGTAGCCAAGTAGGTTCATGAGTTTTATTGCTCTAGTAATCTTATTTGTCTTAAAATATTAACCACTTAAAGCTTACTTCTGTTCAACAACTCCTGTTTAGATACTGTTGTCCTTATAGATGAACTGCATTAAAGCATGTTAACTTCTGTCCCCAAAATCACAAAAATGAGATGCTTCCTTGGTTATTGCTGAACTTGGGCTGCATAAAGGAAATACAGAGTTCCTGTCTTGCCAAGACAGCGGAGAATATTCTGAAAATAGCCTTTGTTTTCCTGTCCATTCTGTAGAAGAGCAAAGATGCTGCAGAAATCACATGAGTGCTGGGAGGGATTGTCTTCCTAAAGACTATTTCTGTTTGTGTGAACGGGAACATTCCGTTTTTAATAACTTTGATGAATTTCTGATCCTTGCACTGTGAGACAGCTTCTAGGCAATATCAGTATTCCATTGATATTTCAGGCCGATACAGGGGATATTTCACTCTGCTGGATATGGATCTAACACAAAATCTGGTATTAAATGCTTCTGTTCATATTACTGGCAGTGCTTTAACATGGGCTGGAGTACCTTGTGTCCCTAATGATGGATTTTATGCTATTCTTGGGAGCATTTGTATTTATTACTTCCACTTGCTACCAGTTTAAAAATACACTCTTGAGGGAAATAACTAAATGTAATTCATGTCTAAGTATTACTGATTGCAACAATAACAAATCTGAGTCGGCATTCTGAGCCAGGAGGCTGGTTTCAAACCCATCTCTGTCAAAATTATGTTGCTTCAGAATCAATTAAGGTTTCCAGGCTGATGCTTGAACCGCCATCTGCCAGGCACGTTACAGCAATTCTTCTTGTTTCACATAATAGAGGCATCTTTATCCTGGAGAGAGACGTTTAAATCTGGATGCTTGGTTTAAGGGTTGTGTCTTCACGGGGAAAATGACACTATCAGAGATTTATTCCCAGAGCCTTACAGTTTATTAAGGTAGAGGAAGAGCTGATAGAATCATAGAATCTTTCAGGTTGGAAGAGACCCTTGGGATCATCAAGTCCAACCATCAGCCCCATTCTACAAAGTTCTGCCCTATACCAGTTCCCTCAACACCACATCTAAGCGACTCTTAAACA